>JAXCHB010000015.1:3000000-3427500 GCA_036926305.1 Uropetala carovei | reverse complement strand
TTACAGAAAGATAAATGAGTGATTCTGGTTCATGAAATTTACGAGGAAAAATGTCTAATCTTTCGCGACACTGAATGTCAAAGTGTGTGATAAACGTCTTCTACCCCAAAAAATTCAGTTCTTTTATCGTGATATAAAACAACATGCTAAAATAAAACGCTATGCCCAAACTGTGCATCGGAGGGTATATAAACTATAAAGTACGAGAGGGGAAAAGCTCTCATAACAAATCGCGCTCTATTTAATGCCCCAATTAAACGTTTATTCGCAGGAAATCGAAGGACGTCCCATTTATGAGGGATCCCATTGGGCTCCGGGTGTGGTCCTCTTATGTTTAATGTTATTTCCAAGCATAGGTTTCTGTCCCAAGACGGGCGCCTTCTGCTCCTCCCAAACACGTATTTCCTCGTAAAAAAATAATAAAAGCCTTTAAATTTCGGGTTCCGTCGAAATTTACAACGCCTATCAATTCACATAGCCACAGAAAAATCTATTAAAAATCTACTCTAGCGCGGCACCTGCACACGGCTTTCCTTATATTTTCCCTTCGCAAAACGTTAGATATTTCTACGAGGACGAGCGTACCACAGTTAAAATTTCCTTTATCATATGATATTAACAGCTTTTCGGCTCACGTGTGAAACTGTATTTTGAAATTGCTCTGTAGATCGTGGTTCTCAAACACGCGATTTGCGGGCCGCGTGCGACTTTCTAGTTAAAAGTGCGTCACTATAATTTCTCTGCTTCTACCTAAGTTGATGGCAAAGAAAAATTATATGAGAAATTAATGTACTAACATATACACAGGAAACAGTATATTTTAAAAATCAAGAATAAAGCACTAAAAAAATTACTTGTCTCACGTGTCTCCGATAACCGCAACAATTTTTTTCAGCCATAGCAGAAAGAGTATAACAATGTTAAACGATAAGGAATCGTATGATGCTCTGATGTTAATCAAAACACACATCATTTCGAGTCGTAGAGTTTCAGGTTTTAATATAAATGCTTAGACTCGTTATAATTTCATTAGGCCCGCCATGTACGTTGAAATTATCACATGCTGCCCGCCGCCTACTTCAAAATTATCCTTTTGGCCCACGCGCAATTTTAGTTTGAGATCCTTGCCTTAGATCCTCTGAGACATTAGGGCGTGGGGAAACGGGATTCATTCCCCTGGCTTTGTTTTTCATCTCTGCCATCTGCGTGAGATTCCATTAGTACAGCAATCTTACGAAAGCGCGGTAGCACATTCGTATCTGTTCTTCACTCGTAATTCCCTTCCGCGTTATCGTTACATTTTCATATTTTTCACGACAAGCTTCTTTGTTATCACTGAATAACTTTTAAGAGTTGATGAATAATTTATAATCCTTTGTATTGCGATAATACCCCGATGAAGTTTCTTCTGAAGCATAATCATTTCAAACTGTATCGACATTCATAAAACGAAGAACATACTCCCACGTGTCGTCTGTTAATCTTAAGCACGGAATTAGCATGAAGATGCAGACAATGTTCATCTATGTGATTTTAAAGAAATTTAAGATTTGGAAGACAGTAAACATTATTGAGCGTATGATACATTAAAATAAATATAAATATCGCTAGGGTTAGGGCGATCGAATGTGGCAGTATCCATAGACGCCGCTGGGCAAGGGGTGCCGCAGGCTTCATGCAAATATTCCTAAAATATATTTCAGTTCAACTACAAATTTAATTTATATTTCAACATCACACTCATTTCAATTTTGTTTGGCTTGTGTCGCAAAACATGAAAAATCATATTCTAGAAAAGTTTTTTTTTGAAAGCCCGAATCGTCTAGTTACAGAGTTGGATTCAAACCTCTTTATAAGTGTTCAGTATTAAAATTATTAGAATTCACCATCATAATAGCGTTTCATGGAGTGATTCATCATGACTATTCCTTCTGAATTAACGCGAACATCCCAGTTCAATCACAGGCTCCAGGGCAGAGAAAAAGCCGTAAATCACGGGGAATATATATATATGTATATATGCTTAAAGAAAAGGAAAGGTAATAATAAAGATGGCAACAAGGTGTTGTTGAGCCGCTGGGGGTGCCGAACACACGAAAAACACAAAAACAACACAAATTTGGAGCTTTCAGTCTGACGCCCTTCTTCATCAACGGAGAGACATGTACTGTTTTAAGTGACACACTGGGGAGGATATGGGGAGGGGGGGGTAATGAGAGAAGTTCGGGGATAGGAGGAGGGGTGTCGTTCGGTAGGGCGCGGATAATCCTTACATTAAAGCAATTATTAAAAGTTACCTTGTGTGAATTAGCATGAGAGGCCACCGGAAGGGGACATTGGAGATTTACTCTGTTCCGGTGGCCGTTAATTCTGATGTTGAGGGGGTTACCGGTGAGGCCAACATAAAAAGCAGGACAGAGGGTGCAGGTGAGGAGGTAAATGACATTCTTCGTGGTGCAGTTACTTCTGGAGGTGATGGGGTAGGTGATGTTGGAGGAGGGGCTGGAGAAATAAAATGAGGGTGGGTGGACGGGGCATGTGAGGCAGCGGGGTTTGCCGCAGGGTTGAGATCCTGCAGCGGATGGAGGGTTGGGAGTGGGTAGTTTTTTCTTCCACAGGATATTTCCCAAATTGGGAGGCCCGGAGGAAGGAAAGAATGGGAGAATTGGTGAAGGGGTGGAAGGTGGAAGTAAGAACTGAGTGGGCAGCATGGAGGATTTCCTTGGGAACCTCGTGGATCCCGGGGTGGAAGAGTAAGGGTGAGGGAAGGGGTAAAATCAGGAATAGAGGAAGTGTGAGGGTGGTGATTATTGAATGCGGGTGTAATTGCCCTCCGGATCTAGTGCGTGTGTGTGTAACTATAAAAAAACTAGTTAATGGCAGTTACCGCATGCTATACTGGAACAAAATGAAAGAAATCCACCAAAAAGATCCTTGAAAACGTTAAATCGAGGTGTGAATTCCATTTAAAGCCAAACTAATACAATTCAAATAAATATATGTACATAGAGGACGATTATTGCGTCATTCTTCAACGTGCGTAATTTTCACGTCATTACCAACTTATCAAAATCCATTAATGATAGTCTCGCTCGCCATGTAAAGAAGAATATTAAAGTAAAATATTATAGTAAAATTTTTTAAAATCATAAAATTTTCCATTTCCACAGAAACACCCGTAAGCAACATTGTTTTGCGCCTTTTAGAGCCACGCATTTTACAACGTGAAGAATATCGCAGTCGGAAGCCGCATCAGAATAAAAAGATGAACCTTACTCGAAGAAGAAGGCAACCGCACACACACATACACACACACACTCTCTCTCACCTACCGAAATCTCACACCAATCTCACACCACAAGCAACGGCGAGTAAAGATGGATAGATGAATTATTCATGCTTACAGATTATCATCTTTTAGCTCTCTTTCCGAAAGTATGTCCAAAAAAAAAAATGCGTCGACCCTTTTTTTTTTCGTTTCAAAAGAGTCGCTGCTTCGCGCAGAATGGTAATCTTCTTCACATAATCTACCCAAGGACGAATCTAGCCCAAAGAGAGAGAGAGAGAGAGAGAGAGAGAGAGAGAGAGGCATAACGATCGTTTTTTACAGATAATCCCTGTTATTTAGAGAGTGAAAATGAAACGGCGGGGAATCATTTTTACCTCTCGACACGAGGAATTTTCTGAATTTCGAGGATAGGATTCCAGAAAAAACGTGAAAATTCAAAATTCTTTCATCCGACGTGAACTGCTCGAATTCCAGCATTCATTTCCGATTCCAACTTGACGCAAGAAATCGCCTAAGTATGTAAATCTACAGGATACCCTGCAAGTCACCTTATTGGTGAATGGCAGAAGGTGCAGTGCAACAAAAGCCCGTAGTTTACCTACGTTACCTCTTCCTATTATGTTCTCTTATCGTCCTAGGGAAATATGATACTCTATATCGCTCCGTCCTGCAAGCTGCAATCGATCTCGCGGATCTTATCCTCGCTGCCCTGCCTTCCGAGATATGTCGGACTTCTGTTAATGAGAATTTTCTAGTCTCTCCGACATAGTACGGGGCCTTCTCTACGATACGGTGGATCGGGGCGATTAAAGTTTAATTTCATGGTTTAATGTTAAGAATGTCCCGCATAGGTCGATTTTCCTAGGAGTCCACCTATGAAAAATAATATATAACCTAGAGATGTCAGATGTCTTTATCTATTCACTAACATAAACGATTAATTGAGCTAAAAATCGTTACATTATATAAAACAAGTTCAAATTTTCATAATACTTTTTAGTGTAGCTCGCTTTAGTAGAGAGATGGTTTGTGTGTCTGGTTCCTGATGCTATGGTCATGGGTTGGAATCCTGCCATGGTCGTAGTGGTAATCTTCATTATCATAGATACATTCATTGTAAAATGGCATTAATTTGCCGTTTATGGGATATTTAAAATACAAAAATTATTAGTCATAAATATGGTCTTGGTAGAAGGGTGGTTGGCGTGTCTAACTCCCAATGCTAGGGTCGCAGGTTCGAATCCTAAGTGTGTCGTCCATAGTCAATATTGTTACGCTCATTATAAAGGTCGTAAGTTCTGTTTATGAGATTGTGAAAAATAAATAAAAATAAAACAAATATATGGTACCCTGGGAAGCAAAATGAAAACGGAAACAAAAATGACCCTTAGGTAATCGATGTATCGAAATCGATTCGTCGAAATCGATACATTCGAACCGACATATTCACGCTCGAAATCTCCATATACAATTACTCGCCGGAATCAAACCTTATCGAAATAATCTCCATCGCTATAAAACCCTTAAAATGCTACCTCCCTCTCTCCCTCGCGTGAGAGTTTGAAAGAACAGTTATTCGCATGTCACACCGCTTCCATAACTTGCTCCAATTTTTATTTATTCCCTTTTCTTCTCTCAACCTCGAGCGTTGGAAGAAATCCGTGAACTTGGGTGTGGCTCTCATTTTTTTGACATACCAGTCACGATCTTTGTTTTATCATTCCTTCCTCTTTTCTTTAGCGCCAATCGCTCTGCCTTTCTTTCTTTCTATCTCCGACTCTTTGAATAAACGTCCCCTTATTCACGACCGAAAATTTTCCTACACGCGTGACGAAGAGATTTTTTTTTTTTTTTTTTTTTTTAGCGATCGGAAGAACGAAACACATACCTCGCGGCGTCATGAAAAAATAAAGGGACGTGCAAGAAAGGAACAAATGGAAAGAGGAGACAAGCCCCCTTAGAAGCAAGCGAAAAGATAAAAACAAAATCACAAATCGCCGTAAGGACTAGCGTATCGGGTATATGAATAAATACCGACCACAATGGACTATGTTATTCATCGGTAATATTTCATGCCGAAGAGTTGATTCAGTTCCACCTCGCACGGAACAAGGAGAATATTGAAATTTATGTGACATCATCCATCACGCGTACGTATGTGTGAGTGCGTGCGCACCAAGTAATAAAGACGTGATTTTTTTGCTCATTGTTCGATAAACAAAGAGGGTGGCGCATTAATCACACATATCCTCCGAAGGGGTTTTATAAGAATAAAAAATAACAACATTCCATGTACCGAAAGAATTGCGCGTGATTTAAGATCCTTTGTAATTATTCCTCCGGGCTGTTTCGCTCTAATTCTCAGAGTCGTGATGAATTTGAGAACAGTTTCTTTGCCAGAATGTTTAAATTCAGTTTCAGCTTCACTTGGCTATTTCTTGATTTGAAAATTCCTATTCGAATCTGCGCAATGGTTTCGCATTTATAATTTTTGTCACAATCAGTTTATTATCAATTTATTCTAATTATAACATAGTAAGTATATGTTACGCGAGTCAACCCCGCACTCCGTTCGCTCTAGGGACCTCGGGGCAACGTGCCTCGCATTTAGCCTAGCTAAGCTGAAAAATATTTTTTTCGGTTTTGTTCTTATCAAGACGCATATTGTTTTGTAAAAGAAATTTTTATATCCGTGTTACCGTTTACAAAACAAATTTTCAAAATATTTTAAACGGTCACCATTTTGCTTCGAGGCAACGTTTGAAAATGGAAATAGTTTTCCTGGAGTCTCCTATCTGGTAGAATGTAAATGGCGCATTCCGCATTTATCTACAACATACAGTTCCTGAGATACACAGTGGTACAGACGGCCGAACAGACACTAGGGAAATTATGTGAAGCTCAAACTGGTGTTACAGTAAAATAGAACAAACATGAATACAATTTTGGTTTTTCTCTAATCCTTTAGAAAAAGTTAATTAAATAAATATAGAGTAGACAAAAATATCGATTTATATTTTGCGTAACATAATATATGTATTTATGTATAACGCAGGGCCGTGCCGATGGGTGAGGCGGCGAGGCAACCGCCTCAGGCGCCTCTCGAAGGGGGGCGCCAAAATTTGACAACAATGAAAACCTATCAAAATAAATTCATAATGCCAGCGAGGCCAGGGGGCGCCATATTATATCTCGCCTCAGGCGGCAAAATGTCTGGGCACGGCCCTGTATATAAGTACAGTTAAGATTTATTTCAGATCCATGAGGCACAACCAAAGCCGAATTAAGAGATTCTGGTGCACTGACAAACAATTTTTCTTAGACCACCTGCCAACAAACAATGTCCGGGGCCTCCGTGGGGCCCCTTTTATCGTGAAACCCTGGAGCATATGCGCCCCAGTATACGGCATATCAAACTTAAAACTGCCTCTACATTGGGAATAACGCAGCACACAACACCCAAATATTAATTGCTCAATCTCAAATCCTCAAAGCAAGACTTCCTGTTTAACGTATTTATTCGAATTTCATTCACCAATGTTGGGTGAACGGGAATCAAGAAGCACTTTCCGGAAGCTTTTTGTGGACCGCACCCTTGGCTGCCTGAATTTCCAACTCGCGGCAACTTACGACCCACATCAAGGTCAACGCCGCAAAAAAAACCAAATCGGATCGATTCGACAACGGCGATTCAATTTGCCCCCGCGATCTCTTTATTTAATTCTTCGATGGCGATTTTTTCTTTCCCAATCGCCGATTTCCCTTATAGATCTCCCTATTCGTTATCTCGAACGAACGATCTGGATAAAACAAAAAAATCCGTTTTCCTCCGCCCCCTTTCTCGCCCTCAGCTTAAACTTGCTCCATTTTAGATCATGACGTCACCGCTTTTTTTATATCATGTTTTCCCCTCCCCCTCTTTAATCCTTCCCCGATCATTCGCGCCCAGAGCTCTTTCTCTGTTTTTTTATTTATTTTCTCGGTGTGCGCGTGCATGCCACGAAAAACCTTATCTCCAAACTTTCTTTTCCTCTCCAGCACCAACGGTTTCGCCCGTCTCGTACCTCTTCTGATATTTCACGGTCATTTTAAACCTTTCCTCTTGAAATTTCGTCGAAACGCGCGAAAACATTTTTCTGGGGTACGAGGACTTTTGAAGCTATGAAAGAAACGACCTTCGCGAGATGAATGGGTAGATAGATACATAAAAGAGACGTAAATAGGGGAGGGCCTTGGCACCCCTTTTATAAGTCCCCGGCCCCCTCATGCTCTTGCTGAATACCACATTTAAAAATATTTAAAGTACTTTATGTTTTTGTTCTCAAGAAAAAGTTATCTTTCATTTGTATGACTTGTGAGGTGAAAAATCAGTTAAAAGATTTGTTTTCGCATTATTATTTTTATTGTTTTTTTTTAATTAAAAATATTTTGACAGTTACGTCCCACCACATCTTATGCAGGTCCCACAAAAAAGTTGAGTGACTAATTGCGTCCAGACAGACGAAAGTCTTCATTAGGGCGAGATTGAGACTAGGCAGTCTCTTCTTCCATAGCATTGTCAATCGCAAACAATAAGACAAAAGATACACAAAAGAAAAGAAGATACGTAAAATAAATGAGCAATGCCAAGTTAAAATTGTAAGAAACAAAAAGAGGGTAATCGTCCGTGGATACAAAGTAAGGATAATTCATAGAGGGATAAACGAGGAAGACTAATAATAAGCATTAGAGACATCGTTTTTTTTTGAAGAAAAATGCGTAATAACACGGACAAGGAAACACTCCGAAACCGATCGGAAAGTAAATTCTGATTCGCTGCTTTGGTTTTGCGGCCACCCCACACTCCATCGAACCATTTTTTTCTTCTACCTAGCAACAGCTCTCTCGAACCTCCATTCTTGGATTAATGATATGCTAGGGCCTTCTGTCATCCCATATCAACACCCTTCCCAGTTGGATATTGAGCGGAGTCTGTTTTGGAATCCATCTATCAGATTCCGATATTTGTTAAGCTCTATGATAAGAAGAAAAAAAGAATCGCTTCACCATAGAAACAGAATTTTGTTTCACTGTACTTTCTTAAATAATGTCCGAGGATCAACCGAAATTCTCATAAAATAGCTTATTAGAAGAATAAAAAAATATTTTTTCTTCATGTGACTAGAGCATTTTCGACAAAAACGACATACAACTTCTAAAAATTAAATATTATTATAAATAGTACCGTATATAATAAGCGTAAGGTTATTAATGAAGTATGGACAATAATTGCGATGTCGTAAAAATGCGCTGTAATATTCTATTAAATACACATGTACATATATTCGAATATAAATATTTCGAATCGAAATCACTTCTCGCTGTAATTTTATGGCATGTTATGCCTAAATATCCAAAGTTTATCGTTTCTATTACTAATAGAGAATAGAGAAATAAAAAGTAGATTTTGCGTAGGATTTCATTGGCTGCCTGGAAGAGCAACACTTTAAAAATATTACTTTTGCTATCCAGGATGAAAACGTATATTTGACACATTGAAATTAAAATTAACAGAATTAAACTGGCAATACAAATGAAACATATCCGTATACATAACCGTAACTTGAAAATTTCCGAAACATAAAACAATATATCGTATTTAAATTTAACCTATTAAAGTTGCAATAACATTTACTTTTAAATGTATTTTTATATGATATTATCCTGTATGCTGGTTTTAAAATTTGTATTTTTTAAACATTATCAGTATTATCTTTACACTAAACTCGAGAGCCCAAGTTTTTATCTAATCCTATATTTTTCTTTGGCGTTCTGATATCTCCAGCGAAATATTTGCTCGCCTTCTACATCACAAGAGACACCCTCAGGAGCGTTTGGATACCATTGTCGTCGTCGGGCGGGAGAGAAAATCCTCTCCGCCAATTAGATTTAAGGCGCACGATCGATCATCCGGACAGCACTTCGAAACCGTCCCTAATCAGTTATTAATCTCCTGATCCTTCCTGCCGTCCATCGAAAAATTTTTAACCTCATCAAGTTCCCGTTGGGGTCCCACCTTCCCACACCATAGTGTCAAAAAATCCCCATTTTTTATATCGCCTTTAACCTTGAACATCACCCACAAGCCTTTCATAAATATTTTATTACATTAATAATATATGCCCCTTCGTTTTACTTTCGTTTTCGCGGCCCACCTGCGTAGGAACAGTCGCAAAATCGCTCGAGAGGAGGGTGGTGGAAATGCGTCCTTTATGGAGGTTCTTGCCAAATTACAGGTTCTCACGCAAACGATCCGGTATGACATCGCGAAATAGGTAAAAACCTCAACCGTGTTACCTAACGTGAACAATTTTTTTTACAGAGTCCAAATAAGTACAGCAGCTGCTCATAAGAAGCAGCAACTTCGGTAATACTGTCTGTATAAATGAGGAAAATAGGAAAAAAATCGAAATGGAATGTTAGGAAATGCAGTTTCATGCGTGAGTGCATAAGAAAATAGTCACAAATGTGGACTTGGTTTGAGAGAAAAGTTTCGAACTTGACCTGGGATCGAAAGCAAGTCTCCCACTTTACGGACAGGTGCTTTAACTAATTGTAAGTACGCTATCAAGCCAGTCTTATTTCCCCATTCTCGAATTGAGTATTCATAGTACAAATCCTTAATTATTAGAAATATTTTTACTATGCTGTCGCTGAACATTACGAACTACTTAAATTTATACAATTACGTTAATAGCCTTCCAGCCGCTAGAAGCGTGTGGAAGGGGGTGTCGCTTCATCAACACAAACTCTTCTTAATATAAAGCCTATATATTTATTGAGTCTGAGAAAAAATCTATAGTATTTACAGCAACTATTTCGACGTATTTTCTGGTGCGCTCTAATCTAATTTTACCCTCGCTATTAATAACACTGATGGGTAAAACTATGCCGCGTACGTCTTCAATGAAGTAGGAGCTATTAAACTATTAGAATGGTTTCCGTCTGTATTCCATTCTTCAACTCTTCATTTTCCACCATGTCGGTTCTCTCAAAATCTCTGAAACACTCGCATCGTTCAGATATTATCCCTTTACAAATCTAGCCTCTCACGCTGGACCATTGGCACAAATACAGGGAATGATAAGGACAGAAATCGAGGTTGTCAGATGCCGACAGGTGAACTAAGTAACGGAAATAAGGCAATACACAAAGCGAGGAATTGCAATATTCGTAACTCAGTGCAAAATCAGTACAGAAAGTCGATCAGTGCAATATCGTCAGGATCAGTACAGTACGGAATTAATCAGTACGATGATATTTGAATTGTTTGAGATAAACATTTTCTTGGATACGTTCGCGACAATTTCTCATCATTACGTCACTAATAAACAATCCTAGATGGCGATACAATAAGAACTTCGTTAAGATACTTTCCGGGTAGTAGTTAAAGATCTTAAAAAGTTTCATGCCCCACAGGCGGTCGGATACTTCGAATTCTGTCGCTCTTCGGACAAAATCTTACACGAAGGCCACACCCTCGTCGCCATTTATGTTATAGCAGTCATGGAAAATGTTTTATTATCGTTCTGTTTTATCGATCGAAGGAATTCTATCCAAAAGATATTTTTAAGACTCTTGAGAATTACGATTTTATATCCTTAGTTGTAAAATTTTGCGACAGAAATCCAGACAGCAAATAAACGCCGTGAAGCTCATAAATGAGGTTTATTTATTAGTCTTAAAATGCGTGAATATCAATTCATAAAAAAATATGATGTGACCAACACATGACCTTGTCCATATTTGGGGTATAGATATTTAAATTATTATGAATAGCAATATAAGGCAAAATTATTATTTCGTATCGTAAAAGTATACAGTCGTCCTTATTGCCGTAAATTAGGTATACATATTTTGAATATGTTTACAGAATTCACCGCTACATGGTGCTGGCGCCGTATACTGGAAATTACGAAAAAGTTAAATATCTCCAAAATAGATGGTTCTACGAAAATTTGTTTCAAACAAAAATTGGAAGAAATATTATTCTCTGCAACTTTGGTCCTCACGAAGATTACAGATAACGGCGGTTTTAAGGAGATATTTGACGGAAACCGAAAAAAACGATTATTTATAAATAATTCCTAAACAATAACTGCTATGGAAAATTGTTTCAAATGAAAATTGTAGGAAATTACATTCTCTATAACCTTTGTATAAAATTGTGTATACAATAATCATCTTTTAACGGAGAAATATAGCAAAAACCGAATCGGGTTTCGAATAAACCTCGACTTCCGGTTAACCGGTATTGTCCAAAAACTAATCAGTTCTTTGTGCTAATGCTAAAGTGTTATATATGAAATTTGGTAACGCTTTGACAAGTACTTTTTGAGTTAGAGCGCCCACAATCACATACATCCATCCATCCACACACACACATACATCATTCCGAAAATAGTCTGTGTTCTAGGCACGTCAAAACGTGTATTTCCGTTGAAATCTCAAAGTCGATTTTTTTCGTGATCACAATACTTTCCCTATACTACGTATGGAGAAAGTAAAAATGTTTTGCGCACGTATTTGAGATTGAATTTTTATATCAAAGTAAAAATGTAAAGAGTTAAGCTCTTTTTACATATGTTTCAAATTATAAATTTTCATTAACTCAAGTTACTAGTTTTAATTTGAAATACAGTGGAGCATGTGCCTCTTCATTTCTTTTTTTGCCCATTTTATTTGGTTTAACTGAATATCCCAATAACGCCATGCACCAACATACGAGTAGTAGTTGCGCAGGTATTTTTTACGTTCGCAAAATTATGATTTAGAGGAGGTAATATCAAATAAACTCCATTAATTCAAATTAAATTTCCAGAATTGAAGAAAGTTTCATGCCCGAGAAAACGCACTGTAATCATAAAATATTTTTCCATTCAAAATTGAATGACTCTTCTTTCCACGCGTAATGCAAACTTCGAAATGATTTTCCTGATGCAAGTTAATAAATCACTAGCTTATAAATATTTGGAAATGAATGAAAAGGTTATATAAATATGCGTCATTCATTACTCGTTAGATGTGCGATTCAACAATTTACTATTCAAAATCCTGTTGATAAGTGAGAATTGGTTGGGTTTTTTTTTTAAAGGACAACGGAGAATTGTTAATGAGAACGTACACGTCGTAACTGAAAATTACGTTCAGTTTACTGAAAAATTTTCACAGCAACAAAATTTGATTACATCACGTACTGACGTAGATGCCCCGGTAATGCTGTTGCTATGGGAAACTTTTTAAATTTAACCCAAAATCTTGACTCCTGCTCCGAGGTTTACGACACATCTAAAAACGAAACGCGACACTACTTCGAGCTTTTAGTACGTTCCGATAGCGCTCGGAAAAAATGTTCGAAAATAATAGCAAATATGTTCCGAAGTCTGCTTTATTTTCTTTTCGTATGCGATTCTAACGGAGAGAAAGAGAGTGCAACTCAAAACGTTAACTCTTTCGAAAATAAGCGAAAGCTTTCGAGATCCATAAAAGTACGAACCTCCTCGTTCGCACTTGCGCTAACCGTAATACCCGTCCTTCTTGTCGCACGCGTCATGCTCCTTGCAAAAAGGCATGACGATAACAAACAAATATGGTGGCGGAGACAACGCCTACACCCATTCTTCATCCTCTCTTCCACTCCTCATTTTTTTCATACAATCATTCCCCAACCCCATTTCCCCCCCCCCCCATCCCCTTCTCCCATCCCACCTCTAAAACTCTCCGTGTGCCCCGACCAGATCGTTATGTTGCTCGGGAAAAAATAAAATAAAATAAAATAAACGCCAAAAACTCCCCCACAATGGACCGTCCCACCCACACCGGGGTTTTCATCCCCCAAGGTCTTCTCCCGGCACCTTTCTCTTTTTCCATCTCTCTCCGCTCGTTCTCCTCCCATAATATCTCTTAACCTCCCTATACAACTCTATTTCTATCTCCCTCCGTCTCTAAAACTAGTCACTCCATCCTGTATCCACGTCACATCCGCAGAAATCCGTTCGATCAACTTGCCTCCTTCCATTCCTCAGTAATATATATGTATATATTCTATTACTATTCCCATGAGTACCACGAGGTATCGTTTTAGGTCCATTGTTGTTTTCAATTTATGTCGCACGGAAAAAGGAATGCGTAGGCGGATGCTTTTAAAAAGCTTGACCTCCATCTATCTTCCTTTTATTCTACATCAATCGACCAACGGCTAAAGTGTCCACCGAATCCTTTCTATTTTCCTCTTTTAACTCCCATTGTGATTATCACTCTACTTCCTCGTCCTTGGTCGCGATTTCCTCATTTTTAGCGCCGAAGTTATGAGGCAAGTTTTCTTAGTTATCCATATTTGAAGCATAATTACAGGTCATAAATGTCAGTTCTAAACATGTAGTAATTTATTAAAGTATATCTGATATTCTAAGTTCTCAAAAAAATTTACTTCTAGTGAAAATCTACTAATTTGAGGTAATCCTTTATAATCCATGTATCGTGCGTTGATTATACAAACCAATTAATTCCTTTTGTAGATTAATATTTCTTTCTCTATAAAAGAGTTAAAAAATACACCCAGTGTTGCCGCGTATGTTAATCAACTTGATTATTTGATGCTTCTCGGGTTCCGTTAGAAATCGGCTATACAGGATTTTATAGCATTTTCTACGGATCGATTTTATCTTGAAAATAAAACGACAGCACGGAGCCGTAAATCACGAAAGCACATAGAGTGGATAACCATATTCAATTTCACATTCACTCATAACATACTTCTTTTTACAGTCGTATGATAAACAATCTGGAATCTCGGATCGATTTAAATGTAAAATCTTTTCGTTCTGCCTTTTGGGACATACCCACGTCAGAATCACGCAAATACAAATGAAGCATTTTTTCCTTCTGTATTCTCTCCCGATTTTTAGCGTGCCATTTTTATGTGATTTGCCTTAATGGCAGCTTTAAAAAACACCGAAATCTCCTTAATAAAATTCCACTTAAAATATTTGCCAGAAAATAAAATGAACTTAAAAGATATGGCCGAGTGACCGGTTTGAGGTTCTTACTCGGCTCCAAACCAGCGAAAATTGTGGCAATTCAACTTGTTATCTATTTTCTACTAGTAGAAAATACAAATGACGTTTATGGGATCTGGATGTGAAAAATGTCCCTATATATGTATACGAGGTCAGACCAATAAATATCGAGACTATTTTTATAACGAAACAACGCCGCGCACCAGAGCGTTGCCGCTAGGTGAGGATATAGAGCCAACCCTACCGAACCTGCATGAACAAGTTTCAACTCCCTCACACTCGTCAGTGCGTTGCAGTGGGTAGTTGTGAAAAGTATTGTTTTGTTGTCGTGCCGGAAAATGAACAACGGCCGTTATTTACAACAAATAATCGTCATTAAATTTTTGACAAAAGTGAAAAAAAGGAAATCTGAATTTCATGAAATGTTGAAAGAGGGTTTCGGTGAGAAAGCAATATCTCGCGCACGTGTTTTTTTTCTGGACGAAAGAATTTTTGAACGGCCGGGAGAGTGTCGAAGATGAACTTCGAAGGGGAAGACCGGTGGAGGTGCAAGAGTTCGTTCCACCGGGTCAAACTGTTAATCAAGACTATTACATTACAATTTTCCAAACGTCTACGAGAGCTGGTTCGAAAAAACGACCACAGATATGACCCAACTCGTGGCAGTTGCATCATGACAATGCGCCTGCACATTCTGCCTTCCGAGTAAAGGAGTTTTTGGCCAAGAAAAAAATCACTGTTGTGGAACATCCACCTTACTCGCCGGACCTCGCCCCCAGTTACTTCTTTCTGTTCCCCCGAATCAAGAACACCCTCAAATGGGAGCATTTTGACGACGTTGACGACATTAAAAGTAATAAGGCGATCGCTCTGAATGGGATTTCGGAAAATGACTTCCAGGCATGCTTCCAATCATGGAAAACACGTATGCAGAGGTGTGTACATGCGGAAGGACACCACTTCGAAGTGACCATATTCAATTTTAACGAATTTTGAAAATAAATTTAAAGAAATTTTTGTCTCGATATTTATTGGTCAGACCTTGTATATAGGAGTTTCAAAATTTCAGCGATGAGTAGCTAGAATCACAAAACAATATGATTCTGGAGAGGGCATTACTGCATTATTTGAAAATTTGAATTGAGTATTGCCAAAGCAGAAATTATCATTCCTGATTTACGCAAACACTGTTGTAATGTTGAGTAAGCTGGCGATGCTCTTCTATTTAAAATCCTCCTTTAAACCCTAAGAATTTATTTGGAAAAAGTTATTTTCTTTGAGAAAGAGCAATAACATTGGCGTTAACTTGCTTTCACTTACGATTATTCGTGAGTTCGTGCAATATTTAAAATGCGCTCGCTTGATGTTTTACATAGTTACTCTGGCGGGCATTTGAATTTAGCACCTCGTTACCAAATCTTTTTTACCAGACTTTCTCCTCTATTATCAAGCTATCTTATTTTTATTTAAAATGCCAATGAAAACTGGAACTTCCGTCAATATGACCGATCTCTTCATTGCTGTCAATGAAGTAGTATACATCGACTTTCAAACTAAAAAGAACAATTTTTAATTTCTTTAAAGTTTTGGAAACAGTTTCAAACTCCCATCAGTTTTAATGCAGAGACCAAGAATAAATAGTACACAAAGCAACAGTCGCAATCAAACATGCACTGTCGCTGTTGTTATGCAACCTTTGATATAGACGAAAGCAATTTCGAACATCAGTATATTTCACGCGAACTACAAAATGCGATATTTATTTTTCTAGCGTAAAGAGTCCAAATTTTCTTCGGCGACTTCAAATTTTACACCGCAGAGAAATTTTGTAGGAATTATACTCCTTTTTCCTACATGAGTAAATGACGTAACGCAATTCAACGTAAATAAAATTACGCTAGTGCATATTAAGGTATTATTTACATAAAAATTCATTTTTATTGTATCGCTCGTTTCTCCTCTTAAGTATGAATACGCACCGACACAAATCCGTTGCGATTATGCACCGGCTAATTTATTTCATCGCACGCGGTCGCCGTCCAATTTGCCAGCCTAAACGAGAAGGAGTTGGGGGACGTTAATCCCAACACGGCCGAAGAACGTGAGAGAGCGAAAAAAAGGAAGAGAAAAAAAAAACAAAATGGCGAGGAAAATTCCAAATTAGTTCGGGAAGGGCCTGTTTAGAACCCATATTTATCCCTGGCATGATATCACCGTCCGCATTTGCCTACTTATGAAAGGGGAAAATCGCGGCGACGGTTTAAAAAATTAAAAAAATCTTCAAAATGGCCAACCTCGACCGAAACAATTTCCCTGGCCCATAGAATGACATTGGCCTTCTCCTTCCCTCACTCTTTCTCTTTCGGTTTGTTTTTTTCCTCGACGCTTTGAGGAACGGCTTCTTTTTCGATTCCCTCCTCCTACTCTCCAGCCTATCTTATTCTCCCCTCCTTTCACGTCTCCAAATGAGAAAGGAAAGAGGATCCAAAAGAAGAAGCGTTTCGTTTTCGCAGGAGGAGAAGGATAAACCGATCCGTCGTTCCATGCGAGCGATTCTCAATAGGACAGAAACAGCCTCGTGTCTCTCTCTCTCTCTCGTGGAAATCCTTTTGAATGAGACCGAACCTATTACACGCCATGGAGCAAAAGCAAGGACGTGGGACCGATTCGGGAAAATGAGACGAACGAGGGAACGAAAGGGGAAACTTACAAAAAAAATACAATCGAACGAGGCAAATTTACAAATTGATTCGTCCAAAAACGGTTCTCAGTATGAGGGTTTTTTTTCAAAGTCGGGGTTTTGTCCGAGTACGAAAGAATATGTGAATGTAATGAATAAATGCGAAATACGTGCTTATGAGTGTCGTGACAAGCATGCGGCGCATCGGAACATAAAGTTCGTAGCGTCATTACAGCATGCATATAATTTACATTCGTGCGCTATCTTATGTTCCATATTTATTCTTGAAGCTTGTCTGTATTTAAGTAACTAGAGAATTGTATTATTTTAATTGGAATTACGTCTGAACGAATGAATTCGTTTTGTTGGTCATTATGTTAAATAATGTTGAATACTATTTCGCGGGGTCTTTTATAAATTTCAATTCAATAAAATCAAACTTACAATAACTATATAATAAGCGAAAATTTACGATACTGAAATTAGAGTAAATAAATTAAATTTTAATAAATATTACATAAGTAGAAACGTATATTTAGGGGGCACGAGACCGGAGACAGCCCTCAAATCCAAGATTGGCCAATGTTAAACATTTCATGTCCACTTTCAATTGACAAAACATGCACATATAAATTTTTCATCAGTAATTACAACATATTATTGCTAGAAATAAGAGCGAACAAGGTATCTTTGTGACTTTATCATCAAATATAAACTAAAAATTAGTCATTTCATTTATGTGAGTCATTCTTACATTTGTATAAACTAGAATGTATCCAAAATAAATAATCATGGACCTCCCAACGTAATACAACTTATAATTTACACTTTAGACTGATCCAATAACCAGAAAATGGTTGGAGAACCAAAACCGTTCTATTTTAGAAACTATTATATGTTGCCAAAATGGGCATTATAAAATTTTCCAACCCTTTTATGGATATCGGATCCAGGCAAATTGTCTCTCAACTTGGGTTTTATTGAGACCGAATACTTATAATCATTTTCGACAGCATCTTTCTGAAAATTTCTCTTTATCGGACAAATTCTCATTTCATAAAACAAAAAGAAAACCGACGCGAGCATTCCTCGGCGAAAGAAAATCACAAGGAAGGAGGAAAAGGAATAAAATCCGACTCCGAACCTATCATTCACCGCCAGATAATCGCCCGAAACCAAAAACCTTCCCAACATCTGTTTCAACAGAAGACTAAAAACAAACAAAGAACAACATGGCCACACCAAGTATCCATAACAAATGACTCCCCCACCTTTACTCTAGTTATCTCGCGAAAGAAGAAAAGAGAAGACTCCCGACTAACAAAGCAGGAAGCGAGGACTCTTTTGACAAGCTTCGGAGATTTACGATAGGCTACCATTTCGCGAACGAAGTAGGAGGAGGAAGAATAAGGGAGCGAGCTTGGGGAAAGATAAGATCGTGCAGCGCGGATACAGAAAGCAGCAAGTACAGAAGCCGGGTGCTTGGCAACGGACTGCGAAGGCTGGACCGCGGCGAGAGAGGCGCGCGTACAATTAGGAGGGGAGAGAAAGAAAAAAAGGGTTCCAGAGTTGGCGTTTGGGGAGATTTTTAAAAGGACTCACGGGGAGGTTTAAGGTGGTCGGAGGCATTCCACCACCACCAAGTGGTGGAGGGAAGAGAGCTTTTTGGTGCCAGTTGGGAGCGTCCACTTAGCACCCCGCCGTTTTATAGCACCCTCAGGGGACCTTCCAAAAAGGTTGAGATTAGTCCTGGGAAAGAGGATCTCAATCGCGACGAGCCGTGTGCACCAGCGGAACTCAGTGGGTGACGGTTTTAAAAAGGGGGCTTCTTTTGGCATGGAGAAGATTATGCCTGGTAGCTTGGGTGTGAGGGGGTGGGCAGGGCGTGGAGGGGACGCAAATGGAAAGAAAAGGGGTAAAGAGGTGAAGGAGAATAGGAAATGGCGGACATTCCGAACAGGTAGCGCGGTGACAAACAGGAAAAGTAGTCGATCGCACTTAAACGGAGTAGTTTACATTTATAACAGCTATGTTACGGCAGTGTAAATTTCTAAACACAGTAGCACGCTTAAAATGGTACACGTTTTCAGCGATCGAAAGCTCTTAATTTTTACCTATGAGGACGTCTTTGACTACAATTGATTTTTTTATATCGTTTACAAACACGGCGACCTGTTATGATTATATATAAGTCATATAAAATGTTCTCTAAGTAAAGGTGAAACTTTTTACGAGCAAAAATAATTATTAAAGTGAACCGAACTAATTCATATAAATAAAACTACGGGGAAATATAAATGAACAACTATTTTGCCACTGGAATACGTATCTCGTCTACACTACGTGTTTATGGCCATATCGTTTATTGCATATTATTTCCTGTCTTCCAATGAGAATAGAAAGGTTTTCAGGACAAACAACTTTTAGTGACTGCAGTATTTTACATACAAATGAATACATTTCAGAAAGTAAGGTGTATATGAAATGAACTTTTGATTAGACTATACGAAAATCACACTTTTAATTTCCATTGTACGTGCGCCTAACCATTCAGAGTCGAGACCCACATTTACGTGCCCCCAATAATTCGTAAGTCAATTAATTAATTTAGGCAAACATTGGTACAGACTAAGAACGTGGTTCTTTCAGAGCTAACAATACGCATAGAATTCACTTGGAAACTATTTGTATTCTGACAGAGATTACATCTTTCCGCTCATAAGTCTAACAACTAAGTAATACATGAATGTGACATTGGCACCCGCTGCTATTCTCCTCTGACAACTTTTAAAGTACATAATTCTTTAATTGTAAACGTATTTTCTTTCTATCACTCATCCTTAAGGAAACAGTCCTTAAAATTACAACGGAGGATGAAATTAAGCATATTTCGCCGTATGAAGATATATTATCTCAATACTTTGGATTATGATAAATGAAATCTGAGAATATATTTTACCAAAACTTAGAACAATATGCTCTGTAGTAGTAGCACACTCGACAAGATGTCGCAGGCTACATGCTGTGGGAAAACTTTTGAGCGAAAATGTTTTACACGAGTGACCCAGGAAGTGGAGAGAGTAAAGGTTCGTTGGACAAAAAGTGGACAAAGGTCAGCCAGCCCTCCTTAAAATCCCCACTCCCACTGAACAAAGCAGTAAAAAGGGACATAAATTTTCCCTTTTAACAAAAATGACTTCCTGGAGAGGCCGTTTTCTTGACCTGACCTATCTCTCCGACTTTGTACGTACCACGCACGGCCCACGCCCTCGACACGAGGCATCGATGACAGGCGGAAACTTCAGTAGATTATCAAAGTTTAACGACAGCCAACTGCCATCAATTCTTATTAATAATCACTTTGAACAAAACATTATAAACACGTGCAGTGTTTATATCGCCTAATTGAAAAAAAAAGATTTGTGTGAAATATCGTAAAAATAAAAATTTACACAATAGTATCTTTTAAGTATTTATGTAAAATAATTACGATTCTGAATTTGTTAACTATATCCCAACAGCGTCAAACACGAATTTCATAAGTTACAAGATAGAAAACTTCGAAATATACATAGCGGGCAGCATGTTGGAACCAAGCATACCACTAACAATAAGAGGGGTAGGAACCGTTAAATAATTTATTTTCACTGAAAATTCTATTGTACGACTATTGAATTATATAATTTTTAGAAGTTTGTCATTCCTACGTTCTTAAATTACCTATAACTTTTTCCACTGTGTCTTCCGTTTTTTTACAGCAGAATAAATATTAAACGAGCTGGAAAGCCATGATCTGGGCAGTAACGTTCAATATGTGTTAATTTAATAACAGTATTACTGCTAACTTTACCCTATGATTTATTGCTACAAGAATTAGTAAATAACGAAGAGCTTTTTCCTGTCGATATGAACGAGTAGTGATATCTTCTGTTATCAGTAGGGATTTATCCATTTAATATCAGGAAGGAATATATTTAAACTGTTTTTGTGCGTGGTTTAGAAGGGCGTTTCTCAACTGGCGGGACACGAAGATCGTATACGTGGAAAACGAAGTTTTCTAAAAAAAAATCATTGCAATATTTAAGGCCATTAAAATTTCCGCGAATGATTTATATAATACTAAAACGCACTTGACGTGAAAATTCACTCCTTTGAAAAGGTGGAGTTCTGTTTTCATCAAGGTAGGACTCGGGTTTTTTTTACAATATAGTCGGTGGAGATGCAAAAGGTTGAGAACCGCTGGTTTAAAATACTGAAGGATTGACAGACAAGATAAATCGATGTAACATTAAACATCGTAGATTAATTATTAGTCGATTTCCATTTAAAAATCAACTGGTTAAATTAATCATCAGTTAGTTGTATCTGAATTTAATTTCGTACCACAAAGAAAAAATCCATTCATGATTTAAGTATTTCTACCTACGCGTATATAATTTATTTTTCATTTATTATGCCTCCTAGATCCCTATTTCGTTATGAGATTCAATGCGTTGCCTGCCACCCACAAATCTGGTGATTTGCAGGGTAACGCGTAGAGGTATTAGTGCGTTAGCCGGCGATTTTCTTGCAATACCGAATTTAACTTCTCTGGTAATGTCACATCGTGTGTAATTTAATTTATTTACTAAGGATATTTATTTTTAACTACGAGTGTAATCCTACGTTCAGAGATCCATTTGGAAGCAGCCAATGTCTAAATATATAATGAAAAAAAAACATCCCTCACTCCACTCACATATCAGAAAAGTAAAAATAAAGCACCAACGCCTCCGGTTAGCACTTAACTTCCCTGGCAAACGCTGCTCCAACATGAGAAACCCACTTGAGATTGTGTTGGCGGAGAGATTTTAACGCTCGACCTCCTGAGTGGATTTTCGCGGGCGTCTTTTGCACGTGTCCACCTCGACCCTTAACCTCATTTCAAGACCTTATGCCCTTCTAATATCTTCTCCATTACTATAGGTTGAACGTCCTTAGCATACCGTTACATCTTATCCATTCTAATCTCGCTGACATAGCCAACATGACTGGGGGACTGTCTTTACCTCGGCCTCCGCTAATCTCTGCAAACGTTTACAAATATATATATATATATATATATATTCCCAGAAACAAGTGTGTGCGTTAATCGAACCGTGCGTACATGACTCCCCCTGCGTTCATACGTTATAAAGATCAAAAAACTGTAATATTTCATTAATCAATTGGAAGAAAATTTTCCATTGGACGAGTATTTCCCAAATGTGTTCCAAATGGATGATCCGTTATTTCGGAGAAATTCACCTAGACTGTGGAAGATAGGAGATTTCAATTCGGGAGGACGTTGACCTTTTCACTTCCTATTTTAGATTGATGGCGATGTTGGAAACCAGGCGTTTCATGCTTTTAAAATTAGCGGCGACGAGCATTTATTTATGCTACCTCTATATCTTTGCGGAATCCCGTAAGTCATAAAGACCGGCAGGGTGTGATGACCATCTGCTTCTCATGGAATCTTCCCAATGCATTACAAAATTTATTATCTTGATGATATGCTATAAAATTATTATGGATAAATGTGTGTAAACTCATTCAAAGGCCGTCAGCGAACCTGGGACAAAGCATTTCCGTGAGTTAAAATTTAATTCCATGGACGTCAGTTTGCTCTGCAGCTAACTATTTATTTGCCTTAGTTTATTTCTTTGGATATTATATATATCGTACATTTATAATTAGCTAATTACAGCTATACATTTCAGATTAAAATGTAAAAATTAACGATAACAAAGATTAATAGATATGACGAAGACAAAGGCAGTTTTCGATGGGTTGCATACAATAACGTAGATATAAAATACACTGCAATTTTAAATCTTTAAACGTGCAATTATGGTATTTTAAAGTTTTCCCTCGATTAACAAAATGTGAAAAAATTAGCTTTTAATACAGGTCAACATTTTGTTATCAATTGTACTTAAAACAAAGAAAGGTATCAAACAATAAAGTGCTTTTATCATGCATTTTTACCATCAAATACCATAATATTTTACGCCACATTAAAAAATTATAAAAAAGTAACCAAGAGGTTTAATTTTTTTGTTTCTATTTTAAGGCATTTCATACAAATTTCGAGGAATGTTAATTATCGTAGTTTTTTTACAAACCCGATGACGTACGCATGAAAATATGGGTCAAATTTCCATGTAACAATGTTATATACGTTTTATGCCGATAGAACCTTGAAATGTATTTCTGTAGCGACAAGAGCCGGGTTAAATTTAACGGCAACGATATTTAGTACCATATTGACGGCAACCAAACGACATGTACGATTAAATATGCATAATTTTTCATTTTTTTATGACGCCTGAATTCGAAATCGAATCAACAAAATCGTCTCCAATATGGTCCACATCCTAATGGTCTTTCCTCGATCAACTTCATGTCGATTTTTAACGCCGAAAATACAAAAATAAAAACAAATTATCCGGTCCTCTGCAAAAAGTGGAACTACTATTAATAGTATCTTGTCCCTTCGGATAAGCCATATGAAATGATCGAAACAACACAAATCGTGCAATTTGTATGACTCGCCCGTCACGCAACTTACATCTGGTTCCGCATGCGCAAAGAAAATAAAAGCTAACTGTATCACTTTCATTGTCATCGTATTGCAGGAATTCTTCTCTAGATAATATAATTTATTCGATCGCGTACAGTGGAGTCCAATATCACAAACGAGAAAGATCTTTGCTTGGTTACTAGGCGACCGAAAAAAAACTATATATTTCTAAAAGTACTAGTTGCAAGAAATTAGTGCTCTTTAGGATAATTTGTTAAACTACGAAATTTATTTATATAATTAATTTATTCATTTTTATCAGGTCTCAAATATTAATTCAAAAAGTTCATAAACCCCAAACAAAGTGAAGCACCTTTCCTACGCCTCAGGAAGGATTAAAAGCAACATCATATCGTTAACATAGACTATCCTATCCTCTTACAATATTATGCTGAAATCTATTAAGAAACAATTCAGTTTACTATTTATTTCTTCCCAGATGAATTGAAAACGCAGTTGATGGTTACTTCTGACGCGAATTGCAGGAAACTTGGCTTAAATTTATTGATACCTAAGCGTTTTTAATTAAAATCGTACTCGTGCAGTGAGAGACAGCTACAACCAGGAGGTGCGTATTTTCATTGTACTAGCAATATGATTAATCGAGCATATCACAATACTTCTGTTTATTAACGACTCCATCTGAAGAAATACTCTCCGCCACTTTATAAGAGATAATGTTTATACATCTACATGGTACCCTGTCATCAGGGGCGGCCCGAAGTATTTTGGCGCCCCGGGCAAGAAACCACACCAGCGCCCTTGTCCGTAAATTTTTGTTCGTAAATTTTTGTTAAGACGTTTTTAAAAGAACTTGTTCATTTATTCATTGTTCCGTAAACTAATTGATGATGAAAATGAAGAGAATAGTATTTCATAAAAAAATGCACAAATTTCAATTAATGCAATGTTTTAGCTAACGTTTGCCTTATTTTGTTTTAATGTGTTTATATTTTTATTATTGCCAGAAGCCTCAAAATCTGGTAGTAGTCCGGCCCCCTCAGAACCTCTGAGAGGCCCTGTTCACGTGGCCCACCAACTGAATGATTTTGAGACTTTTCACAGAAACCCATACCTATCCCTCTGCAGCACGCACCTTATTTCAACGTACACTTTTCGGCAGAGCTAAAAAGTCGCACATCCAGTATACGTCAAAGCAATTGCCATCCCTACGCTACAGTTCTCACATCCCGAGATTTCCCTGTATGATAAGCTGACCAGATATTTTTTAACAAAAGGGAGAACAAATTACAATTTTTTATACAAAAAGGAAGGGCAAATTTCATTATAAAAAAACTGTTTATATGCTTTATTTCACATTTTAAAGAATAAAATAAGGGTTTTGATGTGAGGGGATACTATATTAAGAGCACTTTGGTGCTTTTGGGAAAGAATGTGCTTCGTAATACTTGAACGCCCACCAACTGCGATACTAAATACTGCTGAACACATTATTTAATGGCAGCATCATCATTTCCAACATGTCATAAATGCGAAAATTCCTTAGCTAACGTTACATTTAAGTGACATTTTCTTTTCTTGGCTGAAGACATTTTGTAGGGCACTACAACAAAGATTTAAAAATCAATATAATAAAATGGAAGATCACATTTTAAATTAAAATGAGAAAATTATATTTACCATAATAATGAAATAATCGCGACTATTCAATTTTCACTCAGACAGGACACAGTATATAACCATTTTGTCACAATTCACTGATAGAGGATAAACAAAACAAGCAATAGGAAGCTGTAAGAGTTTAACTAGCATGCACAGAAAGTGAAACCTACTAAAATCACACAACTCCATTGCCGATTACAACTAGGTGAACAGGAGTGAATCGACTTTGTTTTACGAAAGAAATATTTTGAGGAATAGGATGGAATATGGGATATATTGCACGCTGTTTAAACCAGGATTTTAATAAACCAGAAACCAAACAAATATAGTCAAGGATAAAATAAAACATTTATTCTAGCAGACAAGTGTAGCTACTTTATCGCTAAAAATAACACAATCAGCGAGCTGGAAAAGATCATTTAACAAGTAGCTTGCCGGAAAGCTGAGAATCGTGTCTTGGGCGCGTATAACAATGAAATAGACAGCAGCAAAGGCAGCCAATCCAAAAAAAATCACATGATATTGGTTAGCATTGGTCTGATCTCTCAAAGTAGATATAAATGTTCCGTGGATACACAAAGCTAAGAAACTCTGGCTTAAGTAAAAGGAAGGACAATGACAAACAAATTTTCAAAAAAAGAGGACATGGTAGGAAAAAAGGTTTAGGAAGGACAACGATTGAAAAAGGAGGACTGTCCTTCCAAAAGGAGGACGTCTGGCCAACTTATGTATGAGGACCCAACAATTTTTTCCTGCCTTCTCTTTTTAAACCCCCTTACTCCCGGAGTAGATTTAAGGAGGAGTTTTCAATCAACCCTCTTTTCGGAGAGCGCGGGAGAAAAAACGAAGCAAGAGACGTAATTCCACGAAATCAAACGAGTCTTGTCATCTTCCTATCCAATGAACCCTTAAATTCTCGAAGGCCGAAAGAAGGAATCACCATCGGGTAAATTCTTCGACGAAACAAAAAAAAGATGAAACAAACGGTCTCCTTGGTTTCACCTCCTACCTTCCAAGGCTCCGTAGCGCGCGAAATATTATTAAACGATAGCGGCGAAGTTCTTCTTTCTTTAAAAGGAGTCGGCTCTAAGGGTGGAGAATGCAACAGCGAGGGACAAAGGGGGAGGAAAAGGTGAAGGGAAAAATAGGGGAGAGTAGAAAGGGGAGAAAGAAGGGGAAGGGCGGAGGAGGGTTTTAATAAACATTCGGACGATGACGGAGGCGTGTTCCGAATCGAACCGATTCGGACTGTGTTTTCTCTCTCTTAAACATCTCTCCGGAATTGCCCGATTGGAATACGCCGGGCGTGTAATCTTTCTTCTGTGTGCCTTTTAAAAACCTTTCACGAAAATTTTTTTCCGACGCGTTTAACGGAAGAAAAGGAAAACCTTTTTTTTTTACTTTTTTTAACGCATTGATATGTTACGTTGCATAAAAAGGCGAGGATAATTTCGAGGCTTTTTCACGAGTGTATCTTTGACTTTAATGTCACAATGGTATCTGTATTTTTATCTTCGTCAAGAAAACAATAAAAATAAACGTGGAATGTTGTCTTAAAGGCATTGCTTGGTAATGCGAGTAGTTTTTTTAACGTAAAAGAGAATGCCGCGGTATATTTATTTGGCGACCGATTTGCTTTATTTTTATCCGAAGTATGGGTTAGGAGAGGGAGATATTTTTGGCATTTCTTCTTAATAGATATACGCCCTGACAAGGTCCAACCTTTATAACGCCCTCGGTTGGGGTCCACACCTAGCAACGAGGCCTTGGCGCCATGCGAAATGGGTGGGAGAAAAAAGAAAGAAAAAAGGCGAAAAACTGACGTAAGCTATTTTTCGGCCAAAGAAAAACATTATAGCCCCCAACGCGTGTCAAATTGCGTGTTTTTTTTATTCGCGCGAGAGCTTAAAGTTTTGACGCAGGTGTTGTTCGCGAAAATGAATTTTTTCCCGTTCTTTTTTTCCGGACGAGACGTAAAGTAAAAGCCTCCTAATTAAGAATCGATTTAGTCTTAAAGTTCGCTGCGAGAATTCTCATTCGATCCCCGTTATTAGTACATTTTTTAAAAAGCGGATTAATACATATCCGGCGGCACAAACTTTTAATTAATCTTCATTGTGTCAAGGGTAATGAGAAAGGCGTAATTGTATTAGCAGCTTAAACTACAATTTAGGTGGGTAGGTGTTACCGAGTAATACGTCAAAATCATCGATACATTTTTGCACGTAGTCATTACACACAATAGAGGCCAGAAAGGAGGTGTTATGACCGTGGGCTTATTTCGGCCACTGTTCGGCAAAGGTGCCTTTTTACCAAGTGCGTGCCGGCCACCTTTGAAAATTTTTTAATTTAGGCGGAAGATAATGCGTTCAAACGGGTGACGCCCACTTAAATCCTATTATAAGTACTAAATCTGTCCTATCATGTTTTGCTACAGATTTAATACCTTACCAAATTTTTCTTCAAAGGTGGGTAGAACCTCCAACGTTAAGTGCACCGCATTTTAAAGAGTTATTTTGCCGGGAGACATTAACTGAAAAGCCGCGATTATTTTACAGGTCCGATTTTTAATGTCACAATATAATTTATTTGAAAATTCCTCATAATAATCGCCTGTTTATCGAATTATTAGGTTAATAGAGGCGAGACAAACGTTCCAATGTATGGTAAGATAGATCGATAACCAATAAAAGGAGAACGTTTATTTTGTTTCCGATTCTATACTTTGTCAACGTTATTTTTTGTAAAAACATATGTGAGAATTCGGACTCTTTCAACTAATATTTATACATTACTGAATAAAAACATTAACTAGAAAGAGAAGACTTTGTTGGGTCTAAAAATTTTAATATGTTAATAAAATGATCAAGAAAAACGAGAAAAACCATATCAGATAAGAAAAATATCCGCCACCAAATATGCACGACAACAGGTCAGTACTCCAAATGAAACATACACTTCGCTTGTTACAAAAAGATAAGACGATAAACTAGGGTGTGGATAATTAAAATATAATACTATCAGTACGCCACTGGTCCCTAACATAAAACTAAATAATTCAGAGCGATAAGACATATTCCTTTATTTTTTGTTAATTGACACTGCTTATGAAGATTTTCATTTGGCGAGTCCAACAACAACTACGACAAACGAGGGTGAATCACGATATCTTGTAGCTTAGCAACAGTCAACCTGAGAGAAGAATTCCTTAGTCTCCATGGGGGAATTGGTTTTTCCCAGCTGGAAGCATTGTCTGCCAAATATTAGGTTTTCCGAAGGGCAGACGACTGTGAATCTTTGATTCTCGAAAGATAACATAGAAGTTATTAATAAAATGGAAATAGACGTTTGAGTACATTAACGTTGATAGCTTAAGAATTTATAAATATAAATTTCGCTCATTCTATGGTAATCTCAGGTAAAATTAAGTAGAATTTCGACATATGGAATCCTACTGTACAAGAGTTAGCTGTGTCGCTGATAGTATATTATAGGAATAGACACGGAAAAAAAGACAATTTATTTTCATTTCGTTAAATATTCTTCATATCTATTTATAAAATTATATCGTGATATAGAATTATTAATCCTAGTTTGTATATTCAAAACAGATGAATACACATTCCAATATATCTTGTAATAATAAAACAACCTTACACAATTACCTTTTTATGTTCCCATGACACATATGTGTACATACATTGTAGATTATCATCAGCGATTTATCGATATCGATCACCAGCGAAGTATAAGATCGATTCGATTTTTTTACCGATTACATCACCATTTGTTTTAAAGGTACTAAACCCAAGACGGATTTGTAGCACGAACCATCGTTACGCACGCCCTTTGCGATAAAAAGGGAAAAATAAAAAAAACCGTCGGAGATCCCGTCCATCTAACGGCAGGGGATACCGAAGCGAGAGTGGATACGCAATATCGCTCGTATCCATCGGCATCCGGTATAAAAAAAAAGTTATCAGGGTTTCCAGATCGCTTATCGCGCCTCTCCAATCTCTCATTCCTCTCCGCTCACTTCCTCCGCCATTCAATTGAGGCACGGCACATCCGGCGTACGACAAATTGGTCGGTAACGATGGAATTCTCGCGATTACGGAGCTGGAGAGATAAATCACGACCGCTCCCGATGCAGCGCTTGCGTGCTAGCCGGATGAACGCGCGGGTGAAAGAAAAAAATCACGAAATCGAAAGAAATAAATGAATGAGAGACGTGTTCGGGAGCGATTTCTCAGGGCACCATACTAGGACCTTTTGAATTTAAAACCATTTTTTCCTTCTCCCGTACCGCATATTTATTCTTTCCGGGTGTAAAATGTATGTTCACCCCGAATAAGCCGTCCTTCTATTGTTCATTAATGGTTCTCTCTCTCTCTCTATCTCATATTGCAATTATCCTCACCCTTGCAACTAACCATTCCTCTCCTTCATTCCCTTCAATGTTTGATCGCTTCGTGCTTGTTTCCCAGCGCCGGAGACAATGGCTCTCTGACCTACGACCTTTTCTAGAGACCTATTATCTTCAACATGACTTCTCCATCCTTTTCCGTCTATCTCTCTCTCATTCTATCTACCTAACTCGAATCACTCTCTATCTCTCTCTCTCATTTCCTCCCATCCTCGTTCTGTTCTCCCATCACTCATCACTCCCTGCGTCGGAAAGGTCTCTTGATGTTGCATCGCGAACATTATTGTTGTACGTCACTCGAGAGAGAAGTGAGGTTGCCATGCGATCGGAGCCGGTGCACTAAACGGGATCATGACGACAACGTCAGGAATACTGAGATGACCGATGCACTGAAGCATTTTTGGGCGATGCTCCCGTGATGGCGTGAAGGCTAAAAGAAAAAATTACCACTGGAATCTTGAGGTAAGGGTGGACGGAAATGTCGGTATAGCGGGTGACTCACTTCGTTGCGAGGCAAATCTGTATCGAGCGTGGAAAGGGTAAGTTTTAAATTGGAGACGAATTATCGTCGGTGGCGCTTATGATTATAATTGACAACGCTGTCATTTCCAAGGAATGTCGCGTCTTTTTATTGTTTAATTCAATTCTTACGATGTGATAATCTGATAAAAATTTTCATCTCAAGGATAACTACTTTGTAATTGGTAAGTTAGAAATATTTACCTTAAGACATATTATATATAAATATTATTGACAACAAGAGCAGTTATCTCACAAAAACAACAAAGCGATTAAATTACATCCAAAATAAGCAAACTAATAGGTAAGCTGTAGAATAAATTACTAACAGAAATTATGCTCTTTATGGAACGTACGATAGCGATTGCTGCCTACGATATATTTATTTCACATTTTTTATTGCAAGAAAAATATCCTTAGGTTATTCATGCTTTTATGATATTGATGGAACTCCATTACTTATTAAATCGGAAAATGCTTGGAAAATCGCAGGGCCCGGTGCATGTGTTCACGAGGTCTCTTGAGCGCCAAAAAAATTTAACCGTGAATTTTAATAAATGAAGTACCTAATCTGTAACACTATGACTGTGTTCGGTAGTTTTTGTTTTTTTTAATGCGTGTTCTTTTTAAGTACAACAAATATTTGTTAGGGAGCGTTAGGGGCATCTGTAAGTACGGCTACCGGTGCAGTTGCACCGTTGGCCCCGAATAAAATAGTATCGCCATAGTAGTAGTGTTTTTATCAATTGACCAAAATAAGATTCTTCAAAAATGGTGTAAGAGAAATAATGCATCTTTAAGAATATTTAAAAAATCAACAGAATAATCAATGCATGTAAAGAAAACATACGTTTTTTTAATTACGGCTAATCGGAAATGTGTGGTTAATTTTTAAGCAAAACATTACGTATCTTTTGCAAAGGTATGCCCTGTACCGGAGAAAATACCTCATAGTCTCGACAATACTGGTAATTAGAAAGCGCGCGCTTCTACACGATTTTCAATATCGATAACTTTTACATTCTTTTATGCCAGATTAAAATTATTGGAATTGCTTTTCATCGCATCAGCATTCTACGAGAATAAATCTCGGGGGAGAAACAGTTAAGATGCAACTAAACAAAGTAAAAAGAACCGAGGATGCCGCTGCAGTGATTGCAATTTGAGCGAGCTCGACTCACGTTTCTCTGCGTTGGAATCGTCAGAGAATCAATTTATGTTAATAAATAGCTCACTCTCTCTCTCTCTTCTCCTGCATCGAGGAGAGGATATTACTACGACGAAGGACAAAAAAAGAAGCGCACAGAACAATTTGTTCGAACGTCCTTAGATCCAGGCACATTTCCCAAGTCGAGAAATACAATATGTGCTATTGTTTTCCTGATAATGTAGCCTTTGAATACGAAATTACATATTTATAACTAGAATTTCAAAACTGAATTTTTATGCTAATTCGAATATTTAATCAAGATGCGCTTCTTTGGATTTGCGTATAAGCTAAGGCGTCTTAAATCATCAGATCGTTTGATATTACTATGAGGAAATTGCTAATTTGAATGATTTTTACAAAACTATCTCATGAGAACATACGTCGATCTATAAAGTTCAGGTACTGTTGGGTAAAAATTAACACAGTCGCAGAACCTACGGCAGCGTAACTATAGGTTGACATGCGTTGCCCAGGATCCTAGAATTTTTCGGAATATAGAAAAAATAAAGACATTTTATGAATGCCTTTCCAGTTAATCATTTTTTAACAGAATAATTTAAAAAGCCTCGCCTTTTATTCTTTAGAAAATCCGTGATAATTGATTAATAACAGCAACTTGCTAGGCTATTAAAACGAGTTTCAATTTTAACTAAACATATGCATTTGTTGGATGAGGAGGGGAGGTGAACCATCCGCAATATTTTGCCATGGGCCCTTTCGCTCCTAGTCACGTCCCTGAAAAGCTATCCTCCCCCTCAATTAAAAAAAATTAAATTAAGGTGGCTGATAAATCTATAGTTAAAATATTGCAGCTCCTCCTCCGAAGAATATTTTTAAAAAAAAGTATATATAACAAATTTATTTATTTCTTTTTGTATTTTTATTTAATTTATGTTTATTGTATTAAAACGCATGTAACTGGAGCTACTTGTTAGCGTTCAATAAATTATTATCATTATTATTGAAATAGCCTATATCTTCAACATTTTCGGTTTGTAAGCTTCGTCCAACACTTTTCCAATAACGAATACCTAATTTAAAAAGTCAACGAAACGATAGTACGCACGACTTTTAAGCCGCTATAACAAGACATTGACGACGTAAAAGAACAGACAGGGCACTTCAAACGCGAAGCAAAGAATGAATTACTCGAGGAAGTAAAGGTTATCAAAAGATTATCGGCGAATCAGGCATTGATCGATGTATCCCTTGCTTCTTTTTTTCCCCATTCCATACCTTCCGGGAATCGATAAATCGATGCCTATCGATTATCTCCCGCCGAGAAAAAAATAAAAACGCTATCCGCGCGATTCCGCGCAGAATGACCCTCCGATCATTCAGCCTTCCTCCGAGGATTAAAAAAAAAAAGACGATGGTCACGAGACCAGATTATATAGCCCATTTTCTCCACTGCGTTTTGAGCCGATTTCCGTCAACCTTGATCTTTTGCGTCACTTTCTAGGAAGAGAGTAAACCACCACCACCCGGCTGTTGCGTGTCAATGTTAGTGGCATGAGTGTTCTGGTCGAGAGATCCAGGTAATACGAAGCGTTCAAAGAAAGAGGTTGTAGGAGAAGGTTGGGTGGTGGGAAAGGAGGTGCCATAGAACTGCGGATGAAACGGAGTGAGAAGAAATCTGTGCCTGACGGGAATGAAAAATAACGAAAAAAAGAAAAGCTTTGAAGTTCACTGTCACGTCGATCTTTCTCGCCCTCCTCTCCCTACCTTACCTACTGATGCAAAGAAAGTCACTTTGTGCTCGCACGTCACAAACGTCGAGAAGTGAACTGACGGGATTAAGAGTTTATTCGACTGAAGAGCGGGAAAATTTCTCGGAATTCATTTGAATGACCCAAGTTTTTTTTTATCTCGGAATATTTGTCGATGAGGCGATGAAATTATTGGCGCTTTTTCTTATAAAAATATCGATACTGTATTTTTTGAGAAGCCAAATTTTTACGATAACGTGGCCTACATGAGTCCTGAAGTGTCTTAAAATTGGTAGGTCGAATATCAGCTGCTTAGGAGCAATATAATTCTTTTTCCGATCCCTTTGTTTCATTTCTAACCCCTTAATAAGAAAAGCAGGAAATCGGTGCAGGGCGATATAAATGCGCATTTTTAAATTAATTAAAATTAAGATAAGGGCTCGGAATATAAACCATCCTAAAGCTGAAAGAATGGGGTTTATATTTTTCGAAAACAAAAGTCAAATCCGTGTAGAACGAGAATGAACAATTGCTTTTAAACAAGAAAAGAAGGAATATTTTCAGATTTTCAACAATTGGAAAGAAAACTGCCATAGCAACGAGTGCAATGCTTTTGAATGGGAAACTAGTCATTGCATAGCATCGATATAATGCTTTTAAAGGTAATTTAATGACAATGAGGCAGACGAACTCAACCAATGCTGTAATCTCATAATGCCATCAATAATCCTAAAACAAGGAAAAAAAACGCCTTATGCACTTTGCTCCGAAATTCTTCTCTCACTTGTACTTTCTCGTAAACACTTCATACATATCTCACATGCTTATTTTCCCGCATATGCCCGCCTGAAAGATTTCTTAATTTAAAAAACGTACAGTGACAAATGAAGGCCATATGGACTACTATACAGGTATTATGACTAATAGATTCTCCTGAGCAAGCTACAAAACACAAACACGAATTTAGGAGAAAATTATACAGAAGTTCATTCCCCCCCCCCCCCCCAATAGCATTATGGGCCGTAATGAGAGAACCATAGACGGATTGAAGTATGTATTATGATGCATCGCATCCCCTACCACTCATTTCTCTTTCAAACCAACTCAATTCTTGCATCGTAAATTTTGCAGAAAAAATTATATATATATATATAATGCTGTTTGATGCTGCCGAAAGCAAACATAACCACTTTTTGTTATTTACATCTTAGAATGGTCAATTCTGAAGTTTACAATTTATGAGAGTCGTAAAAAAATCCGCTTCAAACGGCTAGCCACAGTGGACGATAAAGATCTAACCTATAAAATAATTACGAACCCGCTCGATTTATTCTCAAATTCCCATTACCGTTATAGAAAAGCCGACAAGACCCTGGGAAAAATTCTACTTTTGCGTCCTTTATGACGCAATGAAACACATGGATAATTTTTTTAAAAATTCGACGTTCAGAAGAGCTACACGCATAGGACGACCGTGTGCGTATGCATGCGTGTTATAACTCTCCTATAAACTGCAATAGACAAATAAATAACGGAAATATATCTGGATTTTATATCCCGCGTCAAACTTCCTTCATTTGACTTTTACGATGACGTATACCCGTTTTATGACCGTTTCTTTTTTTTTGCAAAAATGGAAAAATAAAATCGAATCGATTCCGATGTATTGCGCGTTATTCATTACCCGACCCATTGAGTCGTTCGCTTGACTTTTCTAAGCTCTCGGCATCCTCCAAAAAAAACCTTTCCCGTGACTATTATTTTTCCCGACGTAAAAAATAAATAAATAAAATAGAGTGAAACTACTATAAGTCGAACCTAAAGGGAAACAGAAAAGCATTCGACTTATAGAAAATTCGAGTTATAGGAGAAAAATAACACGAAAAAGATTTTGTTCCGTAAAATTCATGGAAAATTCAAGTTATAGACCAGTGATTCTCAACCGGGGTGACATGACACCTTAGGGTGACGCGACGGTTATTGAGGGGTGACGCGAATATTTGATAAATTCACAGTGTATTATATTCTGGCTTATAAACATAAATAACGCTAGGAGAATAAACACTCGTGCTTATTTAAATTCCGGAATTTCATCTGTATGTGGTTAGAGAAAGCTCAATTTAGCTTTAAAGGTGACTTGAAGATGCCGGAAATGTAAACGGGGTGACGCATAACTGAATTAACTGAACATAGGGTGATGCAGACAAAAAAAGGTTGAGAACCACTGTTATAGACGCTCGACTTATATGAGTTCGATTCTAATTTACGATCTCGTCCGGTAGTTTTATTCGTAATTATTTTATTTTTTCTTCGGAAGAAGTTGACGCAACGTCAGGAAAAAGAGGATCTATAAGAAAAGGAGAGAACTTAAATGAAAATACTTCCTTTATTCTTCTCGTAAAACCCGGTTCCGGAGGAGAGAAACGATCCTCGCGCTTTTTTTACCACAGGCTTCCGCGTACACAACAGCTAACGCCCCTGGAATTGCGCAACCCGCCTTGCTAATAGTCTACACGTGCCTGAACCCAAAAGACCAATTACCCGAGATGACAACAATGGATCTAAGGAAGGAAGGAAGGGGGGAGGGAGGGGAAGGGAGGGGAGGGCGGAGAAACAGATAGAGCAAGCATTACACCAAGGGCGTCAAGTGACGCAAGGTTAAATTACGAGACGAAAAAAGTATAGTCCTCTTACAAACAGATCATCCGAAGCATTTCGATAAAAACTTAACGATTCAAGAAAATCTTTTTTTACGTACTTTCTTCATACGGAGCGTAGGAGAAAGTACGTATTATATTAGTGAAAAAAAATCGAATTCGGGATTTCAAAGAAAATACACGTTTTGACTATTTTCTCAACGATGTCTGTGTGAATGCGATAGGAATTTCGGTGGGAGTTTTAACTGAAACTGAAGTGGAAGTGAATTCTTGCTTTCAGGTTTTTCCAAATATCTCATTTAAAACTCAATATATGTAAATACATTTCATTATCAAAGTTGTAGAAAATTACACTTTCTACAAGTTTTTATAAACTTTTTTTTTCATAAAACCGATTCTATGAGAGATGTTTCGATTTTTTTCGTCCGAATTTATGTTAACTACGCCGCTAAGTGATACCATCGTTTCCGTTGCTATGATAAAATTTTAAAATCGTTGATAGTGATGCTTTCGCTGCTAAGGGTAATTTTAATTGCGCATCGATATTTTGTTATCCATAACAACATATCAATTTTGCTTATTATTATATAACTAGTGTAATGCCCGTTGAAATATCAACGGAAGAATTATAGATAGATGGATTATTATTATTTTCATTTAAAATAATTAATATCCCGCTTTCACATATGTAATATTTTGTTATATACCTACAACATATCTAGTGAATATTCTGTTGTTGGCGGGCTATCTTTAGTTAAACTTAAAATAGTTGCCTCTCTTTCTCTCCCTTTCCCCCCCTTTCACACCCTCTCTCACCCTCTATCTCCCTCCCCCTCCTCATTTCTCCCCCTCTACTTCCCTCTACCTCTCTCACCCCCTCTCTCTCGTATTAAAAGCATACAAAGCACGCTTACACCCATAAGGATTGATACAACAATAGGATTTTGAGGTCTAACAATATAATTGGTAGCCAAGACAACATTCCGTTAAAATGGCAATATTTCCACAAAATATGTGAATTAAACGTATAACATGAGCGATTTTGAATTGTATGCGGAAAAAGATGAACAGAATAAGAAACTTTGTAATTTTTTATTCAAAATGGTTCAGATCCGAAGATCGTAGGTTAATTCCTTCTAATATTAATTTCCAAAAAAATAAAAGCCTGCACATCAAAAAATTGATTTTTACATGTTACCTTACGGACAATGGATATGTCTTCATTGGAGTCGAGCCCAGGATGTTTTTGGAGATTTATTTCCGTCATTACCTTAAAATATGTTAATCAAGCATCCTTGTCAAATTTCAATCCTCTATCTATTCGGTGAGTTTGTTAAAACGCTCTATATCGACCACTGTGAAAGCGTGACCAACCAACCAACAGACGTGGGCTATTATTATAGTAAATATTCAATGTGACAAGTGATTCAAAATATTTTTTCACTAAGAAATTTATTGTGTACAAATTTAAAAATTATTCACAAGCGTAAATGTCGATAATTATTCTTCAGGACGCTATTCTTGAGAGCAATCATATTAATTACTCTGTATAGAGAAATTCAGATTTTTTTGTTCTGGCCTTAATTGTGTAAAACTTTTGCAAAAGTGATTCTAACGAAACTATACAAAATCTTATAGAAAGTTAAAATATATGGCGTTTATCTTTCCCCTCGAACTTTTGTTCAAAAATATTTTACGAAATCAAACCTTTTAAATATAATGCCAATAATAATTAATGAAAGTAGTATTGATAAATGTATTCCTATTACAAAAAATTATAGGCCTTCAGAAATAATTTTATTTTGAATTTTTATGTGTCAAAATACTTCCAAGTTCTTCGACTTTCTTTTTGGTAGACAAATTATTTCGCAATACCGTTTACTTTTTAAAACTAGTTTCAAACGACATTTTGGAACCAAATTAACATTACGACCCACATCATTGACTAATAATTTTCATTTTAAGTTTTATTCTTTTTTATTTCTAAATTTTAACTTGAATCTGCGGCGAGATTATTTATTACACTTTCCACAACAACGCTCACGTACTGCGTTACTTAATCCACATGTCACGAATCGGCAATAAAGGAATTGTTTGTTTTACTATTAAAACAGAATATATTTGTAATGATGTTGTCGGAAAACGGCAACATCTCTTTCACATCGCTCAATTTAATTGGCCAAAGGGGTCTTAGAAAAACCAAATTAGATGTAACTTCCTTTTCAATGCCATCTGTGGCAGTTGCAAGAATCAAAATTCTAATTGTAAGCACTTCAGCTGGATAGACCAAGTCAAAATCTTCACTCTTTGATAACTGCAGTCGACTTCTACAAGTCGAACGTCTATATAAATCGAATTTTTCATAACTCTAAGTGAATTTGAGAGACTGGTTTAAAAAAATCTTCTCATTTCCGGCTGTAGTCTGAAAACGGTTAATAATAAATTAATCCGATGAAACGGGACGTAAAAAGAAACCATTCGTTCACGTGGCGACTACTTCTCTGAATTCGTATAACCTGCATCCCTATTAAGTCGTACATCAAGGAGATTGTGTCGTACGGTTGGCACGAGTAATGCTATAATCTGAGTGAACCAAGAGCTAACGGAGAATGAGATAAGCAGATGCGAAGTGGAAGAGAAAAACACATCGTGCATCCAGTATGAAAAGATATAGTATAGTAATTAAATGACTCGTGGATAATGTTCGTACGAAACTTTTTAAAAATTTGTTTATATTTTTGTGAGAGAAAACAGAAAAAACGCCAAATAAAAATTGAAATTAATTTTTTATGCTTTTTTTATATGAAGTACATTTGTTAAAGAGAATCTGTGTTAATTTTGCATTTCTACTTGTATCAACGATTCATACATTAACACTGTAAAGATGTAAACTTTTTTCACTTAAATGCACATATCATTTATTGAATGGTTTTAAAGGCAAAAGGTATATCTTGACTCTCATTAAAACAATACAAATTCAAAATTTACACATTTATCAGTGCAAGAACATTAATTTTTCGATCAATTAAAACTTTTACTCAAAATATAAATCTGCGAGTTAGTGAACTACCCTTAAATTTTCTGCCTTTGTTTACATGCAATTACCTTGGATATATAACAGAGATTTCTTAATAAAACATTATACACTCTTCAGTGAATTTATTTCGGAAATACGTGAAAGATTCGAAGAAATACTCACCATACTAGGTCTATACTACAGCTACTACTGTGAAGTGTAAAGGTACTTACCGAATTGAATGTATAAGATCACAATTAATATAAGTAGCCACAATTTTGTCCTATATTAATATATATAAATTTATTAGAATGAAATGTGGCATCTATTCAACAACAGGAGCCTTTCCTATTTATATAACCAAGCAAAAATATATACACAATTGTTAGTTTAGGCCATAAAGGGTAAACGTTCCCAACAAAACCTCTAAAAAAACAAATAATAAACTACGACCCGCTGCAGTACGAAAAAATATCAGTGCTATCCATGGTGGAAAGACTAGACTAGTCTTTCCACCATGGTGCTATCGATCTCTTTGGTGACTTTCGCCGCCATTTTTTCCACTTCAATTTCCATCACCCCACGACTCCTTTAAAGAAGAATTTCCTTCCACAGATAAATAAATAGAGAAAGAAAAAAGAGAAGAGGTGCGAACATGACTGAGGATTGCCAAAGCGGAAAGTGGCGCCCGAGGTGAAACGGCCGACCACGTGACCCTTCCGCCACATAGAAGGTAGGAGAACAAAAGACGCTCGCGGTCTTTTTTTACGATCTCTCCTGATCTCAGCGGTAAAGCACAAGGACAAAAAGCGGAGAGAGAGAGAGAGAACCGGATGGGAGATGGAAGGGACGTTGTGGTCTGACATGGAGGGTGTGGAAATTGATGAGAGTGGAAAATTTACGCCGACTCTTTCCAAGATTGTTATACATATGGGGATAGTTGGTTTCGTTACGACAAAGTTTTTTTTACCGAGATTTAAAAAAAATCGGGAATATTGAGACGTGACTCAACCAAACGACTCGCGGATTATGCAGATGAAATTTCCGCTTTGCGTAAAACAAAATAAAGCCGGTGAAGTTTATACCAGGTGCTTTTAAAGCATGGGCATTCAAAATGGGCCTCGACACAGGGCTAGTCCAGGACATAATGCGGAAATAGTTGAATTGAAACGTTTCTAGGTTAACGAAAATTGAAAATTTGTAATTTTATAGACGTTGAACGGGACCGTTTTATTATCCATATAATTTAAATGCGAAATGTCCTTGAAAAAAATCTTAATTTGAACCTTGCAAAAAGGTACAATTTTGACGTTCCAAACACATTTTCTGTTTTTACTGGACCGTAGCTATAAAAGTTTGAAACCCCTTTCAAGATTCCGTTCTGCTCATTAAGCACGGTCTCCTATTCAGATTGACCTATCTTTCGTCGGCTGATTCCTAGGCAAGGGTCGTGCTACAGTTAGTAGACTCTATTATTATTCTATATTAAGAACGTTATATACATCTTGAAAGAAAGTGCATAGGAAATACAGTCCGCAGTGTCGTCTCCGTTTAATTGCGTTTTAATGCTTTGAGAGTGCGCATCTCCGATAGCAATATAATATTGGGAAAACCAGATGCGCGTTTCGGCTGCGGCTTCCGAAAAAGTAAAACAAAACTACCTGCCACCGGCGAATCGCCGTTAAAGACGGCTGCTTTGTAGCCGAAATACATAACTGGTTTTTCCCAGCAACATTTTTATGGCTATTGGAGAAACGTAGCTTTTCAATTCAATTACCACCGCAAGATAAGCTTGATCATTATCTCTTGAATGTTAAGATGGTAGAAGAGAGGTTATCGAAAAATTTCGGACGGGAGAGTTATTTATTTGTTAATATACTGAGTGGAAGGGGGAATTTATTCAAATTGCTCAACTCAAATATCATTATGTATCCACTGTAAAAATATACGTAAGTCACGGCAATATTGTCCAATGTTTCAGCGACACCCTGTGCCATCTCTCTTATTTAGATAATGAAATAGAGCAAAATTAATTTAAAAGAATCGTCAAGCTCGCCTTATGGCTGACATTTTCTTGGTAAATTTGGTAGCCATAAAAGATGGACTTTCCAACCTATTTATCGCTTTGGAAATGGCAAAATTACCTATTTAAAGCATGGCTAGTTTTGGTAATAAAGAAAAACGGGTTCTTATCTCGCTTACTCAAGCACTGACATTTCGAATAGTTTTGTCACAAAAACAAGCAAACAAACAATACATGATACCGGCAAAAAAAAACTCAAAAACTCTTTTAGATAATAAAAATCAGGCCTCTAATCTCGCAGCATCACTTAATGAGCTCAACATGACATATGGATTGACGTCTAGGTAAATGTGATTAATTACTCCCTCAATGACTAAGCCAATGATAAACTATATACATACTCGTATATGCCTTTAAAAATACGTCTTTGCGAGATGATGGCTGCTTCACACAAAAGCGCTGACGCACTTCACAGGTCTGGCCGTTTATACGATTCATACGGATGACGCTCAAGCGCGAATCTCGAAGGAGGAAAGCCGACACGTGCGGGGCGAGCTACGCTTTCTGACGTTTCACGCAAGGCCCGTTAATTGATTAACCTACCTCCCCGAGGCGTGAAGAGTAAACATCCTAATCCTCCATGATGTATATCCAATAATTTGTAACACGAACCAATCATATCGCAAGCGTTTGGAAAATAATATAAGGATGTGTTGTATCTTTTAAAGGTTTGGCATTGTGTGCTGCGAGCACGATGAACACATCTGTCGGGATAAATTAACATGGATAAAAATATTTTAATGAATCATTATAAAATAGTAATAACGATAAATTCACACTCAGAATGTAATAAATGACAGGCTAGATGCAGAAAAGCTTTCGAATGAAATTTACCTTGTAGGTATTCAAATACCATGTGCGGATTTTTGGATATTTGGGCTTCTTAGTTTTCTATGCAGCATAAAATCTCTGAGATTTTTATTTTTTTAATTTCATTACGTGTTGCCAAGTAACTGCCCCCCCCGCTGGGGTTCGATGATTTTTATTGTTCGGGGAAACAAATACATCGGCTATACAGCATAATGATCTACACCTGAACATATACTGCATACATTTCAAGTCGATACTAAATTAGAATAAAAATAATCTACAATTCCCAAAGCAAAAAAAAAGTTTATAATAATTTCACTGCATCGAATTCCTCCAAGTCCGCCATTTTCTCAGCCGACACCTAGCGGAATTATCTTTCTGAAAGGCGAGCGTTATCGCCACCGACGACGCACGAGCGAAAAAAACGAAATCGCAAATCACCAATCGTCTACTCGTAAAAAATATATATTTTTCTCCCGCCAGGCCGACATATCCTGCAATCTAGATGTTGGAGATTAAAGCCCGGCAAATACGTCCGTCCGTTAAGATCTCTAGAAGTTTTATCGGCGCCATCTTGGACGGGAGAAAAATTTTTAAAATGACAATCGAAGATAGCCTCCTCTTCCCCAATATAAGAGGGGAGTCAACTTTAACACTCTTCCCCAACCCTCACCCAACAACCCCCTCGATAACGCCGCGATAAAGCGACATTGACAGCTTCACCACCACGGAAGAGGGAGGGAAGTATAAAGAAAGAGGAAGAGGGAAAGGGAGATAGAGAGAGGGAGAAAGATTACCTTTTGAGAAGCAGACCTACTCTCTCTCTCTCTCTCTCTCAACAGCGACTTATTGCGACGTGAAACGGAACTCCCTCTTGAAGGATGATCGAGGAAACGCGGGACATGGATTCCGGGAAATGCTTTCACGCGTGCGTTATAGGTGGAAACAGAAGCGAGAAAAAGACTCGAAACACGGAGTTAAACCACGGTAATTCCGTCAGCTGCTTTGAAAACTATTGTTCCTCACGGCTTCCTTACGTTCTCTCCGTTGAGCAATCAAGAACATGAATAAGATCCTTATACTTAATTTAATAAATACATATTTCAGACATAAATTTACTATCTATCATTCTCGTGACCATTTTAACCAACTGTTATGGAGAGTGGGTGTTGCTACAAGGCCTGATATCTTTAACGCGATACCGTTAATACAGTCGAACTTCCACCTTCCACAAGTCGAACGTCCATAAACTCGAATTTTCCATTACTCGAATTGAATTCATTTTACAGGACAAAGTCTTTTTTGGGTTATTTTTCTTCTATAGCTCGAATTTTCTATGAGACGAATATTTTTTTGTTTCCCTTGAGGTTCGACTTACAGAGGTTCCACTATAAATATAAAATTAGCGTTTGGCGGAGTTTGACAAAGTAATATCAGCAATAACTGGTAAATGAGATATAAAATGATAAAATAATAAATAATCCAACTCAGAAGATCGATGCAATTTAGAAAAGTAAAATCATTAGAGCGAATTTTAGAACGATTTCACATTCTATTATGCATAAAAACTGAAAGTAATTTCGACGCGTGCTTACTTTTGAACTACTCATGAGACTGTTGAGAAAAAGCTTTGGTTTAACGGCGTTTATTCATATTTAATAACATTATGTGTCAACTTAATTGTTAAAACTCGCGTTACAATAATTAAAATGCTGCATTTGTTCGAAATATTCTTCTAATGTACGAAATGCTTCGATTCCTGTTACGATGCTCGAAGATGTAAACAAAACTTCAGCGGATATATACATCTTCATTACCATCACCGAAGACGAAGAAATAAGAAGGTATCCATATTGCAGTTTCCTTTTTTCCTAATGACATCGCTCGTTATTTCTTTTCCGAAAGGTTAATGTTCATCGATAAAGGAAGTTGTAGGCAGCAAGTATCGTACTGAGCGTAGTAACCACTATACATAATGAATCTACTGAATAACGAGGAAGAAAAGTTAATGCTAACAGAATTCACCACCTAGATATACTTGTTACCCTTTAAACAAAATGACTGCAAACTACGTACTATTTATGCGTCCTTTAATACGTACAGGTAACTTATAGCAGATGATTCTCTTCTTGAATTAATTTTCAGTCTTGTAGCTCATCTACGTGAGCAAAATACGTCGGACATAGGCGAATAGAAATGATACGGATTTGAGAAATTTTACACCAAGTTCATTTTACCAAGTTTAAAATAAATGCATCGCCTTAATGCGAAAAAGGATTGAAAACGGAAAAGGCAACTAGCTTTTAACTTATTTTTCAAACTGAAAAGTTATAGAACTGATAACATTTAATTATTGCGAAATAAAATTGTTATGGAAAGAACAGTTTCAGATGATTTTCATTTCAACTGAATTGAGAAAATTAGAAAGCAGTTTCACCGAGTTAAATATACTCGAGTCACCCATGCCAAAGTTGTAACAATGGAACCAAACCGGAAGACAGATCTGGGCGTATGATGGCTGATTTCTTAATTGCATTAAGAACCCTGGAACCCATCACGTACACGATTGAAGATAATTTTCTCGTGTTTTTGCTCCACTAAACGCAACTGATGATATTAACTTGAATTGGAGGCCAATAAACTCATATTCAAGATGGACTATGCACGTCAATGTATTTGTTTATCGGCCATTTTTAATAAATAAGAAATTTATTCACAACAAGAGAGATGGTGTGCATCAGAATTTACGCGTGGAATGCATTTGATTCACGGTTTCTTTGGAAGTGTTTTCGCAGTCTTTTATATGTAAAATGTATCACTCAAAGTTTTTAAGCTGTAAACATACCATTTGTAATTTTACATGAAAGAAAATGAAGGAAAAAGTAATCACGATCGCAAAATAGCGGATTTTTAAAACAAACGTTTCTTTTAATCACCTATATTGGTGGTCTTTAGTCCGATTTATTCAGGATAAAACCGACGAAAACTATCTGCAGCAATGTTGTATTCAGTTATGCCCAAGCGACAAAAATCCTTGCCGCGATTCAATTTATTCCGAACATTACGGAGCCACATTTAAAAAAATCAGTCGTAAAAATTAAGCCTTGAACGAAAAAATTGGATAATTTTTTCCTATGAACTTCAACTCTATAGAAATCTTAAGCTCTTCCTATGACGATACATTAACTTCACCTGACGGAAACCTAAACAATTAAAATCGGTAGGCATGGGAACATCCGATGGGAGAGAAGGTGAGAGAGAGTTGGAAGGAAGGAGAGAGAAGGGATGGAGGGGGGGAAAAAGAGACGCAGTGAGAGAAAAGGAGAGAGGAATGACAGAGATCCACTCCACCCATACAGCTAAGCAACACCGCTAAACATTCTCACGCACGCTCCTACTCTCTCCATCCACCCCCCCCCTCATGACGTCACAATTCCCTCTCAATCGTCCTCGACCCCTTGACTCCGATACGGCAAAGAATCTAATTGAATAAGGTAGCCTGTGACGCTGTTGGATTTTAACGCGTCTCGGCCGTTTCGTAAAGGAAGAAGAAGGAAAAAATAATAAGACAAGGGAGAACGTCGTGAGACACGCAGGAGAACGTTAGCACGGGGTTGCAAGGTCGATCCGAGATCGGTGTCCTTCGAAGATCGCGTTAGATCATGCGCGGGAAAACATCCTACGAAACTATCCTATCCTCCTATAATGGCCGGTACGAGTTAGCATAGTACTACACAATCTGCAAAGCGGTCGATTAAAAAAAAAAAGAAAGTCGAAAAGTTCGTGACGAGCCTCTCGATTGCAATGGTTCGACTCATGTCTTTATGAGGGGAGTCATCGAGTGAATAGGGAAGTCGTTTTTAATCCGTTAATATTGATCGAAGCGGTGTTTTACGATAGGATCTTTTAATATTCTCATAAAGAATTATCGATCCATCCCTTGGAGGAGAAATAAAAGGTAAGCCTCGAAGATCGATTTCGATATCGACACATCGATCTATCGAATGAAAAGTGCGGCTTGATCGAACGGACAGTTTTTCTTTTTTAGCGATTGTCCAGATAAGGAAATTTATCGCACTAATTTCTTCAAAATTAAAAATCTCGCGGATCGAGAGAGGGAGAGGTAGGTCGCGAAGTCGATTGATTTTTTGTTCCGTAGGAAACGGAAAAGAAACGAAAACTGTGAAACGGTTTAGGTGATCGTAGGCCTAAGATATTGACGACGTGACCCACACGATTGTTTACTTAAGCGGGTAACATATTGCAGGTAAGTATAGGGTAAGGATAGATCTGCAGTCGATGCATCGCAAAATGGATTTTTGTTCATTTTTTCGACAATGGACTTTAAAAGGTTTCGTGCTACTTCGGAATGACCTTGTTATACGATTTAAGACTTTGAAAAGAGTAACAAAATAAAAGCGAATTTGCAAAGATCGCCGCTTAAAATATGTCAGGGACATGTTTAGGTCAATATAGAGGATGTTCAAAATCTCTGCGCACATGGAAAACAAGTTAGGAAAGTGTACAACGTATCACAAATGGGCGCGTTTCGTGCAATGGGGTATTAGAAAAAAATTATATACCTGTACGTAAGGGAAATAGCGTTTTAAACTTCTTTTCTTCATCATAAATAATCCATTTTCTTCCTATTTATAATGGTGCATGTACACTAAGTAAATTCGTTTGTTTGTGAGAGTGTTTATGTTAGCAACAATGAAGAAGTAACCATGCAAGAAAATTTCTGTTAAACTCGAATTCAGACATTTTTGTTTGATTTTATCGACAACGGCTACTCCTACGATAAAAATGTATAGTAGTAGTAGTAATTAGGTTTTTTAGGTGCGTCAACAGCTAAGGTCATTTTGCACCGTCAAATTCTGTTATAGAAAATCAACATACATCACACCATCCATCCCCGAAGCGGGATTCGAACCCGCGACCTTTGGGTTAGAAGGCAGGCGCACTGCCTACTAGTCTAACCCGACCGGCAAAAAAAATATATAGGAAAGCAAGTAATCTTCTTTACTACTTCTACAACTTTTATTTGAAAAATATTTTGATATGAACAATACTTTACGACATATGACGAAAATTTTATTTTTTATCACCAGTAAAGTGGTATCTCTGATTGGCGTATGTGATTCATTTGTCCGATTTTCTTATTATATTTGATTGTAAGTCCTTAATATCAAATTTCATGAAAATCCGTTCGGTAGAAGCCGAGAACGAACATGCGGACGGACGGGCGGGCGGACGGACAGACGGACGGACGGACAGGCGGACGGACAGACGGACGGAATGGCGGACGGAATGGCGGACGGACAGACGGACGGGCAGGCGGACGGACAGACAGACGGACGGACAGACCGACGATAATAGGCGCTCACGCTGGAAGCGAACTGCGCCTAAAAAGCTTAGTATTTTATTTAGGGGATTGTGGGCAATATTATTTGTCGATTATTCTCTCAGTCTTTAAGATCACATGGTCAAAACGTTTCAATTAGTTCTTGAAGTCTTTGTTTCGGTGATTGCTGACAACATTATAGTAAAAAAATTAATAGCAAAGTGCACAGTGACTTCTTGGAAGCTGTCTATAAGAGGGCAGAGTATCTCAACTGGTGAATCACAAAAGCATTTGAGGTGGGTCGCGAAAAAATTGGTAGAATTTTTTGATCAGTTAACAATAATTAAAGACTGTCGCAAATTATGTAACGAAAACTTAATATTTAGTAAAAAGCAAACGTAATGTACAGGAAATGAAAATTTTAATAAGTCGCTTTATGTTCTTTTAATAAAATAACCTGCTACTTTTAGTCAATAAAAGAAAATTCTCTTGTCTATGTATACACCTATTGATAGATATATGAATTTACGTTGTTTTAAATTTTTGTTGGGCTATGTCTTAAAAAAATTCTGAGAAACAATGTCAAATGGAACTGAACCATTCTCTATGAATTTTTCCATATAAATTAAGATGCTTATATTTAAAAGAAAAAGTATATTCCTACCTTTCTTCCATTATCAACTGTCAGGATGGCCGAGCAGATTAAGGCGCCAGACTCAAGGTTCCACCTTGCTCCGCATTGGCGTAGTTGCGAATTCTGGTCCTCTGAAGAATTCGAATCCCACTTCTGACAAATGCTATTGCGGTCTTGGTAGGGCGTCCAGAGTTCTAATTCTGCTCCTTTTGGAAACAAGAATAAATTTATGTTTATCACCTTATCAGAACTGAAAATCGATAGCGTACTTTTTTCAGAATAACCATGTATATTTTGGTTACGTTTCGGTCAAAAAGGATTGAATTCTTTCTCAAGAATTTGGCGTTGAAAATTTCCAAAAAATTAGTAATTCAGAAAGGAATAAAATGCGCTTTCCTACCGTGAGAATGCTTTCATTTGTATGAATTTTGTATTAGAAATTTATGTACTTATATTTAATAGAAAAAATACATATATTCCCCAATCATTCAACTGTCAGGATGGCGTAGCGGTCTAAGGAACCAAACTCAAGGTTTAACCATGCTCCATATTGGAGTAATTGTGAATTCTGGTCCTCGTAAGAGGGTGTGGGTTCGAATCCACCTCATGACATGTTTTAAAACTAAGGATAAACAGAATAATAACCAATTGAAAAATTTTCTCTTTCCCTTTTTTGAATACTTGGGTATAGAACTGGCGCCTAAATGAAACTATTAATTAATTCGTTAAAAATTTTTGTAAGGAAATAGTTGTTTTAAAAATAGTATATCGTATTTAACTGTTTTGACTTATGATGAGAATAATAGACCATACCATCGAATGATGACTATATTGAATTATTTTTTAATTTTGTGTTTAAATTGCTATGTAAAAATAAAAACTTAAATCAAAATAAATAAATATAAACTCAACCGCTACATACATATAGCTCAATATGATGAACAAATTTCCAGCAGTCAATAGATAAAAGCTAGCTTCCACCGATTAACATCTGACCCATGTGGGGAATATATTTCGAACAATGTATAAAAGAACCATGAATTCCACTGATTTAATTTTGCGTAAAGAATTTCTTTACTTATATGAAACGAATTTCCATTTGTTTATTGCGATCAAGTGTCAGGATAGCCGAGCGGTCTAAGGCGCTAGAATCAATGCTCAACTTTGCTCAATTATGAAATCTGGTGCCTCGTAATAGGGCGTGGGTTCGAATACCACTAGCGAAAATAATTTTGCCGGCTTGTGCATGGATGCACAGGTATTGAAATGTAGCTTAGGACGTCTTTATTGATGTTTTAAAAAATATTTATGAGCTTTATGTAGTGAAAATTTGTTTTTTAACAATCTTTAGTGATTATGAAACGAAACAAAAATGCTCGCAAAAGTTGGTCGAATTCTTTAAATATTCTATTTTAATGTTTTGATTTGTGATGAGCATAATTGACCCTGCCATTCGAATGACACTTAAACCGAATCATTTTTAAATTTTGTGTTGAAAATTGCCAGGTAAAAATGAAAAAGTCAATGAAAATTATCTGCTAAAAAATTAAAATATTAGGATATGAAAGAATCTAGTTTCGGTGATTTCAACTGAAGACGGTTGCATTGCAGAAGAAATCCGCATGTGGTATTTCATAACCTTTCCGTGGCTATTAGGGATACCTGAGATAAGAACTTTTCCAATATTTTTCTAAATTTTATGTTCTTGTTATTGAATTACTTCAGCAATAAGACGAGTTGGATAATTTTATGGTGAATTAACCTGTAAGAGCTGCTACGCGGAAAATTATTTATGTATTTTAGCATATAAACAGATAACCTATTACAATAATTAATGTGACCGCTGAAAATCAATAGTTATTTTTTTCGTGGCTGCCACGTTATATCTGGGATACATTTCAGCCAATATTCAATGAAGGATTGAATTCGTTACCAAGAATTTAGCGCTGAAAATTGCCATACAAAAATAAATACTGAAATCAGAAAGAAATAAAAATAGGCAACGAGATTAGATACTTTTGCATGAATTTTGCATTAGAAATTTCTCTACTTGTATCTAATACGAAAAAGTATTTCCTTTCTGCCAAAACCTTCGGCTGTCAGGATGGCAGAGCGGTCTAAGAGGCCAGACTCAAGGTTAAAAATCTCGGCTCCGTTGTGGAGTAGTTGTGAATTCTGGTCCTCGTAAGAGGACGTGGGTTCGAATCCCACTCCTGACATATATTTCACTGGCTTGTATAGAAGCAAGTCATGTGTCGGTGTTATCGTTTTTGAATATTTTATAAGCTCAGTCGTAGAAAATCAAATATGTTTACCACAACTTGAACTAATGTTAGAACGAAATTGTAAATACAATTGAACATTTTCGCAAGGGTACCTTGATTTTTTTTAACTGCACATTATATTTTATTGTTATACTTTCATTTAATCTGAGAATAATTGACGATGCTATTCGAACGGTGGTTAAACTTAATTTTTTTTAGAATTTTGTTGGAAATTGTAATGTGAAAATGAAAAATTCTATGATAATGATAAAATATAATATAAAATACCAAATACATATAAATCAATAAGATGAACAATATTCCAACAGTCTAAAGATAAAAAGTTAATTATCGCCAATATCTATTAAACATATGCCAGTGATATGTTTCCACAGAACAAATGCTGCGTTACAAATTGCTGCACTAATATTTATTTAATGCATTCAATCTATCACCTTATGCAAACTGTCATGATGGCCGAGCGGATTAATGCGCCAGACTTCAAGGTTCAACCTTGCTCGAGTAGTTGTGAATTCTGCTCCTCGTAAAAGGGCGTGGGTTCGAATCCCACTTCTGACACAATTTTAGAATATGGTTCAACAGATTACTAAACCAAATGAAATACTTTCTCAAAAGAATCGTTCATTTTAGCTGAATATCTCAGTATAATGTTTAAAAATTGTTATAGTTAGAATTTAACTCCTGCCTTGCTTTCTTTGCCGAATAAGGGTTAAGAGGTCAGCGATTTATTTTATTTGATAAAATAGTCCTAGTTAATCTGATTTCTTTATCGTGCAGGACTTCTCAAATTAAGAGGGTTCAACAATTCACATGGCGCATCTCTGAAAAAAGAAAGTCCTTTTTGCGATATTATTTTTAAAAAATTAACTCCTTTAAGTTATTTTAATAGTTTCCAACTTAATCTGCCAGGTTTAATTATGTATTTTTTGGCATATCAGCTAATAGCCCTAGATTTTCTTATAAGAAAAGCATGCCGTATCCAATATTTCATCTTTATTTCACCATTTTATATCTGGCGGGAAGGAAATTTTATATGCAATTATCGTTCATTTTTTAATTCTCTCGTGCTATCTTTATGACCATTTCCTACGTAATTAATTTAAGTTGACGTGCTATCAAAATTGATTACCGCCGGAAATAAAGCTGAATTGAGAACAAATAAAAGATTCCACAAATATTTTCAAGGAGGAATTTCATCACAGTTGAAAGCACTCATACCCAGCTGGTTGGGGCTTTGTGAAATATCATATTCAATGGACAATAAGGAAGATGGAGTATTTCGAATTTCGAAAACGATCACCCCTGGATAGAACCTAAGATTGAAAGAATTGAAAATCAATGGTATAAGTTAATAGATGAAAAATAACCTTTCCAAAAAAGTTTTAAAATCATAAGAGCAAAAAAATGTTAATTAATGCACCCTTTTTTTATTAACGCAATAACCACAAACACGCATTAAAGTTTTATCTGATAAAATGTGAATGCTTCTTCCTGAGACGTGATTTTCCATGAAATGCTTCCTCATGAACATAAATAATAAAGAATGATAAAAACCGTTCTTTGACTGAGCTTTGCACAACATTTGCGATTTATCGAATTGAATTTTTTATTCTGAAAAACGAGCAAACTTTACCAAGCTTTCAATCTTCCAGCATTCAAACAACGGCTATGAGCTATTTTTAAAAAGTAAAGTTCGCGAGTGATTAGAAAGTTTAACAAGTATGATAAATTGACGAGAAGATGTACACTTTTCGCTCGATGGGTTTATTTTATTTTTTTGTAAAATTCAAAACTCTGAAAAGGCAATGTAATGTCTTTAAGGTTGGTCATATTATGTGAAGAATGTCCCCCATTACCACAATAGAGGCAGAGTGAAAAATATTTATCCAAAAACCTTTTTATGATGCTTTAAAAAATCTTAACTTGATGCATTTATTAGAAAATGGTGTACCTGTTACTTCATCGGTTAAGACCAATCTGTCGGTATTTTCAAGGCGCTTCATAAATAAAATCCGTGGTATGAGGCGTTATTTTGTGATATTTATCCATCACGGAAAATAAACTTTGTACCTGTATTAAATTGTGAGGAAAGTACAAAGCATTTCATTGTTTATTCTCCATGGCGCTCCATAAAAATTAATTGCGGTAAATTAATTTATTAAATCGTAGTACTTTACTTTGAATATTTTTCTTGCGCCCAAACTAGTTTATGTAAACGGCGACACCCATGCAACTCCAAGTAGCGGAATATAACAGGGGCTAGTATCTCTAAACAATTGAAGATAGTTCGGCACGTTCTCCCTCTCTCATAACCATTCCTCTCTCCCTACCAAAATCTCCTGCATCTTTTGCTCCAATGATGACATAATCCTCCTCTTTCATTAAATACGAACGTGGACGTCCCTTAAGATGTAATTGCGCACGTCCTCGCCTTCCTTTGTTTCGTTATGTCCGCTCTCTCTCTCTCTCTCGCCCTCTACAACCACCATTGGGGGGGACGCCCTCTATATACGCTCGTTTGCGACCAACCAACCCTTCTTTCGCGAACACACGCCCTTTCTTTCACGGACTCCATAAAGGGATGCGGTGGAGTTGAAAGTCTTCAAAGGAAGCACCCGTCTCGGCTTATATCCAACGGAGAAAGAGTGCGTGGGTGCCACTTTTGCCTTCAGGCGGAGGTGTTCGCGTGCGCGAGTATAAGGAGACGACACCTGCGAAGAGGCTAATTTTACGCGTGATATTTTTATATATTTTTTCAGACGGAAGGAAAATTTATGCCTTCTTAAAATGTGACGTTTTTCTAATTTATATTCTCCAGCCATCTTCCCCCATCATCCTGGGGAAGCGAAACGCTTTCAATAACCTTTTTTTTAAATAAAAAAGATGAAGGTGGAGGTGGAGGAGAGAAACATGGAGATGGATGGTCAAATAAACGTCTTTTTATTTCCATGGAGAGGGATTTTAGCCTCGTAAACAAGGCCCTTAAGTTTCTGCACCCGATCTCGCACGAAGGTGAATCTAATAAAATGCAAATATTTAGTCCGGAGCGGCATGCCAATGAGCTACGCTAGGTCACGTAAAAATTTAATCGTAAGCAGAACATGGCTGCATTTGTTTATAAATGTAATGCACTGAATCAAATGCAGGTCTAAATTTCGATTCAACTGTTAAAAATTCCTTCCGTAAAATTGAAATTAACTGAAGAAGCTGTGAATACGTGGTATTTCGATTTCAAAATCTTTAATGCATAGCTTTCAAAAAATTAATTCTAAATTATTTTTTCAACTTCGAAAAAATTGCGACATTTTGAAATGACATTTCATTTAACAGGATTCCACTTGTCTAAATCATGGTCGTAGGTACTTTATACAGCGTAATATTCAAGAAGTTACATACATTTTAAAATTTTTTACGTTAAGTCCAAAAAATTGTTTCCTCTGATGCTACTCTGGACGGGAGTCAGGAGAGAATAAAATGGCAATCTTAATCCTGGAGAAAAATCGTTTAACCGAAAGAATTAATTATCGGAAAACAATTTTAATTATTAAAAATACCTCATCTAAACGGTAGGTGTCCTCAGTGACGCAAATGAAAACCCGTCTTGGTAAGAGGGTGCGCCGCATCGCTGCGCAGTCAGGAAACGAAGTCGTTTGAACGACTGCCAAATAGTTAATATTCTCTTTAATTAGTTACGCGCCCAATCATCTTTATTGACGCAGCGAAGGTGCCAGTAAAAGGAAGATGATGCGTTGCGAATTTCATAAAAGCCCATTCACGCAATTTATACACTACTGCGAGTTTAGTTTCAGGCAAGCAACGCCCGGGACAATTTGAAATGCACGTTAGTAGTTTAATAAATATAATCTAAAACGGAAGCGACGTGAAAGGACTCGTTCGCGCCTGCGCAGGGAAGCGCAGATTTTCTACATAGCCGACTTGTGTGTGCGGGTCTGACCATCACGAAAGTGGTCGGCAGCATTCTGTACAACTATAGTATAATATCTGACATGTCAAACTCGAGGAAGCACCAGGGCCGCATCGAAGCGATGGATTTTATTGAAGGGCCGCATTAGGATTAAAGATGTTTAGCGAGGGCCATAATTGGCAAAATAGACTTTACACAGCCATTTCTCGTCTAACTAATATTCCACATATTCTGCTTAATGTTCATGACCCGAAAATTACGTTATTATTCACAATTTTTGCTACACGTTCAATTTCTCGCGAACAAATGGCTCCGTGGCAAACAGCTATCCTTTTACAGACTCCTCCAAAACCATCCTCATTTTCTTATCCTACGATCACAGCTTACGTCCATTTAGCCATTCTTCTGTGAAAACCTAATTACTACTATCGACATTTTTGATCAATGTGCTCTCTACCTTACTAACTTTCTGTTTTATATATTTTAGCTATAAAGCTACAGTCATCAGTGATAATCCACTGAAACGAGATTATAAAAGATACTGAGACAAGTAATTTTTTAAAAGTGCTTGTTCTTGAAAATTTGCAGCCATAAGACCAACTCGATAATTATCCGTTTAACTGTTTTTAGGCGCGTTTCGCTTAAAGCGTGAGCGCCTATTATCGTCTGTCCGTCCGTCCGCATGTTCGTTCTCGGCTTCTACTGAACGGATTTTAATTAAATTTGATGTTAAGGGCTTTCAATCAAATATAACAGGAAAATCGCAAAAATGAATCACGTACGACAATCAGGGGTACCATTTTACTGGGGATAAAAAATTTAATTTTCGTCATATCTCGTAAAGTATTGCTCATATCAAAATATTTTTTAAATAAAAGTTGTAGAACTAGTAAATAGGAGTATTTCCTTCCCTATACATTTTTATCGTAGGAGTAGCCGTTATCGATAAAATGAAATGAGAATGTCTTAATTCGAGTTGAAAATTAGAAAATTTCTTGCATGGTTACTTCTTCATTGTTGCTAACATAAATAATCTCACAAACAAACGTTTAATTTCCTTACGTGTGCATGAAATACATATAAATAGGAAGAAAATGGATTATTTATGAAGAAGAAAATCTTCAAAACGCTATTTCACTTACGTACAAGTGTACCATTTCTTTCTAATACTCCATAGCACGAAACGCGCCCATTTGTGATACGTTGTACACTTTCCTAACTTGTTTAAAGGAAAAACCGAGGACTGATCTTGCCGATAAAGTCTAGACGTCCAATCTTTTAGATAAAGTCTAGTTTTCCAACTATGGCCCTCATTACACAACTGTAATCTTAATGCGGCCCTCCTGTAAGATCCCGATGCAGCCCTGGTGTCTCTTCTAGTTTGACATGACTGATTTACTTGCTACGAAATAGTGCCAGAACACAAAATGAGGAAAATATCGAAGGAAATAAAACGGAACTTCTATAAGTCGAACCTACAAAGAAAACAAAAAAATATTGAACCTACGAAAAAATTCGAGTTATAGAAGAAAAACAACACGAAAAAGATTTCATCCTGCGAAATAAATTCACTTCGAGTTGCAGAGGTTCGACTTACAGAAGTACGACTGTATTTGTAAATCTTAGAAATCAAGTCGGCTATCGCTCATAAATTTTTTATTTGCGATGACACTGCCAGATCCCCTTGTGTCCTATTGCCGAAACAACGAGACAGATAACGTTCGCGTATGATATAGGATGGAATGATGTAGGGACGTACTTGAGCCTCTTAACGGTCGTAAAAAAAATCATTCCGCATCCCCCTTCGCGGTAGCCTAAGACTAAGAATTCCTAATCCCCCTTTTCCGAAGTCCAGAGTGACGTCACTAAACCCCCAGGGGACTTTGAAAAGAGGTCTCATGGCCGAATAAATCACGAATTTAAACGCGAGTGTGCCAGAGGGATGATGATCGCTTCTCCAATGACGACCTCTCACGTCTCTCTCTCTTTCTCGCTTGGACTAGAAGGACAGATGTTTTAGAAGAGAGAGAGAGAAAACAAGGGAGAGAAAATATAATACCTCTGGGTCGATTCGGAAAAGTGGTCGTTGAAACATCGGATCGTTTCTTTAAAAAGAAAGAAAAAGTCTTACCGATTGAAGAGTTAACCCAGCAATTCGCGGCAAAGAAAAATATCTGGATTGTTTCTTTTCCTTTTCGGAAGGAGTCTCCATAGGTCTCTATGATTCTTCCAGCTATTGTGTAAACCTTTGCGGGGAAAAAAATCGCTCCGTGTTCACTTAAGTGGCGGGTGGTATCGGAGGAAATGCTGGTATTTTTTTTATCACAAAACGATATCGCACAAAGTTCAAGGTTTTATGTTTGTGTGTGTGTGTGTCATTACGTAGATTTTATTTTTTTCGGTTTTGTCCGAGTCCGGTTGGCATACGAGTAAGTACGGTTGCTAAGGCTCCATTGTTGAGTTCTTCTTTTATCGCCAATGATTTGGTTATGGTTTCACCGTCAAAGAAAACTTGCCAATCAACGAGTATTCGTTCGATTTTTCTAGGATTTCAATTGTTTGCGTGATTTATCGCGTTTTCGAACGTCCACGTGTATCTTTTTAAAAAATAATACACTTATTATTTTTATGTTAAACACTCTGATTGATAGATTCATTGACCATTGTGATTCGAGAAAGGACAGCAAGGAAATAAAAAACAAAATTGGGTACTTCTACGTATTATTAGTCGATACTTAATAAAAATGCATTGTTAAGTAATCATACTAAATTTCAAATTCCTATATGAAATCTTCGGTATTAAACTATTCAGTACCGTTTAGCATCGTTATCGCACGAAAATATAAGTTTCTGCGTGATAGAATAACGTAAGAATGGAATTTCACAACAAGATTATTTTTAATTTTATGATGCCAGAGAACTATAATTATGTATATATATTGTAATTATTGTTAAACAACTTATGAAAGTGTACAGTGTATCATAAATGGGCGCAGTTCGTGCAATCAAGTACTTGAAAGAAATTATATACGTGCACGTAAGGGAAATAACGTTTTAAAGTTTTTTCTCCGTCATAAATAATCCATTTTCTTCCTATTTAAAAACAATGCATGCACACGTAAGGAAATTAAACGTATTTTAGTGAGATTGTTTATGTAAGCAACAATGATGAAGTAACCATGCAATAAATATTCTAAGTTCAACTGGAATTAAGACGTTCTTGCATGATTTTCTTCATTACGGCGATTCCTGCTATAAAAATGTAGAGGTAAAGAAATACTCTACTAGTTATTTGAAAAATATTTTGATAGGAGAAATACTTTACGAGATATGACGGAAAGCTAATTTCTTATCACCAGTGAAGTGGTACCCCTGATTGACTTAGGTGATTCGTTTATGTGATTTTCTTATCGTCTTTGACTGTAAGTCTTTAATATATAATTTCATGAAAATCCGCTTGGTAGAAGCCGAGAACGAACATGCGGACGGAAAGACCGAAGCTAATAGGTGCGTAAAAGTTATGGCAAATAGTTAAGGCCGTGTATGCATTCGATCACGAACCTTTTAACTCGTATTTAAAAAAATAACATATTTATCAAAAAATATTTGAAATCTTTTTTTAAAAATCATTTTTAAAATTAAAATATGGCGTTATTTTAATCGACATTTTATTTCTTTCGGACTAAAGGTATATTTTTTGTGCTCGGCGCAATATATGATAAAAAACGAAAACATTTTACTTCACATAAAAAAAAACAGGATAAAAATTCGGTTCCAGACCCTAGCTCGCAGACTCTGCTATGAAAGACGATAAGATTAATTTAGCGAAACATGGCGAGGTTAAGGGAAAACATTCTTCAGATGTCTATATAAATCTAAATAATCCGATACGCGATAGCAACTACGTGCATAGCTATAAACATTTCTCCATACAACATGAACTAAGCCTTAACCCCCTCCACGTCACCTGTTTCGATGAGTACTTTTCGTATGACGAATATTTACGCCGCGATGCATCATGGGAAATGGCTACCGAGGTATACAATGTTTTTTTTCCAAACCCCCGTTTATTTATACTTATTAAAATTACACAGGAAATCCAAGGATGCATCTTGCATGCGCATATACATACATAATTAAAATTTAATACTAAAAACTCCAGATAAAATAAGACATATCGATACACAAAGACGGCAATAATTTAAATAATTCAACAAAATGGATGCATCTCACAGTCACTATGGTACACATAACAGTATTACGTAACAGATAAACTTCGCGAACACAGGATTGTTCGTAAACGTAAGAATTGTAAAGATATTTGAACACTCCGTTCAACTTTATACAATTACTATTATGAAAAGCATTACAGTATTATTTTATAGTACTAAAAATATTATGCAACAAAACACGAAACATTTCGGTTAATGGCGGAAGTCATCGTAAACAGAATTCGCACCAATTAACGTCACTTTACCTTATTAACCCGAAATCTTTATCATTTAACTCAGGTAATTAGGAAAATGAAGCCTTACCTAATTGGAGTGATATACATATCTCGCTTCAACGCCAAATCATTCCTGCAGGCCTCATCACGACAGCGAAGCAATACTTAACGACGCGAACAATTGCAAATCTCGTAATAAACGAGATAAAACGTGACGGACCCTCCGCGGCAGATCCTAACTCCTGGTGCCTCCCTGTGGGCATCAATGTATAACATGTCAAAACTTGTCTTACTAATCGCAATTAAAAGATGATAGTTAACAAACGCAATTAATTCATAAGATAAAATACGAATAATAAATATAAATATATTCGTTGATTTTATTATATACATGGTAAATATATACCTAATAAATTCTTCGAATTAACTATAAACAAAATCGAAAACAGGATTACAATGCTATTTTTAAAAACAAATATTTGAAAATTCACCTACACGATCTAAAACCAAATATGTACATATTAAATTAATTATGCAAGAAAATAAATAAAATGTGAGTTACTTGATCGATTATAGTCGGAACTATAGCAAGTTCTCGTCGACGACGGGATAAGATTCATTAACATTAACATGCAATTAATTATTTAAACTTCTGCATATTTAAACTCTGAATAAACGTTAGCTTAAGCCATGCTAATTTTAAAATATGTAATTAATTTAGAAATCCAAGCAAACCTACCTTTTCGATCTAATTTACTGCATCAAATGTGTTAAAACTCGGCGAAGAAGATACTACTATTCGTGCAAGAAAGTTTGTTGATTTAACAAATGCGAAACGATAATCCAAAAAATAGCCATACGATATTACAGTATCCTATAACGCTAGTTATATTTTAAAAGTGTTACAGGAATGCGAAAATTCTCTTTTTCTTGGATTCTAAACGTACTTATTAGCGAAATCAAAACGATTTGAATTTACTCCTCGATAAAATAAAAAAATATTCCTTGGGCCTTCGGAATAGCCTTATTCCAGTATGTCAATTTTAACATATTTAAAAGTGATTATATAAAATGCTTTATGTTAGTCATATGTATTGCGATTAGGAAATGCAGAATAGCACGCGATTTTGTGAGTTAATAACGTACCAATTATTTTTATGTACTTACTTTCTCCATACGTAGTAAAGGATAAAGTAGGTACTGTATTCGTGAACAAATTCGAATTCGAGATTTCAACGGAAATGCATGTTTTGAGGTCTCCTGAGTACGTTTTAACAATTTTCGCGATGACGTCTGTCTGTGGGTATGTGACAAAATTTTGTGGGCGCTCTAACTCAAAAGTTAATTATCAGATCAGCACAAAACTGTATACTTAAGATTTTTATTAGCAAATGAAGATCTGAAAAGGTTTTGGCTAAAACTGCTTTAGCAAAAGTGGAGGTTTATCCTTGTTACTTTCCCCATACGCAGTATCTATACCCCAAATATGGAGAAGGTCATCTGTTGGCCATATCAGATTTTTACTTTCTCCATACGTAGTATAGGGAAAGTATTGTGATCACGAAAAAAATCGACTTTGAGATTTCAACGGAAATACACGTTTTGACGTGCCTAGAACACGTTTAGACTATTTTCGGAATGATGTACGTGTGTGTGTGTGGATGGATGGATGTATGTATGTGAATATGGGCGCTCTAACTCAAAAAGTACTTGCCATATCGTTACCAAACTTCATATATAACACTTTAGCATTAGCACAAAGACCTGATTAGTTTTTGGACAATACCGGTTAACCGGAAGTCGAGGTTGATTCGAAACCCGATTCGGTTTTTGCGATATTTCTCCGTTAAAACATCATTAGTGTATATACAATTCTATACGAAGGTTATAGAGAATGTAATTTCCTACAACTTTCATTTGAAAGAATTTTCCATAGCAGGTATTGTATAGGAATTATTTATAAATAATCGGTTTTTTCGGTTTCCGTCAAATATCTCCTTAAAACCTCGTTATTGGTAATTTTTGTGAGGACCAGAGTTGTAGAGAATACTATTTCTTCCAAGTTTTGTTTGAAACAAATTTTCATAGAATCATCCATTTCGGAGATATTTCGCTTTATCTTAATACCAGTATACAGCACCAACACCATGTAGCGGTGAATTCTGTGAACATATTCAAAATATACCTAATTTACGGCAATAAGGACGACTGTATATTCTTTTATGATACGAAAATAATTTTGCCTTATAATGCTATTCATAATAATTTAAATATCTATACCCCAAATATGGAGAAAGTCATGTGTTTCGTATATTTGTTTAGAAATTAGTTAGATAATAAAAAATGACAATTTTTCGATCGATAAATAAGCTTAATATAAAGACTAATAAAGGAAGTTAAGTAAATAAAAGAACATTGGGAGCCTCAAAAAGAAACATTCCAAGCTACCTCAAGCTTAGCTTAAGGGTTATGTATCTCTAGGGTTTCCCTGCCGGTTAACCTTAATCGGCAAAACCGGTTAACCCTAACTGGCAAAAACCGGTTAACCTGAAAAACTTTCTGAGACCGATGACAGGTTTTTCTTTTCGGTTAACCGGGTTTTAAATTGCAGCTCCAAATAGGAGGAAGAAGGCACAAGGACTTATGTTAGTCTCATCAGCAAAATTCCCCCACCATCCACCTACAATTGAACAAGTACAAGAAGACAGACACTTCTTTTTTCAAAACGACAAAAACCGCCATGGTTAACAATGGGACAAAGTTATTAGTGAGACTTCTAAAAAAATTAGAGAGTGATGCAAACGAAAATGTGGATGCAAATGAAATTGTTCTCAACCATCGATGGCTAGCACTGCCAGAAGTAATCCTCCATCGACTGTTTCGTTGAAAGATGAGTTGGAGAAAGCAATAACTTCAGCAATGGTGGACGTTGTGGAAACGGAACAAAAAGAAGAAAATAGTAGAGATTTTAAAACCCTGTTGTGAGGGAGTTCAATTTATTTTAAGCAACTGCGGACCACACGACAAACTTGCAATTACTCCACGATGCACTTCGGACAGGCAAACCGGCAACAACTGAAAATGAAAGAGTATCTTCGATTGGAGGAATTTCGCACAAAAGTTAGATCGCGTCTGAATGGCGAATCTGTGAACGCGTTAGTTTTTTTAAATCATATTTTTTTTTCAAAAAAACAATATAATTATAAGTGTATAAAATTTATTTTCTATTGTTTTCTTACGTACTTCTTACTGAATAAAATTTATTTTTCCCTTTTTAAATACGTTAAAAAGATGAGTTTTATTTTTTAGGTGCGTTTCGCTTCCAGTCCGTCCGTCCGTCCGCCTCGGCTTCTACATAACGGATTTTCATGAAATATGATATTAAGGACTTACAATCAGATATAGTAAGAAAATCGCACAAATGAATCACGTACTCCAATCAGGGGTACCACTTTACTGGGGACAAAAAATTAAATTTTCGTCATATCTCGTTCAGTATTGCTCATATCAAAATATTTTTCAAATAAATGTTGTAGAACTGGAAAAGTAGAGTATTTCCTTTCCTATACATTTTTATCTTAGGAGTAGCCGTTATCGATAAAATCAAATGAGAATGTCTTAATTCGAGTTGAACGAGAATTTTCTTGCATGGTTACTTCTTCATTGTTGCTAACATAAACAATCTCACAAACAAACGTTTAATTTAATTACGTGAGCATGCAATATTTTTAAATAGGAATAAAATAGATTATTTATGACGAAGAAAAAACTTTAAAACGCTATTTCCCTTACGTACAGTCATACCATATCTTTCTAATACTCCATTTGTGATACGCTGTACACTTTTCCAACTTGTTGAAAATTACCTGTAAACCGGTTTTAACTGTCAGTTCAAGATTTTATTAACAGAAAACCGGTCAGTTAAAAACGCGGTAATAGAGAAACCTTATGCATACCCCGTTATCCGGCAAATTCCGTAATCCGGCTCCGGTAATATCCCGAGATTGCCGGATTAGAGGAGTTTGACTCTATTAAGAATGAGCTTTCGGGCTGTCAACCTCATTCAGCCGGATGAATAAACTCACCAATAAATTAATCTCGAAATAATCTTCGTAAACCAGTTTCCGAGAGAGAAAACATATCTTTCGCAAACGTGACTCATCGCCGCAGAAATTTTAGAATGGAAATTATCTAGGGAACGGACAGCTGACTGACTGCCGTTTCCTTGGTGACTGGTGCGGTGCGGACGAAGTAACCATTTATTCCTCCGAGCATTCCCCCCTCCCCCCCCCCTTTCAAGAATCAATAGCGGAATCGTGACCGATGAGCTTTAGAGGTCAAACTCGTTGAGTTATACGTAGATTTATGCACCCGAAGAGTAAATTTATTATCGCGCCGATTACAAACGGATTCCGAATAAGGATAAGAATACCTTTATTTACAACGCGGAGGTGATATAAATACTCCATGTTTTTTTTGTCAAAGGATATTCAAAGCGATAAAATAGCTAAATTTGCCCAACTAAGTTAAATTTAATGCAAAATTAACGAAGAAGCTTATATGGTAACTGTCAAACGCCATTAAACAGTTTGGTGTGCCATTCTGAGGGGAAGATACCCAATTAGCCAAAACGTTATATAAATATATCTAAAGTTACGATTCAATTTATATCGCATTAATATTTAAACGTGTAAGTATATAAAATTAAGAAAAAGATAGCTTACCTCTCATTATAAGAAAGAGAACAGCGCACCATAATATTATATACTATTACCAGTACACCTCCATGCGAGATTATAACATAAACGCAACAGCTTTCACTTGTACTTATGCGTAAACATTCTCATAAACTGTCGTAAAGTTTGAACAATAACTCGCATCAATAATTATTTCTAGGGCGATAGATGGCACTGGATAAGGTATGCCCACTTAACCCCTAGTTGTGCGCTCGAATATTTTGAAAACGAAGCTCTGATTTGTCATTTGTACAAAATGTTTAAACATGAAATAAGTATATATATATATATATATTATATATATATATATTTAGGGCAACTAGGTGTTGAAGGAAACCCAGTGTACACTTACCGGAAGTAGAGCCGCTATTAGATTTTTTTGGATTTAGGATAAGCAAATTTGCGTAATAATTCTGCTTGTACGGGAATAAAAACTCGAAAAACGCCCAATTTTGCGATACCATTTTTGTAGGTAAATTCTTCAAATCTGTGCATTCCATTAACGGAATGTACTTTTTTTGCTTCTTGTTTATTCTAACGCATTTATTTCGGTCAAATCAAAAGATTCGTAGAGAGATCATTACTAGAGCCCAGATGATGCAGATGAGCTTTTATAATCTTGAATATTTTTAGCGCACCATTTTGAAACACTTCAAGTGTCCCCTAAACTGTTTGATAACCTCTCTGTCGACTAAAGTGGACGCTTCCTTTATTTCCGTAAATGTAATCCACGACTTCCTGGATTTCTTACGCTAGCTATTAGCAAACTATATGCATCTCCGACCCCCTCTTATGGCTGCCGACCTTTAATAAGACTCCGCTAAACCCAGCGTTTCTCAAAATTTTTCATTCCAAGGCACACTTACTCAAAAACAAGTTAGGAAAGTGTATCACAAATGGGCGCGTTTCGTGCAATAGAGTATTAGAAAGGAATGATATACCTGCACGTAAGGGAAATAACGTTTTAAAGCTTTTTCTTCGTCATAAATAGCCCATTTTCTTCCTATTTAATAATATAGCATGCATACATAAGGAAATAAAACGTTTGTTTGTGAGATTGTTTATGTTAGCAACAATGAAGAAGTAACCATACAAGAAAATTTAGTGGCACCCCTGATTGGCGTACGTGATTCATTTTTGCGATTTTCTTATTATCTTTGATACGTTTGAGTTCAAAAATTCGTAAGAAATTTCGTTTACGGCATTTTTCTACTTTCCCTTCGTAGTTCTATTTAGGGAGGCTTCTTTTAATACTATGTGTCCAATTTCCTCCCTTACAATGTTGTACCATTATGCCAGCCGACGTTTTATTACCCTGGTCACAGATCCTTCATTCTGCTGCCGGAGCTCTTCGTGTTCACAAGTAAGTAGCTCTGTTACTAGTGCTTATATTTCTATGATATTTTGTAGTTTTAATCTTCATTGATGCACGATATTATGGCAATTATTTGAGATTAATACTAACATTTTTATCCTGGTAATTATTACAGTGAATAGTGGACGTATCTAAAGATACGTCTGGGCATTTCTGACACTAAAATGAATTTTCCCGTTACAGTTGCCTTATTTTTTCTTCTACTTGGTGCAGCTTTGATGATTAATGAACGTGGATTATCCAGAATGTGAGTGATTTTATCAAATTGTTTTTTATTATTACTATCTAAAAAAATTTTAATAATAAGTCGAATTTATTTAGGAATTATAAGAATTTTCCTAGATACTCGGTTTCCGTTTGGGTTGGAAATACGTACGAAATTTGCGATAACATTTATTTTGCACATGTATTGTTTAGTTTTCAAACGTTGCTATTATTTTCTAGGTCACGCCCTTTGTCTATGAATGATATATTATCATTATTGGAAGAAGAGAAAGAACGTTGTGATGTGGATACCATCATTATAAATCCACCTCTTGAAGAGCCTAATGTTGAAACAGACGAGGACTCTGATGCCTCTGATTACGAAATTACGGGGAACCCTTTACATCTGCCCCGGAGAATATTACAAGCCGAAGCCAGTATAAATCTTTCTGAGTCGAATGAAATTATTTCGTCAGAAATAGAACCTGTTTCGAGTTTGTCAGCCGATACTGCCAGCACACCCACCAAAACAAGAACAAAGAAGAAAGGTGTGGAGCAATCTATAGAACCAGTGCCATCAACATCAGAGGTTTTACCCGATTTGCCTGCTCCTTTGTCAAAGAGGAGGAAAAAAGTGGTAACTGCAGCTTCAACGTGGTTCCATAATCCAAAAGAGGTAAAGTACACAATCCCTGAATTTACGCCAGCTAGTTTGCCAAGTCATCTATCGCAAAGTCAGTCTCCTTTTCAATCATTTTCTACATTTTTTTCACCTGATTTGATTGAAATTCTAACTGCCGAAACAAATATTTATGCAAGTTCCAAAGGGTGTCATACTTTTCAAGTTCAACCAGAGGAAATGTATACCACTCTAGGCATTTTATTGTTTTCAGGGTACCATCATTTACCTAATCGGAGGCTTTATTGGAACACTTCCGATGATTGTTTATTGGAAATAGTTATAAATTCCATAAGAAGAAATAGATTTGAGGAAATACTTCGGTATTTACATATAGCAGACAACTCCAAAAATGATGGAACAGATAGACTATTCAAAGTCCGACCTTTATTCAAAATTTTGAATAAGAATTTCAAAATACTTAGTAGTACAGGAAACTGCTCCGTAGATGATTCTATTATCCCCTACTACGGTCGGCATGGTTTCAAACAGTTCATTAGGGGTAAACCAATAAGATTTGGATTCAAATTATGGTGCCTCGCAGATTCAAATGGCTATCTGTACCATGCTGAGCCTTATGCGGGAGGAGGCACAGATTTACCTAAAACAGATTTAGGCCAAGGAGGAGATGTAGTTTTGGGCTTGGTCGACAAATGTCAATTACATCCTGGGACAAAACTATATTTCGATAATTTATTTACATCCGAAAGTTTGCTTAGAGAGCTCTCGAGGATAGGTCTTGGGGGCACAGGAACAGTTCGCGAAAATCGCATAAAACAAAATTACAATTTGCCGGAGAGAAATGCATTCAAAAAGTCAAAACGAGGTAATGCAATTGTAAAATCAGATGGTACGTTATTAGTAATGCGGTGGAATGACAACAATGTTGTTACAATGATGACCAATTGCATTGATCATGAAATGAAAACTGCTACCCGATACTCCGCAGTAGAAAAAAAGAGAGTATCTCTTCCAATGCCAAAAACAGTTTCGGAATATAATTCCCACATGGGAGGGGTAGATCTGTGCGACCAGTTTGTTGCGACATATCGGATTAATATTCGAAGCAAAAAATGGTGGTTTACGTATTTTAGATGGGCTTTAGATATTTCAGTTGTTCAGGGATGGTTTTTGCACAGAAGACTTGGTAATACTATTACATTGTTACAATTCAGAAGGGAATGTGTACTTTACATCTTGAAACATTATGGGACACCAACGATAAGGAGGTTACAGCCTTCCATGGCAGCAGCTGTACATGATCTTAGGACAGATCGCCTAGATCATTTTATAGCACGGGGGGAGAAAAAAAGTAAAGTATGTGTTGTGTGTAAAGGAAGAACAGTGTACATATGTAGAAAATGCAAAACCTCTTTACACCCTGAATGTTTCATTACTTTCCATGAATGACTGCAATTTTGAAGGTAAAATTCTGTTGGAAAATATTTTTTTATAAACAATGTATGTAATATTTTATTGTAATTAAAAATTAAAGCCATTTCTTACGCCAATATGGAATAAAAATTAATTTATTAATGATTACTAACGTTTTCAATTTTTATTATCATTTTTCCCATATTTGCCTCCGCAACTGCCCATATGTATCTTTAGATACGTTCAAAAAACAAATACTTCTGGCAATCGGAGATTTAAAAAAATATTTTTTTCATAGTATATTATTGTTTGTAATATAGATTAGAAAAAGAAAACTAGAAATTTCAGAAAAAAATTTTCTGGGCATTAATGGGTTAATATGAAATTTTATGAAAATACGTTCGGTAGAAGTCGAGAACAAACATGCGGACGGCGGAGGGACAGACCGACGATAATAGACGCTCAGGCTGGAAGCGAAACGCGCCTAAAAATTGGAGGCAAACAATCTCCTATTTTCCTGTGTAGTTCTCCCACTTCTTCCAAAATTCCGCGGCGCACTAGTTCATGTCTGTGCCGCGGCAGGCCGGATAAGAAACACTGCTCCAACCCATCTATCGATCAATAAACATATATAATTTATAAATACTGTAAATATTTATTTTGTTTGTGCGAAATTAACAAAAACATTCCGTCGTGGGGGAACCGCTGTCGTACGCGAATCAAATCTCATTCCGAAAATCTAAATTATTTTTTTATCGCCGCTATTTTTCGCGCGTTTTTTTTTTAAACGAGCAATTTCTTTCCGCTTCCAATATTTTTCTCTATGTTGCGTATCGGTACACTGCTGAAATCCTTAATGTTTTGACATGATCTAGACCAGGAGTCTCCAACCTTTCAGCACCCAATATCTAATATTGATTTCTAAATTTACCGAGGATTGACCCAGCGGAGTGAGCCTTGATAGGAGAAATACTGTTGAGCAAATTTCTCCCGAACCTTCGGAGTCATCGAAGCCAGTGGCATAACATGAAATGTCCTGCTTAAGACGTCAATCCAATTTAATCGCAAACAACTTTTTATTCGAGTTAAACAAGCTCGAATTAAGTTGTATTCGAGTTTTCGTTCTGTACAAAAGAATATTTTAGTTAAAATAAAATTGACTATAATTTTATCCACCAGGATAATTCAATGTGTTACTAAGTCGTAAGCTATTACTATTATTATAACATTTCTCACTTGATTCAATAAAAAGTAATAGCGCTGAGGCAAGAATCGGCGATCGACTTTATAAAGAGCCAAAGATCGACCGGTCGATCGCGATCGACTGGTTGGTGACCCCTGATCTTAAGTAGGTCATATTTTAAATGGTTAGAAGGGCGCACTCTTTACTCCACAAGGAATCAAGGCGGGTCATATAATGCTCCTTTGTCAAGAAAGTCCACGATCCATCTTGGAGAAGAGCATTATGTTGCAAAAGACGAAGCTATCCGAATCGATACCTTGACACAGTTCGTGTGCTCCGGGATTTATGTATATGTGGTTTTATGCAAACGTATATAAATATCTTTATGCCTCGGATGACGTCTTTTGATGACGCCGGGTTAGCTGACGAAACACCTGTTTACGATTAAAGTTCCATTTCGCGCGTAATGAAACAAAGCTTTCAAATCGTTTAAAAAACGCTCTTCGTAAGAGGTTCCCATGGAAACGTTTCGAGCCCGACACTACCTAGGATGAGATAAAACTGTAGATATGGAAATTTAATTTATAACGTATCTGTAAGGTTCACAGACTTTTAGCCTAAGGAAATCGGAACCTGCAAATTTTCTTCAAATAATATTCACTGACACTTGCGAACTTTCATCACAACGGTAATTTTTCCATACATTTTTTCTCTCTATTCTGCCAGACAGAAAACATCATTCCGAAATACTGTTATAGTTTTAAATATAATAAAAATAACAATTCAATTATAAAATAGTAAAAAAATCATTAAAAAACAAACACTCCTTTTACATCCCTCACTGGCGCCGACATAGTTGCCATATACGTAAAATAATATTGTCTTTGTTAAATTACTGTTCACTGTGGACATGGTGGTTAAAAAAATTAGCCTACAAAATACAGAGCTCGCATTTTCACGGTGAAAGAAAAGCAACATGAGTTTAATATTCTTGTACAACATTTGCAGATCCTATAATTGGAAATCAAATTGATTGTCTTTTAATGTTCGACGCAAATTTATAGTAGAGACGAACGAAATAGAAAGACGAGGTGAATTATTCGAAGGAAAATCAGCGCCTGCCATAATACACCTTGCATTCGAATCTCCGAATTAATTAACAGAAAAACTTGAGAAATAAAAACGTACTCCTTAATGACTCCGCCACTTGAAAAAAAAAATAGACACTAGTTCCATTTTCAGGGAAATTTTCAAAAATAAGTAGGTACATATCCTATTAAGGAATAGGTTTTTTTCGTTTATTATTATTTAAAAAACTGTTCGAAATTTCGACACACTATAATTACGAGGCGACCTCCGGTCTGGGAAGAAGAGTTTTAGCTAACTGTTCGCTCATACTCAGTGAGATTGCGTCAAAAGCGTCGTCGTTAGTCATTAGCCCTTGCATATAGAGAATAAGAGTCATAGACCTGCTCGCTTTGGTACAAGAACCTTTTAATAAGCTATGCGTTAAATGTTTCGCAAGGAATTTTCCGACACTTTCTCCGAGGAAGACAGGACATGAGGAAGAACATACGTACAACGTAACAAGAATAGAAAGGTGAAGCGGGATACGTACACGCAGTTGCTGTTTTGTTCGAAGTTAGGTAGTATTCCATGACGCTTGATTCGATACGGTTCGAGGGACCAAACCAGGGATTGCGATCACCAAGTTGTATCCTGGAATATCAAAAGAGCGCCGATCGATCCAGTATGAATGGTAACGCCAATGAATAAAAATCAAACCAATGTCCAACTTATTCTTAATATTCTTGAATACGTTTAGAAAGAAAGCAGCGAAGCAAATTAGAAAAAAAAAGTTCTAAGAAACGGGATTTTAAGCACCGCATAAGAAAAAAGTCAGCGTGCAAAGAGCACAATCAGGCATCCAAAGAGCACAGCGGCGCTCGCGAACTAAGGGCCAAACTAAGGGGGAAAAAAAAACAGAGTGGCCAGGTAATTCTAATTTCTTAATGTCGAAGCACACACGCACACAAACACTAGTGTAAATTCCCATCATAATGACAGAGAAGCAATACATTATTTGTTGCTGAAACTACACTTTTGTCCATATTTATCATCTGAGATCATTTATCCATATTTCTTAAATGACAAAATTATTGATCTCGCCCAAAATTTGATCCCAAATAGTAACATCAAGGAACAAAATCTTAGATGCGTTGTCAAAGATAGTAATAGTTATTGGGGCGATGCATTTAAGACAATCATATACATACTACGCTTAACACATGCGTCATTTATTCCATTACAGTTGGATTTCAATTCACACAGCTCAAGGACCTTCATCGTATCTGTATATAAATGTTCCTTCTCCCTCCGTGTATCAAAGTGCAACAGTACTTCACGGGGACTTTCAAGTTTCGCAAATTTAAACAACCTAACTTTATAACAAGACACAATTTTTAACAACAATAAAAAATACATTACTGTACATTAAATATTGATGAAAATTCAGATCCGCTAATAAAAATTCTTAACTTGGAAAATCGAGAGAATTATTTGTCTTTCCTTGTAAAGAAGTTATTGATTCTCTGAATATTTATCAAGATCGTCTTTATGGCTGAAAAAACATTCTAGAAAAACTATTTAAATATAAAAAATTACAGATCACATTAATGAAGCTAGGCTTGACTTTATGGAATTCACTTGTAATTAAAAGAATGAATTGAAATAATGTATCTTCCACTAGAATGTTTTTAATAAAACACCACAGGTTACGCTACGATCGTAGGTCTGACCTGATGACGCTACGATAAAAGTAAAACCGGTCGTGTTTCATTAAAAACCTTTCAGTGGAAGATACATACTTTTTCGTTCTTTTAATTACTTATCGCATGTATCTCTTATGGCTACAACAAGATAAGGAAAAACCAGATACGCATTTCGGCTACAACGCAACCGGCTTCAGTGGAAGTTCTTTTAGAATCTACTTTCGGCGAATTTCCGCTGAAGACGGCCGCATTGTAGCCTAAAATGTTGATTTGGTTTTTCATAATCTTGATAATCTTGTTGCGACTATTTGGATATAACTGAGATGAATACTTTTCAAAAGTTTTTTTTTATAATTAAGTGCTTATTGTTGTAAAAGATAAAGCTTGATATGTAAATCTCATCTGCGGGCATAGATGTTTAGAAAATATTTTCGAGAGACAATAAAATCCATAGGTGCTGGATGCAACCCAAAAATGTTTTCAGGACCTCCACCGCTCCACTTTACTTTTTCAAAAAAAAAGTTATAATTCACCGAAACTGAACGCCAATCCTTGGAAAACGGATCGTTTAGGCCGACGTCGCTCCCAACAATGGTTTCGGGAACGAGACCGTTTCTTTTTTTTTCGTTTTTCTTTTTTTTTAACCGCGCAAATTTCGCCCGCGAAAATAAAACGGATGACTCGGCACATCTTCCGACTGGACGTCGAGCTGATTAAGAAGTCGAACTATTCCATTTAAAAAAGAAATTTTTTCTTTTTTTTTTAAACAACGAACGACCGATCGATCTCCGCATCTGCGATTCGAGGAGTTGCACGGGAGATTATGCGCGAGAGAGAAAAAGATCTTTTGAAGAATGTGCTCAATGAGACAAGCGGATAGAAGAAAACGAAGGTTGGGATACCTCCAAGGTCAAGATGACGGCATTACAAGCTATATAACGTTTCGGCATTGTACGACCGTGAACTCCGCGGAGCCATGACGACCCCGGGCTTGGTAACCGGCTATGATGATGATGATGATGTATCAGTCATTGTTGCAGAAGGGTTTCCAACGGCGAGAAAGAGGAGAGATGTGGCATATAAGCCGCGAGGCAATCAACTCCTTCAAAGGGATAGGAGTTGATCCGTTGATGATCCCCGAAATTTCGAGAGCGTCAAGACCTTGAGGGGAAAGAAACGTGACACGCTAAGGGAGGAAGTTAATAACAGGGAACGGGAACGCTTACCTGTGTCCGAAAAATAAAACAAGTTGGGAAAGTGTACAACGTATCACAAATGGGCGCGTTTCGTGCTATGGAGTATTAGAAAGAAATGGTACACTTGTACGTAAGTGAAATAGCGTTTTGAAGATTTTCTTCTTCATAAATAATCCATTTTCTTCCTATTTATATGTATTTCATGCACACGTAAGGAAATTAAACGTTTGTTTGCGAGATTATTTATGTTAGCAACAATGAAGGAGTAACCACGCAAGAAATTTTCTAATTTTCAACTCGAATTAAGACATTCTCGTTCGATTTTATCGATAACGGCTACTCCTACGATAAAAATGTATAGGGAAGGAAATACTCCTATTTACTAGTTCTGCAACTTTTATTCGAAAAATATTTTGATGTGAGCAATACTTTACGAGATACATGACGAAAATTTAATTTTTTTGTCACCAGTAAAGTGGTACCCCTGATTGGCGTACGTGATTCGTTTTTGCGATTTTCTTATCATCTCTGATTTTAAGCCCTTAACATCAAATTTAATTAAAATCCGTTCAGTAGAAGCCGAGAACGAACATAGGGACGGACGGACCGACGACAATAGGCGCTCACGCTGGAGGCGAAACGCGCCTAAAAATGATCGCACCGGGTTACGTGAAATGATGCAGGGAAAGGAGGGAGGTAATATTTAATGAAAAAAATCGGCATCACTTCGAAAGCTTGTTCGCGAAATCGTAAAAATGCTGCGTCCCGTTATACCGAGAAGAATTTTAACGACCGGAGTCGAAAGGGGAAAAAAAATATAATCGCGAGAATATACGCATTACGGCCTTTAATAATTTCGACTCTGTAATGGGACTGCGCCCAAGAAAAATTGCACCACTCAATAAAAAGGACCGCGAAATTAAAAGAAGAATCCAATCCACCGTTGGGTATAATGGAGGTCCTCTTATCCGCCGCGCAATCAAAATCGACTTCAAGAGTTTTCCGCGAGCTCACTTGTTCTCATCCGATCGATTTATTTTGTCCATTACGAGCATCGGGATTTTTTTCCTAGCTCCTCTTACGCAAGTCGCTTTTTTTATGCTGCGCTGCTCAACTCTTTTTAGCATATATCCTTTTTTAAAAGAAATACTTTCCGCATCGATTAAATGATTAAAATGAAATTTTACCGGGATCCGAAAACGAGTATGGCGGGTCCGAGGGCGCGAAAAATGAAAACGATCAATTTTTTTTTTGAGAATTCGAATCGGAAACAGGAATGGCGGATCCGAATGCGTAATGATGAATTAGATACACAATAAAGCTTACTTACTTAAGAGTCCAATGCTTCTATGTGAGGAATAGTTAAACGTTGCGTGTGCTTAATTTCTGTGCGTTTTATGCTCAATGGTTGTTTTTACTTTCCCATACGAAGTATCGAGAAAGTATTGTTTCCGAGAAAAAACTCGACCTCGAGATTTTTACGGAAATACACGTTTATAGGTGTCGCTGAATCCGAAAAAGTGGTTTTCGCAATGCCGTCTGTCTGTCTGTCCGTCCGTCCGTCTGTCTCTTACTGGCTATGGAGCCTAGACGGTAGAGTGAAAATGAATGAAATCTCGTACTTAGGCATTTTATTATACTGAGCAGAGTATACATAGAAATGGTTGACGTTGATCAATAAATAAGAGTAGTTTATTCTACACATTTTTAACAACAATCCGATTTTCTCAAAAACGGCTCGAACGATTTTGATCAAATTTCGTACAGTTACTTGAGTTTACGTCTTCAATAATACTACGTATTTAATTTTTCTCAATGAATGAATATAAGGCTAGTTTATTCTAGGCAACTTTAACAACAATTCGATTTTCTCAAAAACGGCTCTAACGTTTTTGATCAAATTTCGTACAGTTACTTGAGTATATATCTACAATAATACTACGCATTTCATTTTTCTCAATTAATGAATATAAGGCTAGTTTATTCTTGGGCAACTTTAGCAAAAATTGGATTTTCTAAGAACAGGCTCATACGATTTTCATTTTCTAAAGATAAATAAACGACGCATTAGTATATGAGAAAGTTTGTACAATGTATGTTGTACCGATTTTTTCTAATATCGTTCAATATTATCAAAATTTTAAGTTCCAGCAATTTTCATTCGTCTCGCGCGATACATTCTTTGGTATTTCAGCAAAATAGAGTTGAATGACAGCCTACGTTTTATGTTTATTGCTGAATTCTCTATGTTTTTAATTAGATGAAAAAATCGATACAACATACATTGTATAAACATTCTCATATATTAATGCGTCGTTTAGTTATCTTTAGAAAATAAAAATCGTATTAGCCGGTTTTTAGAAAATCCAATTTTTGTTCAAGTTGCCCAAGAATAAACTAGCCTTATATTCATTCATTGAGAAAAATAAAATACGTAGTATTATTGTAGGTATATACTCAAGTAACTGTACGAAGTTTGATCAAAATCGTGATACTTTTTCAATATACTTCGTATACGAGAATGTAAAAAGCATTAAGATTGTCATTTTCTATTTTCTGTTAATCATATCATATAAAAATTAACGGAGAGCCTATACTGCACGTAAAAATTTGGTGTATCTGTATTTCCAGATCTTCGTAGATGCAGTAATTGTTAGTTTTTCATTTTTATTAATATACAGTCAGCCCACGATTTTACGACAGGTTAGGTTCCAGACCACGGTCTTAAAGCGGTCTTCGACATTAAGTGGAATATAGTGTTGTTTGGGGCCTGTAGACGTATCGCCTGCATCATTATAAGCCACTATAATAGCGTAATTGCCCGTCAAATATGACGGGTAGGCATGAATTAAGTATTACGCTAAAATAAAATAAAAATTAATGGCACCAACTTTTATGTGCACTAAAACGTAAAAAATTAATATAATATCCACATAAGCGAATGTTCCAGAAAGTAGTATTAGTCATCTATAGATATCTATAAAGAAAAGTGTTTGTATGAATGTATGTTTTTTTATAGCTCAACAACTACAGCAAGTAGAAAATAGGAAGGTGTCATTTTAACCGGAATAAAGAGTTAAGTGGTGTAGTAAGGTTTTTATACCGATTTGATTGACTTTTCTAATTAAAAAATATTTTCTTTTTTCATTTTCTCAATTTGAATAACATAGAGATAGGTACAGCTTATTTTTCATTTGGATTTTAAAATTACTTAGAAACATGGTACGAACTTCAGACTTGGATGGTTCTATGAAGGAAAGAACAGTTTATTTTTATTGAAGATAGAATCCGAATCCTGATCGAATTAGCATAAAATGCGTTTAGAATAAGAAAAATACGTGATTTTATCAGTTTTATGACAATGACAATTATAAACTACAACTCCTACATATGGGAAATTTATATATGGGAAATTTTTTAACGTAAAATCGCTTTTCAATTTATGTGTGCGATATTGCTTTGTTAACATGACAACCAAATAAATATTGATTTTAATTGAAATATTACTAATGAACTGCTATTAATGATATTTTCGTGTGGCGTAGAGTTCTCCTAAGCAATCTGTTTTTAAAATTACGTAAGCAACTTACAATTAGATAATTATACGTAGATTTTCCACAAACTGTGATTGGATAAATCGTTTCATTGTTTCCGAAGTATTGTTGATATAAACAATTTTCTTGTAACAGAACTCATGGAGGAGAGAATCGAGCTAATAGCCTGAGGATAATATTCACTCTGTGATTCTAAAACGTTCTCAATTTACTTTTTTGTCTTTCGTTAAATTAATTAATTTCGTTTGTTCCTTTCTTCATCCATTTTCTGTTGATTATTGCGTTCTTGCTGGTTTTACTTACAGTTCTCGCTTTCAAGATATTGTCACGAAACTTCGCATAGCTACATATATAATTTTACCCTGCGGGTTGCATAGGCTATATGGCGATAAAAATTTTGGGGGAGGGAGAGCTTAATTCAATAATTATTTTCTTATAAGTTTACATGTAATTTTCCATTTTTCACAGTGCACGGTTTTCTTCCTTCATTCATCTAAATAGGTAAATGCGGGCCGGTTTTCTTCATTTTTGCTTTATTCGACGGTTAGAACTGTATACTATCTTATTTTTGCGATGTTTACATGTTACTCGGTCGAAGTTTTAGTTTCACTAAATCCGTTGAAATTCAACGGACAGTTCTGCTAGTGGACATAGAAAATGATGATTTAACACGATATTGTCAATATTTTTGTACATTTCTTACGAATTAGAATCGAGCTAACAATAGACTTTAACAATTGCAGTTGCCATGGCGATGAATTGAATAAATGCGCAAAAATCACAAAAAATAGTCATTAAGCTTCATTTTCGGCTTTTTTCGAATGAGATTTGAATTTCTACGATAGGAAAATTCATTTACATAGTTTTCTCGGTCTAACTGTGAAAATCCCGCGTCGATATATCATTTAAAGATACTTTAAAATGCTAAAGAAAAAAGGCTTTCTCGCTTCGTTTCAGCTCTGCCCATGTCATTCAAATGGAGTAAATATATGCTCCTGGAGTCAAATCCAGGACTACTATGTACACCACGAGCAGTTTCAAATTAAAAAGTTGAAAACTCAAGTGATTCCTGAAAGTTTGATCTAAAAAGGTTGAAAATCTTTTTAGTTATGAGCGGTATTCCTTTTCTCCCATCACTGAGTGGCCCAAATAGTCCCATTTCTGCGTTACTATGTAAACAAAGCGTTTACTACAGATACACAAACCTGGCCTTTTATATTTATTTTAATTGCTCCTGGGCAAAATATTTTTAACTGAGTTAAAAAACTGAAAATCGCCGAGAAGTTTATGGAGATACGGTAACGACGCAGACGTAAACGAGACTGGCAGGCGGCCTACGACATACGAAACTGGCACCCAGATGGCGTCCTGTCCTAAGCAATATCCCTTCTAAGCTGTGCGCATTCGCCGCCGACGTTAAACTGGATTGTTGGTTCCATGGGTAAAATTGGATCGATGTACGTTGGGCCGTCGTAAAGCGGGGGGGGGGGGGGGGGGGGGGGGGGGGGGTGAATGTATTTGGTTCCAAATATTTTGAAAATGCAAGTAGTAAGAACATCGCGGCACACCAAACCACCCCTAATTAATTTTACTGCATAAATACTCATTTTTAGGCGCGTTTCGCTTACAGCGTGAGCGCCTATTATCGTCGGTCGGTCCGTCCGTCCGTCCGCATGTTCGTTCTCGGCTTCTACTGAACGGATTTTAATTAAATTTGATGTTAAGGACTTAAAATCAGAGATAATAAGAAAATCGCAAAAATGAATCACGTACGCCAATCAGGGGTACCACTTTACTGGTGACAAAAAAATTAAATTTCCGTCATATCTCGTAAAGTATTGCTCATATCAAAATATTTTTCAAATAAAAGTTGCAGAACTAGTAAATAGGAGTATTTCCTTCCCTATACATTTTTATCGTAGGAGTAGCCGTTATCGATAAAATCGAATGAGAATGTCTTAATTCGAGTTGAAAATTAGAAAATTCCTTGCATGGTTGCCTTCATTGTTGCTAACATAAATAATCTCACAAACAAACATTTAATTTCCTTACGTGTGCATGAAATACTATTAAAGAGGAAGAAAACTGATTATTTATGATGAAGAAAAGGACTTTAAAACGCCCTTTCCCTTACGTACAGGTATATAATTGCTTTCTAATACTCCATTGCACGAAATGATAGGTCGTACACTTTCCTAACTTGTTAAAGATAAAAACTAGCGTAACAAGTAAAAGTCGCATTTATATCAGATTGCTACGAATGGTAAAGCAATAATTGTATAATTTTATTGAACATTAAATACATACATAATTTAAAAATTAAATATCTTCGGAGTGTGCGGCACACTAGTCCCTTCCTCGCGGCACACTAATGTGCCGCGGCACACCGGTTGAGATCGACTGCTGTACTGTACCACATCAATAAATAGAATATTCTAATTTAACTCCGTATTTCTAAAGGGAAGACGGAGGTGGGTTAATTAAAAAGAAAATTATATGAGTCTTAATGATACTATATCGATTTTCGGAAAATTATGGTTTACAGCTGACTGCATCACTTTCACCACAGAGAATCTGAAACGTAATTTTCATCAACGGAGTGTAATTCATCCAAAATTCTTTGACGGTTGGAAAAAAAAACACGATCGAAATTTTTTTTCATTTAAAACGTCGAATTATATAACCGGTTGGTCAGAACGAATAGCTTTTTTTATTTAATATTTTTTCCTGAGGTCGAACGAGATTTTTTAAGCTGCCGGAATCTAGCAATTTGCTATAACTTGTATGTAATAAAAGTAGCGGACGGTCAAAGCGCGCTCGAAAACGCAAGTTGAGGTTATCTTTTTTTTCGATTGTAGTTGACCTTACTTCTCCAGACATGGAGAGAGAGATGGACGTTCAATGATTAGCTTGAATTATTGTAATGGACTAAAAAATAATAATTTGTACCGTGGAGGAGACATCCGGGTTAATTTTTCATCAGCCAATTATTTCCGTTAAATGAATCGGATAGCATTTCGTATGAGCGAAAACAGAAGTGAATTCTGTGGAAATTTCTTTCGCCAAATAGATTTCCAAACGAAAGATTTCTAAGTGCCTTTGATAGTTACGTAATATAAAAATGTTACACGCTATGTCCATGCAGTCACACCGAAAATAATTTCGGTAAAGTTATCGAACTATGTGCGTCTTTATATATTACTTGTTACCGCGTATTAAAACGTACGTCCACCTCGGTACGCGAGCAATACTAATTCAACATTTAAACGTACTGACCAAAAGTTAATCTTCACGCTAATAATTTATCTAGATTGTCTCTCAAACCACAGTACCTGTTAACAACTAATTATAGCTATCTGCTTCGCGATAAAAGATGCATATTTAATTTCCTTGTTGCGAAGAGAAATAAAAATTGAGGGATTCATTTCAACAGAAGCATCTTTCCGCACACGATACCAAACAACTATCTTCCACTTCATCTACTCGTTACCATGCAATTCACCAAAGTGGCGGGTGACTGCGGGTGCAATGAAATGAAAAAAGCCTACCCAACAATTTTCTCTCGCAAATTTGACTCTCATGTTATGATCTTCTATTGTCCTCGATAAAAAGTCGAGCTTTGTCCTAAATTTGAACTCGCGTATGCTATCTTCATGATCGTGTTTACCTATGTACGTAGTAGATACTTCAACTATTCCTAAAACCTCCTCTGCTAAAATATCTGAACAATGTTTATCCATGAGCCTAGCGCTAAGTGATATATACTTCAAATTTTTTGAGAGTGACTTTACGCTTTGCTTACGATCATACATTTGTTTCTATGAATCAGGCTGCTCTGCGTTGTACCCTTTCTAGTGTGTGACCTTCCAATACAGATTTTAATAAGTAAATGATATTTGAAAAATATATAAATTAACTGATCGAAGATACAGAGAAAACAGACGAACCGAACAAAACAGACAACGAATCATAGATCGCATTATAAAAAAAACAGTATACCAACAACCTTCCATTTGGAAAATAAAAAAATAAAACAGTTTTTGTCGTAAAACGGCGAACTTCCTCCTACAGTCATACGTGGTTATAAAAATAGAAGATCCGGCTTCAGTCCTTATCACACCTGTCCTCAAAAAGAACTTTTCGACCACTGCCGAATATCCTCCTCGGAGCGGTAAATTTTTCCTCGTGTCGTATTCTCTTTATATATTGTGGTCAAGGATACGCGGAAATCCGAAGGACTTAATAATTTTATTGCATCGGGCAGAAGACCTAAGGGATGTTCCTCGCTATCCTTGGGCTCGGACCAAGGAAATTCATTTTTTTTTAATATTCGTCCTTGGTAAAGGACCCATGCTCTCATAGTCAACTCGGGCGAAGAAAACCCCAAGGCATAACGCAAGGTTATGCAAATGGAAGGAGGTTTTAATTGGTTATATACCACCACGACTACGTCTTGCGATGACTCCATGGGCTGTCATCGATCTGACAAAATGTTCTTTTGAAAGAAAAAAAACTTTTTGAACTTAGCCGAAACAGGAATGCCAGGTATTCGGGTTTAACTCGTACTTCGATCCCACGATTAGTCTAGATATTTCATATTTTAAATGATATTACTTATGATACAAGTGACCTAAGACACGTTCTGTGATTTTTGCTTTCTCATACACATAGCGCGCGCGCACACACACACATATATAGGGTGTCCCAAAAGTCGCGCAACAAAGGCATTATACCTGTTTACAATATATATTGAAAATAGCCCACGTAAATCGATAAGGAAATTATCCCAAGAAACAGGGATTTCAGCAAGTGACGTTCAACGCATCATAAGCAAAAATAAGTTCCACCCATACAAAGTCCACCTCGTACAGGAACTCCATGGCGACGATACAGACCGGCGTATGGAGTACTGCCAGCGGGTTTTACGACATCCACATCGACAACAACTTGTACAAGACATAATGTTCGGTGACGAAGCGGTCTTTCACCTGAGTGGACGAGTGAACAGGCATAATGCAAGTTATTGGGCCACTTCGAATCCTCACTGGACAGAGGAAGGACATGTTCAATTTGATCCGAGAATTATGGTGTGGGCTGCGATCTGGAATAATCGGTTAATTGGGCCATATTTCTTCGACGGAAATGTAACAGGTGAGACGTATATCGAAATGATGCAAACAATTGTCGTTCCAGAACTGGACGATATTTTATTGGTAGAACGGTCAAGGACGTGGTTTCAACAGGACAGTGCACCGCCATCGTCCGAACATTTTTAGACGAAACATTGCCAAGCAAATGGATCGGTCGGAGAGGACCTGTGGAATGGCCTCCTAGGTCCCCAGACTTCACGCCTCTGGATTTCTTTTTGTGGGGTTATCTGCAATCAGCGTTATACGGTAATCGACCCAGAACCATAGAAGACCTTAAGAATGCCATTACATCTGAGTGCCAAAACATTAACAGAGAACGACGGCTGCTAAAGAACGTGCAAATATCATGCCTCTCGCGCGTCAGGAAGTGCCTTGAAAACAATGGCGACCAATTTGAACATTTATTATAATATAATCATTAACTGTAATTCTACCAATAATTATATTAAATATTTCCTATGTTGCGCGACTTTTGGGACACCCATATATATACTAGGGGGAAAACCCCCTGCTCGCTGTCGCTAGCCAACCCCCCTCTCCTTTGCGTGCTGTTTCTTCATCCCTATCATGTACCTATTGGATTTAGATTAGTTTAACGGGAATATGTTTTGAATGTGAGTTTAACGAATATATTTTATAAGGGATGTATCTGGTTTTTTATAACAAATTAAGAAAATTAGTTGAATAACTCGATAAAAAGTAAACTTAGAGGGCTGAAATTCCCGGAGATTAAAAATGGCTGAGGTATAGAGCATTAAAGAGAGAGAGAGAGACAACCAGAAATAGGATTTTGGTAATATAGATAAAAATATAAATAACATGCGTTCGACTTATTTGCATTAAATTCATATCTTCGGTCATTTCTAACAAGTTTTAATCTTATTTTCGATCTTTAAGCCTTTTTCTTAAGTGCATATGCACGGAAATTACCGAGGGCAACAATACCGGTAACCATGGAATCTTATTATTGAAATGTTAAAAAATTTACCAAAACTCGAGTATAAATTCAAAATATGAGCGAATTCGTACGAGATTGAGTATTCGACGGTAAGAATAAGAATCCTCATTCATTTTGGCGTGTTTTACCGAAAATTTCATGTCGATAACTTAATTTTAAGATATTCTAAAGAGTAAAAGGATGAAAGCCTTCAAACCAAAAATGTGATATTTACGTGATATATTATGGGAAACGACATTCATCCTGTGAGGGTCAAGCCCGTGACCTCATTCAAATTTTTTTTATAACGTAGGATTCATTAAAACCGAAATTCTGAGAAATTTCAGAGACCTCAGTAAATTTTTAATCGAGCTATTCGCAAAATTAGATCGTTACGCAGCATGATGATGGCCATTACGATTTTATAATATAGAGATAAATGTAATCGCGTTTTTTATCTACTGTCGACTATAGTATATTTTGAAGCGTGTGTTTCTGTGTTTGAGTGTTTGTTCATGGAACTCCTCCTAAACGATAAAAGCTAGAATAACCAAATTTGATACGATTCTTCCTTACATCCTAACTTAGTGAATGGTCAAGGTTTGGTCAACCGGGATTAATCAGTGCTGCCAATATAGGGGATTAACATTTTTTCATAAGATAACACGTATGAATCCATTTCTTGACTTGCAAGGTATTCTTCCTTCAAGCATTAAAATACTGGACCGTTTTTTTCGTTTTTGCTTTATTCGACGAATAAAACTCTATACTATCTTATTCCTGCGAAGTTTACATGTTACACGGTCGAAGTTTTCTGAAATACGATATTTGTTTCGAATTTTTGTGGATTTTTCGTACTCTTTCCGGGCGTTGCCAAGGCGGCCGTCATTGTTACCTCCGATTCAATTAGCTTCAATGAAGCTTATAAATATACGAAAGCGTAGCGTTATTCGCTTCGCACTTTTGTATAAGCAACGAAACGATCGATGTTTATGGATAGGAAGCGTTTATTGATGAAAGTAATTGAACCTTCTTTCGTCTATTGAATACTGGAATCTTACATTTTTTGTAAGCAAAATCATTATATTCTACATTATAATGTTTATTAACGTAAATAAGCTCACGTATCTGGTGTACTGGCGAAAGTAATATGATAGGAAATAAAATTATCGTTATATTTGAATGCAATAGGCTCGGAAACAGATTGTTACAAGCAAATATGATTAATTGTTAAGAAGAGCTAATTGTAATTTAAAAAGTATCTACTGTATATTTTAAAGAGTTTGTATGTTGTGCTGTAGTAGCTTCACTAAATCCGTTGAAATTCAACGGGTAATTATGCTAGTAATAAATAAAAGAATCGATTTCGAAACAAATAGCGTATTTCTGAAAACTTCGACCGTGTAACATGTAAACTTCGCAGGAATGAGTTAGTATAGAGTTTTATTCGTCGAATTAAGCAAAAACGAAAACAATCGGTCCATATTTACGTATTTTATTACTTGAAGGAAGAATACCTTGCAAGTCAACTAATGGATTCATACGTGTTATCTTATGGAAAAATGTTAATCCCCTATATTGGCAGCACTGATTAATCCTGGTTGACCAAACATTGACAGTTCACTAAGTTAGGATGTAAGGAAGAATCGTACCAAATTTGGTTATTCTAGCTTTTATCGTTTAGGTGGAATTCCGTGAACAAACACACAAACCAACAAACACACGCTTCAAAATATATTATAGTAGACTAGCTGGAGAGCCCGCTGAATTTCAACGGATTTAGTGAAGCTAAAACTTCGACCGTGTAACATGTAATCATCATAAGAATAAGATAGTACACAGTTATAACCGTCGAATAAAACGAAAATGAAGAAAACCGCTCCGCGTTTTCCTATTTAGATGAACGAAGGAAGAAAATCTTGCACTGTGAAAAATCAAAAATAACGTGTAAACTCCCCCCCCCTCCCTTCCACCCTCTCCTTCCCTTCTCCTTTACCTTTCCCGCCCTCGCTCCCTCCCCTCCCTCCCTCATGGTAGCTTATAATTGGTATTGTAATAAAACTGATAAAGTCACGTATTTTATTGATTCTAACCGCATTTCTACGCGAATTCGACCGAAATTCGGAATCTGTCTTCAATAAAATAAACTTTGTTCTTTCCATCAAATAACTATCCAAGTCTCAAGTTCGTATCGTGATTTTAAGTAATTTTAAAGTGCAAATTCAAAGTAGTCTTCCCTCGTGGGAATCACTCTCCTGTTATGATCCCGTATGGTCCTTGGAAAAAACGAGCTCTGGTATCGCTCGGTCCTACAGTCGATCTCTCGTATTTTATTCTCGTGATCGTGCCTGCCCATGTACGTAGGTGCCTCTAATATTCCTGAGACCTCCTCTAAGAGAACTTCCGACCTAAATTTCTCCAGAAGCCTTAACCTAGCGCTAATTCTGCGATCCTCTAGCGATATCCAATTCAACTCCTTCAAGAGTGATGTGACGCTTAATTTTTGCTCATATTTTTGCTATACGAATCTGGCTGCTCTGCGTTGGATTCTTTCTAACTCGAGTATCTGTCCCTTTTCGTACGGATCCCATATGTTGGAAGCGTATTCGACCTGAGATCTGACCAATGAGTTGCTTTATATTATGCAAAAACTATAATGTTGAATGGCATTGAATGGCTCCGAGTTTCGTCGCTTGGAGAAGATTTTCAGAGCTAGATTATCTACATCGCCTTTCATTCCTGAAGGTGCTTATCACTAACAGAAAACCCTTGAGTATTGGGAATTTTTCTTTACGCATCGAAACCCGAGAATATTCGACATCATTCACTACATTTGGAAAAACTTCTCAATCAATCTTGCGTGGGATGATTTTCGAAGAAAAAAATATTTGCAATGGTAATATGCGTGTCCACACACGTCAACTCATACAAACGAATGCAAAATTATGTACGCACATAAACGCTTAGTTACGTGCACGAATTATGGGTAACGAATCCATTGTCTTCCATAGGAATTGGGAAATCATAATTTTACGATATTTATTTAATAAATCTTAAACTATCGGCACTGCGTTATAGAGTATGCGATGTTTAATTTAAAAAAAAATGTAATAACTGCTATTATACGATCAAACTACGGCAGTGTGCTTTTAGCACTCTAATTAAATCATGAAACATGTTAATGTGTCGCACTTTGAGAGGCAGTTTGCCTATCATTTTCCCCGTCTTCCGTTGGACTTGGCGAGACTAACGAGATAAAATTAGGTGGGGATATTCTTCCAACAAAGAGCTCTCTCTCCACTTTCAAAGTACATTTCCTTATTCTGAGAAACGTAATATAAAATTTCCTAAAAACGTTTCCAGAATCGCAAGTCCTCCGTCTCACTCACTCATTTCTAAACATTAAGATTGTTTGCTTAACAAAATTTTACAAAACGCAATGGAAATTTCAGTTCTCTAATTTTCTTCGAAAAATGACGATATCTCGAATAAATAAAAACTTAATAATAATTCCTATCGCATAATATTTAATGTTTATAAATTCAGTGAAAATTTTCGGTGTTATTTAACCTATAATACCCATAAATAAACTGCAGATATTTCGGAAATGTCGATTTGATACATTAATTAAATTTCTTAGATCACTTAAAAGTATTTCATAAGAAATATCGTACATTTGAATTTGGGATGTATCATAGTATATAATATCTTACTTAAACGAGTCGCATAAATTATCTACGACTCCTGGTTTAGTGAAATAAATTAACTTTAAATAACTTAATAAGCGTGCACTAGGAAGATGTATATGTACGATAAATTTAACGTAGCGCGATTAACAATAATTAATTGCATGTTATTAGCTTATAATTAATGTTTTGATCTCCTAATTAAAAAGTCGAGAGGTTATTTTAGGATAATGTATGGAAATTATATTCCCTTTCTATACACACACATTTGTTTGAAATCTCAAAATTCTCTTTTGCGGGTTGGAATCAAGCCTTAGGCTTGAACGTGGGCGATCATCTTCACAGCTGTTATTAAGTTTATTGTGAAACACCATATGATCCTTCTTAGATCTTTAGAATATGGTCCATAAAATCCAAACATCTTCTATTACATGCATAGGTATAGTTTAGTCACGAATATCGCTAATTTCTTCAAAATATTAAGACGTGCACTCTATGTTTTAGCTCCTAGATATCAGGCATATGCTTGAAAAACGACGTGACAGGGCAGTATATAAATATACAGCATATTGTTCAAAATTTAAATGAATCTGATATATTGTTTCTCGTTGACTTTAAATTCCACGGGACAATTTTTTGCCCTATCTCAATAATTATAGCGCGAATGAATGCACTGATTATGAAAAGAATTGTTTACCACATGTTCTTGATCATTCTCGTACAAAATTGAGGAATCTAAGGGCTAAAACAACACCCGACAACAAGTAAACAATTATGACGGCGATTAAATTCACTTACATTCCGTTGTTTGTTGAAGGAGTAGGCGGGATGTCTCCTACCGCACGAGATGGGGTTCCCAATTCTCCGCCGGGATTGGCGCTGTAAAAGAATCAATAAATATTACAACAAAGTTACAACCAGTTTAAAATAAAACGATTGCAAGTTGAGGAATAACGAACTACCTTACTACCTTTCAATGAGTTTCTGAGTGAACGGAAAGGATTGATGTCTTTCGTAAAGTGCATTCAAATCGGTCCTTATAAATTGAAATCATCAAACAACCCCCAGGGCACCTATAAAACCGAATCGATATCATCTAAACCGGTACAGAAATCAAGAAAAACAATCGACGGATGAAAATAAAATTGCAGCTCGCTATACCATCATAAATGAAAACTTACCAACACAAAAATTTAATAAATAAATCGTTCGAAATATAAATAAAAAGCAATAAAAACTATTAAAATATTAATCACTGCACTAAAATGACAATGACGAAAAATGGAAATTCAAAGAAAAATAATAATAGCTGGAAATAAAAGACGGTATCGGAAAAAGTAACAATAAATACCGCGAAGCATAAAAATTAAAATTATATACTATATTATATGACCACATTTATACCATATTATGTTTAATAAAATATGATAGAGTGCGCACGATGATGATAATAATAATAATAACGGAGACGTGCTCCCGAGCGGTTGTAAAGCGGGCCAGCGATCAAAATAAATTACCCAAGAGATTGCCATCAAAGAGCGACATTAAGTCCACCCTCATTTACTTCCCCTGAAAATAAGAGCATTTGGAACAGCTCGAGCGATATTTCTCAGTCGTAAGCCGCAGCAGTGGACTTTTCTCTCTCTCTCTCTCTCCCTCGGGAATTGCTACACATACTCTCCCTATCTCTCTTTGTCAGAATCGAATTTTTCGTCGTGATTTTTTAAATTTCATTTCTTTTTTTTTTTTGCCTCCCCGAGTAGTTTCGTATCCCGCCGAGTTTTGCGATTGCGGCGTTAGTGTCGCGTGCGAAAAGGAAACATGACCGATCGCTACCGCTAATAAAAAAAATAGGGGGGGTCTTTATTTTCAAAATATCTAGTCGAGAAAATTTGCGAGACGCGTGAGCGATGTTTAAAAGACGTTATCGGGTTTCGAGAAGACTTATGGAGCGTTTTTCGCTGTTATCTCTTCGAATGTTTCTTCGTTCGTTTATATAGGCTACGTGTCGTGAGCAGGAACAAGTTATTCAGACCGAATAATTTATCCAGGGGTAGATAAATTACTGCCATACATAAATATTACAATGACAGTAAATGGTAAAACAACGGCGGATAATGTTTACAACGCATTAATTTTCATAAACGTTTTGATTATTTTACGAGAAACACATCCGTAAAAAAAGAAGCGCTAATATTATTTAAAGAAATAAACACTCGCTATCTCCACACAACTTGAGCGTATTCCGAAAACAAACAAATTTTTGCAAAGTTACAACTGATTTTGTTGAATTCATAGGACAACATCAGTAAATCTATAAAATAAACTAAACGAAACACATTGAATGAGTAAGGCAAGATCTGCTGAAGCAGACAGTGGATGAGGGTTTTTCAATTTTCAAACAAAACTGTTAATGCAGAACGGTAAAATCAACGTATACTAGTATGATTATTCTGAAATAATATTATAACGGGAAGGAATACTGAAATGATTGGCGAAAAAACGAAGTTTCTATCTGAATTCGTTTAGGAGTAGTTAGCGCATCAGACAGACAGACAAACCGAACGCTTACATTAGTCTTTTTTTTAAAACTATAAAAATCAAAATAAAGCGATGAGAAGTTTCATACAAATGTAAGGGAGTATTAAAGAGAAATCGGATCAAAATTTTGAATCGAATTACTTGATTCGCAATTGTTCAGAATATATTTTAAGAAGCGGTAATTTTTGAAAAAAAAATAAGCGGGAAATACTTTGACGTTGTCTATACGAGGAGTAAACATACCTTTTAATTACTATAGTTCTCTGTCACAGGACAAGTCCTTTATTTAAAATAAAACTGTGCTCTCTCCGTCTATTTCTATCCTGAGAAATACTCTTCAATTGTTCGTAATTTCGTCCGTCTTTTAACTCGGCAATATTTTAAATCCTTCTCCTGCCTCTTCCTTTTTTTTTTCCTAATATATTTCCTTCGATTAGTTCCTTCAACAAACTATCTCTATGTCTTAACCAATTGGCCTTTATCACCAGGAGTATTTTTTTATTTTCATCCACACTCTGTAGCAATTCTTCATTTGTTACCCTATCTGTACAGCGTTATTTGAAATAAAACTGTGCATTCTTCATCTATTTCTATCCTCAGCAATACTCTTCAATTGTTCGTAACTTCTTCCTTCTTTTAGAAAATGCATAAAAATTCGTTAAAAAATAAACATCAACCAAAACGGTCAAAAGCGCGGGAGAGTAAGAGAGAGATATATCGCAATGAACGTCGCATTAGGCACCGAACGAGAATTACTGCACCAAGTAGTCGAGTCATCCTTACACGAAGTCCTAAGGCACCACCAAGGTCGAGACTACCGTTCCTTGCAAATGTAAGCATAACTTGTCGAGATAGAAGTTATGTGAGTCGTTAGGATGTTATGGCCACTTAGAGGGAGAGGAATATAAGAACGGGAATGATTTACGCGAAAGAGTTTCGCGGACATTATTACCTGTATATGACAAAGAATTAGAACCAGAGACGACAAAACGCTTAGACTCACGTCCTGCCCTCTATACGGCAGAAAGAGTAACTAGAAAACCAACTCTATTATTTTTCTTGAATACAAACATACGAACAAAAATATAACCAAGTAGTACCGAGACAAATAATAATAATGGGCGTAATACGTATTCTACTTTATTGCATTTTAAACAACGAGATTATCAGAGGGACTCGAACGGCTTACAGTATCTTTAACGACCTGGAGTCGTACGGACATGAAGACGTATCATTTATCATCTCGGATCCCTTTTTTGTTATTGATTAACGTGTCAAATTTCTTAAGACCACCGCTTTTCTTTTATTATTAATATTTCAACCGCTCGCCGCGGAGTGAAATTAATGACGCCGAAAGATGAGAAATGCTACCTTAAAAATAAAAGGATAGGCCCTAAGCGAATCCTTTAGTAGACAAACCTCATCGGTCTTGCGGAGTCCTTCCATGTCATATCGCCCGTTTAGCGGATTAACGTGTAAATCTCGGGCGAAGTTTCTCGGGTTTGGCCAAAAAAGAAAACACAGGGTTGGTTCGGCTTATTCCGTCTAGATGACATTACAGCGCAGTTTCTATAAGTCGAGCCTCAAGGAAAACAAAAAATACTCGACTTACAGAAAATTCGAGATACAGGAGATAAAACATTTTGTCCTGTAAAATCAATCCACTTCGAATTATGGAAAATTCGAGTTTAAAACGTTCAACTTATAGTAGCACGGCTGCATGCGTATTTCTGCGATTTTTCTGTCGTTTTTCTCCTATAAATTATGACGAGTTGACGACTACTTTTTTTAACCGAAAAGAATGGCGCAATAAGAAAAAATCCGCCGGATATTGCAACGTTCCTGTGGAATTCAGAGAGAGAGAGATGGGAGAGAGAGAGGGCGAGAGGGAGAGAGAGAGAGGGCGAGAGGAAGAGGGAGAGGGAGAGAGAGAGGGAGGGAGAGGGAGGGAGGGAGGGAGAGAGAGAGATAGGGAGAGAGAGGGGGAGAGAGATAGAGAGGGAGGGAGAGAGATACAGGGAGAGAGAGGGAGGGAGAGAGAGGGAGGGAGAGAGAGGGAGGGAGAGAGAGGGAGGGAGAGAGACGGAGGGGGAAAGAGGGAGGGGGAAAGAGGGAGGGGGAAAGAGGGAGGGGGAAAGAGGGAGGGAGGGAGAGAGAGGGAGGGAGAGAGAGAGAGAGGGAGGGAGGGAGAGAGGGAGGGAGAGAGGGAGGGAGAGAGAGGGAGAGAGGGAGGGAGGGAGAGAGAGAGAGGGAGGGAGAGAGACAGAGGGAGGGAGAGAGACAGAGGGAGGGATAGAGAGGGAGGGAGGAAGAGAGAGGGAGGGAGGGAGATAGAGACAGACAGACAGACAAACGACTTTATTTCGGGCGAAATTGAGACTACATAGTCCCTTCTTACATTTAACCCTACGTTATGAATTAGAAATGACATTAAAAATAATAACATAAACATACAAACAGAAGCCAAATACCTGAAACTAAACAAATGAAAAAACAATAATAATAAAAAAACAATTAAGGGAGAGAGGGAGGGAGGGGGAGAGAGAGGGAAGAGAGAGAGAGGGAGAGAGAGAGGGGGAGAGAGAGAGAGAGAGGGAGAGAGAGAGGGGGAGTGAGAGAGAGAGCAAACTTATTTTTAAAGTTATCACCGTCTTATATTAATGCAAGGCATACCGTGAAATGGCGATGGAGAGTTTGTTGAGCATAACAAAAGAGAGCGCGTGACTTCTATTTCGTATTTTCAGGGCGGTCGATCATTCCCTCGAATTATAAAGAGGGGGAATAAAACGAGGAGTGTAGAGAGAAAAGAAGGGGAGGAGAGAGACAGAGAGGAAGGGAGGAGGTAGGAAAGGGAGAGAGGAAGAGCAAAGGAAGAGTGGACGAGAGAAAGATAAGTAGAAAGACAGAGGAAGAAAGAGGAGGGAGACAGAGGAACAGAGGGGGGAAGAGAGGAAATGAGAGATGAATGGAGAGAGGAACGGAGAGAGGGAAAGAGAGGGAGAGATGAAGAGAGGACACGAGAGAGAAATAGAGGAAAAGAGATGAATGAAGAGATGAATGGATAGGGGGAAAGAGAGAGAGAGAGGGATGAAAGGAGAGAAAGAAATGGAGAGGAAGGGAGAGAGGAAGAGAGATCAATGAAGAGAGGAATGGATAGGGGGATGGAGAGAAATGAAGAGAGAGATGAAGGGAGAGAGAGAGAGTGAAGGAAGCAGAGAGAGAGAGGGAAACAGAGGGAGCGAAAGAAATAATAATAATCCGTCTTCATTTTTGTCCGAGATTTATACCGATGAGTCCATTCTTCCAGCTAACATAGGATGACAAGCACAAACGTCGGCCAGATTCGAACCCCTGACCATAGTACTCGACAGTATATAAACCATCCATCTTCCGAGAGAGGAAGACAGAGAAGAATGGAGGGAGGAGGAAGATAGAGGGAAGGAGGAAGAGAGGTAGGGAAGAAGAGAGAGGGAGGAAGGGAGAAAGAGAGGAAGTGAGAGGGAGGAGGAAGAGGGAGGAGGAAGGAAGAGAGAGAGAGAGAGGGAGGAGGAAGAGAGAGGGGGGAAAGAATAGAGGGGGGTGGAGGAAGAGAAGGGGAGGGAGAGAGATATTGAAAGTAGGAATGGAGAGGCTGGAGGGAGAGAGAGAGGGGGAGGGAGAGAGTGATAGGAAGGGCAGAAATAGAAAAAGAGATGCGGGGTGAGGTAGGTAGAGAAAGTTGAGGAGGGGAATAGAGTGGGAGAGAAGAAGAAAGAGGGAGGGAGGAGAGAGAGATATGGAGAGAGGGATGGAGAAAGGGCAAACAAGAGAGAGAGAGAGCTGGAGGGGTAAAAGGAGAGAACATAGAAAGAAGAGAAAAGAATTGAGGGTGGCATAAAATTGAGGGAGGGAGAGAGAGAGAGAATGGAGGCAGAAAAACCTGGGAGTTTGGAATCCTCGGACGAAAGCCGTAAATCATTTGAGGACCCGATATGGCGATGTTCATTAAGGTGCGCTTGAGTCTGGCAGTGATTAATTCATCCTTGACGGTTTGATAATGTCAACCGTCCATTCAACCTTCACCCTTTCCTTTTTACCAACCTCTTCTCTTTCAAGTCCTCCTATTTTTTTAGTTCGCAAAAGGCGTATAACACTTTTAAACTTGGCAACTATGTAGTAAACTCGGCAAGCAAAGACAGATATAGAGATCTGCACGGATACAGATTTCTGCATCCGCACCCGACCCGTACACGCAGGCTGCATATCCGTATCCGAACCGTACCCGCAAAAATTTCTAAATTACTCGACCCGATCCGACCCGCACGAATAAATTGTCCGACCCAACCCGACCCGCAAGCATAAGTCACATCCGCAGACAAAAATTATCTGGAGAAACATCTACGAACAAAATCCAAAAATTCAAAAGAAAATGACTCTCAGCAGAACATATCAATGACCCTCTCTTATAGTCATTTCACCAGCTAAAGTCTCTTGGCCTTGAAGCCTTGAAGCAGCCAATAGGAGACGGTTTGTTTGGGAAGGTAGTGGGGAGGAACCCAATCTCACTCCTGCTCTCGAAGAGATCACATCGGGATGCGTTGCCATTAGAAATTGCGTAGTATATCAGCTGAAGGCGAAAATCCACAAGAGCTGGCAACGCGCACCGGTATCTGCTGTCCCGCACGAAAGTTGAGAGGGGCGATGGAAGAGGAAACGTTCGTGATTGGCTACTTGCTCTAAGTAGGCCAAGAGACTTTAGCTGGTGAACCGACTATAATGCATAGAATGTTTCGTAAAATCCCACCAACAGCTCCCAAAGAAAGTCACGTCCCTCAAAAGGTAAGGGGGAGGGTCAAAAGATACCCAAAGCCTTTAGGGCTATCGGCGTGGACGGGGTAGGAGATGGGTGCAACCAACGTTATTATCGTTTCTCATACTCAAGACACTGGATTTTGAGTTTAGCACGGTTACTGATTTTCGTATCCGCACCCGATCCGCATCCGCAAGCTATATATCCTAATCCGCAAAAAGTTAGGCATAGTCCGACCCGAACCGCAACTTTTCGTGCGGATATCCGCGGGTCGGGTCGGATAAATTGCGGATATGCAGATCTCTAGATAGATACCACTGGATTTATTTTGGCATAGTTCCCTTTCTGGAAAACTTCCGATGGTTTGTCAAATAGAAATAAATTCAACAGAAAATTATCGAACTTACGGCTGAAAATTTTCAAGAACGGGCATTTGAAATTGTTTTATTTATCACAGATGTCTCCAATTGCCGCAACAGGGTTATGAAAAACCAGATTCGCATTTCGGCTACAAAGCTGTCGTCTTCCGTGGTAATTCGTCAAAAGTAGAATGGTTATTTTAGAATGTTTAAGTGAAATACCACTGAAGACGACTGATTTTTAGCCGAAATGGATTCCCATAACATTGTTGCGGCTATTGGAGATAGCCGATATAAATGCTTTTTTTTTGGTGCATGTTCTTGAAATATGAATAAAAACATTTTAATTTTCCTCAAAGACGATTATTTCTCCCACTCCGGAACGACGAATGTCTCGGAATGCATTCTCACCGAGTGATACAACGTTTTAACTTGTTTTTCGCGTAATGGTCTTTTAATCAGGGCGGAGTCGTAATACATTTCAAGTGACGTAAATGACTGAAGACCGTGCCCCCTGAATTACTTCGATTCATCTCACGCGGCTTGCGCACGATTTGTTTTTTTTAAACGCGACGCTTATTTTTTTGGCATCCGCTTTCGTTAAAAAAAAATTAGGGAATACACGGACCGGTTTGATTTCTTGGTCCTGGCTCGTGTCGTCGTCACCGGACAACTACCCTTTATCACAAACGAAACCGAACGTAAGCGTTTGTCCCCGAGGAGGAGAGTACCTACTCATTGGAAAAATGAACACCTGTCACTCGTTCGAAATTAAAGTACCATTCTCTTCTTTAGTTTTGCTTGGTTTCAGCCTACGATAACCTTATTTTTTTAAATAAATCAAATCAATCCCATGAGGACACCCATTGGTGACAGTGGTAAATACAGTGATCCGGAAGCTGTTATTTGGAGGCCCTCGACATAAATAATGATTTAAGAACAAGCGCTTTAAAAATACTTTCTTCGGGTATCTCCAATGGACGCGACAAGGTTATTAATTCTGTTGAATAAATAATGACGATTAAAATAATAAAATATTTTTTTATTATAGTTTATGTGCATAGTATTTAGACATGCAAAAACACACGCACGCTTGCCTTTCCCTTCCTTTCTACCTAACTACATCTGCCTATAACTAACTTTAAAAAATAGATAAAGTCATCCAAATCCAATCATTCAAAACCACCTAGAATAATTTAATCTGAATAAAGTTGTACACACTTAGACCACAAATATATCATGCTACAATTTTTATACTAGAAATATGATTTGTCAATTCCGGCATTACTCATTAGACATAATCACTACGAATGTCGCTGGATTTCCTCGATGAAGTGTTGTTTTGCACTTTGTAGTAGGTAGCATTTCCCACAAGTGGCACGCAAGACGATTTTGGTTGGCACGCCAACGAAAGGCGAATACCAATCAAAGCATTTATCGTACTGGTTTTGTGCCGCAAAAACATTTGTGTTATTTAGTTAACTATTGTAAACATTTGTTTTATGTTTACAAATTTCAGTCTCTTATGTAATGTTTAACCTTCCACTTTCCTCCCCCTACCATAAGCCTTGAATGCGTGATGTCTATTTATTGTTTATTATTCATCTACGAGTTATTTGCAATCGAATGACACCCATGGTGCCAGTATTCCGTTTTTAAATGTTTAACCTTCCCCCTCTACTCCCGTGAGCGTAATTTGTTCATTTATTATTCCTGTACGAGTTATTTGCAATGGAAGGACATCCATGAAGCCAGTATTTCATTTTGTTATACTATTTCATCTTCCTTCTTTCCTCCCCATACCCAGGCCTCCTTAAACGTTAATAGTTTATTGTTACTTATTATTGTTGCCAACATTTCCTTTATATTACTTCCGCTCTCCCCTCATCTTCATAAAGTGAATTGGAAATTTCGATGAATAATACATTCGATGAATTGTGGTTCGGTGAATTGTGATTCGGTGAATTGCGATTCGGTGAATAGTGGTCAGTGAATTTTCCGTAAGCCCTTATGTCTTGATCACGAACTTAATTTAGTTGCCACACCAAAAGAATCAAAGACTTTTTTGTGGCACGCGAGGCGGAAAAGATTTGACAATTTCAACAACATTGGCACGCGGGCAATAGAAGGTTCGCCATCACTGACTTAGGCCGTGAAAGATGTTGTAAATAATAAATCCTCAGCTGTCAACAATGGAAAAATACGATTACTCCCGCGAGAAATTAATTGCGTGATTTGATGTTGAAAATTTAGCATAAAGGATCGATATGGTTAGTAATGAGAGTACATTTATTTTTTATCGTAATACCACTGAAAGTCATTACAAGCTTCGTGGAGATTAAGAAAGGCGCTATTAGCGGTATACTACAGATTACCCATTTATAATATACGTTCCTCGCATCGACATCACCCAGCAATAAAGCAAACAGCGAATCGCATAAAATGCTTTAAATAAACATTTACAATATTACTGAAATGATATACCTTTTCCGAAACGTCTAAATAGTTTTAAATTATCCTCGTACGTTTGAATCGAATCAATCTTGTAAACATTTCCTTAAAATCCATGAATGACTCGTATACGTAGAATTTCGCCACTGACGGTACGTAGATGTAGCCGAAATCTTTGGAAAACGATATTAATGGAAATTTTTTTGTCGAATAACAGGTGGTAAGGTTCACAGGTAACGATTGTTAAAAAAAAGCATATTTAAGCAGGATTAACCACGAAAATCTTTGCTAACAACAGAAAAAAAGATGTTCTTTGCAAGTAAAAAAAATTCTAAATAGTCGCTCATGACTCTGCCTCTCGAATTTATTTTACCATAAAAAAAGCAGTCAAGGTTATTTTTTATCACAACTTAAAACCAATACCGGCAAAAACAGGGATGCAACCATTTAGGTTTTGATGATCGCGTTTAAGGAATAAGTTTCTTAGTTATTATCTCAATTCTACCGCTCTTAAAAAGGCAACTCCCTGATTGGGTGCGTGTTATTTCACTGCTTCATCATAGGAATATATCCCAAAGGGTCAAGGAAGTGGCTTTCGTGCGCAATGAAAGTTTTACGTGACATAATGAAGACATTAGTCGGATGGAAGAAAAAACATGGCAAATTTCCGCCGTTAAATCTTTTATTGCAAAAGGGAAAATCATTTCCTACACGAAACGCTCGAGGGCAGGTATCCATCAAATCATTCTCTTTCTCGCTAGGTACGGCAATTATTAGATGGCTTTTGTTTTTTTTTTACTTCCTCCGCCATTCTGGAGAGTCCAGCTTTACCTTGATACGTATGTCTATGATTATCGAAAGATCTTTTTTTCTCTCCGCAATTTAAAAAAAATTGTACCTTTATCTCGAAATTTACGTCGAAATTGGGGTTGAAGTTGATATCTCGACAGTAATTGACGGTTTGGTGGATCTGACGCCTCGCCATGGAAGAAACAAAGTGTGACGTCACGCGCGCTCCCTGACGAATGCGAAATAAATTAGGCAAGATATTTGGAAATTCTGAAATAATATTTCAGTTTTATCGACTTTATGGTATTTGAATCGGCCTGTTAACCAATATTTAGGGGATTATTTTATTCAATAAATCTTCGGTACGAGACGTGGAGACAGAAGATGGCCGAGAAACAAATGAGGCACGATATTTGGAAAAGGACGAAAAATAAAATATAATTTATCAGTTTATGCAAATGTAATCGATTGAATAACCCATCAGTATTAGTAAGGGTTATTATTGACAACTACCGTAATTGCCCGTCAAATATGACGTGGTTTTATCAACGTGCTAGGCGGTGAGCAGCTAAAAATTTACAAAGGATAAAATTGCTCGTCAAATGTGACAGGTATGCGAGAATTATCCACGCTATGGACATATAGACATATCGACAGACAGACAGATTGATCTGGGCGAATAAGAATAATAATAATTTATTATTACGTATTAAAAACCTTCCTTACGGGTCGTGGCGGCAGAAGACTGCGAGACGCGAGGACAAACGGGAATTATGGGAAGGGAAATGAGTGGAGAGAATGGAGCAAAGGGGGCAGCAGATGCAGGGAGAGAAGTTAATAGGAAGGCATAACTCGGAACTTTAAAGTCGTAACCATATAAGAGGCACTAGAAGAACGTCCGAAGGACGCTTTTGAAATTAAACCGTCTCATTCCCCATCTTGTATACGAGGAATGGGTTCCTTTTCAAAGCTTTTATTTTCGTTTTAAATGCTGTGAACCTTTTGAGGGAGGCCGTGGAAGCTTTTTAAGACGGGATGCGAAGAACAAGAAAAAGAAAGAAACTATAGCTGTCATGTTCGCGAACATCTCATTTGATACTCTTCTCGTGCAGCCGCGGCGAAATTAATAAAAGAAGAACACCAGGCGCCAAAAAAGGAGAAAATAATTAAAATCGTTATTAATAAAGTGGTGTTCTTTTTTTTTGTTTGCTCGGGAACTCCATAAAATTCATTTTTACGTTTTTTTAAATTTAAGGGTCAGACTCAAGGCAAAGGGTCGGATCCTTTGGGAGACTCGTCGCGGATTTTTAAAAAGAATCTCGAGATAATTAACCGCTGTCGAAGGTTTTCTCTCTCTCTCTCTCCCCCTCCCTCCTCCCCCTCTCTCTCTAGACGTTTTTCTCGTAAAATCGAGGTGAAGAAGTTCCTCGGAATATCCAGTCTCTCATACGACGATGAGCGAGACGGAAAAGGTTATTTTAAAAGACTGAAATAAACTCCGGACGAATAGCACAAAATATGGTTGGATAGTCGGTCAATATAATGTTTTACTTAGATCTAAAGAATTTTTATTCATTATCAATTTTTAAGTGCGCATATGTAGAGTTCATGCAAGCATGATTTTACCTTTTTTCTCTACTAAGTCCAAGGTTTAAAACCTGCGGAGTCTTATTCCTTAGTGTTTATTTCCCTAGAAACCTTTCGATATTCTTCTTCAGCATAACCTTTAATCTGAAAAAAGTGCCCTAGTCAAATCTACTGAATCAAAATATTACTAAAATAAAATACTAAGAATAAAATTCTATAACAGATGGCAAGTCAAATTATTTAGACCAGCGGTTTCCAAACTATGGTACGCGTACCACTAGTGGTACGTGAAGCTTTTGCCAGTGGTACGCGAGCAGAGTGAAAAGCAGCAGAATACCTGCTTCGAATAGGAAGAAGCAGGGACAGATCAACTGCGGTACGTGAGTTTGGCGCCACATTCACTACATTCATACTTACTAGTACTATGTGGTACGAGAAAATTTTGACATGGTAGGCGAAAAAAAGTTTGGGAACCGCTGATAACATTCATTTAATTGCCGTCAAAATAACAGAGACCATTCGAGTTTTCGTCTTGTTTTAATTGAAAAACTGTTTGAAAAATTCGAGAGTTGAAAAGACACGACTACATCATAAGAAAAATCATTTTAAATTTGTTTGACATTTCTTTAAAATCTATTAATTAAATTTTAATGAAATTTGATATTTATTTTATGAAGATGTCAATTGTCGTTTGAGAAAGATTTTATCACAAATTTACCAGCTTGAAGAGGGCATGAGCCCACAGTTTGAGGAGTCCTTTATGTCCTTATCTAATTTAATTATTAATTTTTCTGTTCTCTCACCAAATGATAATCCCTTATATTCGCCACGTTCTTTCTCACCGCCAGGTTCAACAATGCAATCCGCGTCGAGGTTTTTGGACGCCTTTTTTTTCTTTAGTCGAATACTCGAACGCTCTTTCATTAAATCTCGCCTTTATTTCACATTCGCTATTCATATTCCGGTCGTAATGTCATTAGAAATTTCAGAGTCTTCTCCCTGAACTCCACCTAAATACCTCGAATGCTTGCAGTAGACTTTCACCGTCTATTTTTGCAGAATACTTTTCTTTCGCACTCTTCCCCGAAAGCTTTCGTGTTTTTAGTCCACGTGTCTTCTCATAACCCGGGGAACGGCTGGTCCAATTTCTACGAAACTTTCTTCGTTTGGTCAACGGTAAACTAACTGCGGCAATGTGAGTGGAAACGCGAGATTTTTTTTTAGAACGCAAAAAACATCGCGAAATCCGCGACACTGACGAGCAGATCTGCTGGTCATCAGCGAACATTTATTTAAACCATTTATAAATTTTATACATTCTCCTATTGCTCCCCTATCGTGTTGGGTTAAAGGTTTCCAACGAATCCTTTCCGACGAAGTTTTTATTTTTTCTCTCTGTTTCCCTGAGAAATTTGTCAGAGTTTTCTCAGCATTTAGGAGCAAACTTTTGGTGAAAATCTCTCGGCACCAGCTGAAATTATTTTTCACCTCCTTATCGCCGATTCACTAACAACAGAAAGGGCCGAGCCAGTACGGGGTGCACGGCACCCAGGCGCCAACTAGTCGGGAGCGCCTTCTCATCGAGATATTTGTATCTATATATTATTGGAACGCTATGAATGGGCGATGATTTTTACCTTTTCACTCCGGATATTTTTCCCTTCAAGCAGGACGGGAAAGGCAGAAATAGCAAAGCGATACAAAATTTCTCATTCAAGATTTACCTATACGAACCTTCGCAGTATACATTCGCACTGTTCTGTTCTATTCTCGGAAAGGACGTGTTAATAGAGGCGACAGTAAATCGGAGCTTGGAGTCGGCAGGGGGCGCTGCCCTAATTGCACTCTCCATCCTAGCAGAGGGTCTGTCGAAGTATTACGTTCACACATTTCCCACGACCTTTAGAGGCGATCGTAAATCGGTTCTCGGATGGAGTCGGCAAGAGATATGGGCGCTGCCCTTCTAATATTAAACAAACGTAGCAAACTGTAAACATTATCGACAAATTATTTTTAAATTAGAGGCTGGCCATAATACGAATAAGAACAGGTATCTTCGCTAACATTTATGTAGGGGACAATGCGCAATGCGGTCTTCTTTTAGGATTGACTAGCAGTCACTTGGGGAGGGGGGGGCGCAGAATTATTTTTCACCCGGGTGCCAAACACCCATGGCGCGGCCCCGGCAATAAAGGCGAGTTTCTTTGTGAATAATAGCCCGAGAATAGGGCATTTTATCGAAAAGTTGTTTCCGGTGTTAATAAAGAGGTACTTTATAAGAATGGAATTATTGCAATAATTTTTATCTATCAGAAAATATTTCATTTAATTCCTTTCGAAGCTACGAAATTCTGGAAAGATTCGCATATGTATATTTAAAATTCCGGGATGAAAATTTTATAAAACAATCAATCAATTGCTATAGATTATAAACTTTGTGTTTACATTTGTATGTAGTATAAATTAACAACTTCTGGAAAATCTTACGCCTCAAATGTCAAGTTGTAGCAGTATAAGATATGAAGGTTAAAAATCACCTAAAAACCTATAAACTCATTTCTATGCTTCCGTTGATAATATATGAAAAAGCAAAATCGAAGTTCACCGGCAGTCCATCCATCAGATTAGACTCTACATAACAACCGTTCGTTAGGATACCGTTCTAAACCTACCTAAAACAACACTCGGGAAGAAAAGTTTGGTCCGAAACCAAAACCATCTCCTCCCCCGTCCTCACATCCCTTCCCCCTCTTCGGTTCCCCCCTCCCACTGCTCGTCTCCCATCCCCCTCTTTCCCCTCCTTTCTCTTAGTTTCCCCTTCTCCTCCTCGCCCCCCCTCCACCTACTCACTCTCCCTTTCCTCCTCTTATTTTCCCCTTCTCGTTTTTACTCCTCCTCTCTTAGTTTCCCCTCCCCTTGTCTCCCCCCTCCCCCCTCCTTGCTAGTTTCCCCTACCCCCACCCCAAACGAACCAAACGCATTTCGAAGCGCCTCCAAAATGCGTTCCCACTTTCACTCTTCCCATAGAAACCTACCCGTCGGCAACAACAGCGGCTCGTAAGAGACAATATCCTAATAAACCAGTGGGGCGCAAACTTTTCAGGCCGCCTCCCCCCCCCCTCCCTTTTGATCCACGTAAACGATGTCACCCCCAGGGCCGGCTCAAGACATTTTGGCGCCCCAAGCAGATTTTAGTTATGGCGCCCCATTGGTACATACATTTTGCATTAAAATTCGGTAGTTTAGTAGTTTAATAGGATATAATTATTTTGATGTTTTGTGTATTTTATTATTAAACAGTTTAATAAAAAACAAGGCTTTATTCTTAGAAAAATAAATTTCAAATGTCATAAAGAAATAGTAAATTATGCGATATTACTTAATTCAACGAAAATAAGATTGGAAATATTGCATCGAAGTATGCACAGATGGGGCTCAATCAATGGTTGGCAAACTTGCTGGTGCAGTAAGTTTTATAATGAAGGCATCAAAAAATGCAACATCGACACATTGCTTCAGTCATAGACAAGCACGTGTTGCCAAACGCATGAATAAAGGCAGTGACGAACTTATCTAAAGCTAATGGTACAAATTACTCTTGGAATGAAATTGATTCCTGATTGCAAAACGCACTTGGAAGTCTGTGAACACTGCAAAGGAAGGATGCAGAGAAAAAAGAAGCGACGACACGAATGGAATCAAAACCTTATCTTGGAAAAAATTATTTAAAAAAATATGGGTTGGAATGAAAAGCGGGCTTTACCGTTAATGAGACTCCAACTTTATGACTGATCATGAACTTCAAGAGCAAGATGAACATCGTCTTTCACTTGGAATCATTACCAAAAGTCAAGGACAACTTTCATTAACAGGAGCAACTTACGAATTTGTTACCAATTTAGAATTTAAAGTGACCTTCAGGATGAATTTCTTATAAGGAAATAAAATTGCTCAATCGCTTAATTACCACAAATTTTAATGAGAAAAACCTCTACATTAAACTACTTAGCAAAGGTTGGTTCAAGAAAGAGCATAATAGCAACAAACTTATTTGAACTAAACTAAAAAATAATTTAACCATACAACGTGGATAATACACTATAAAAAGATCTAATAAAAATATATACTATCTTACTGGTTTAGAAAATCTCTGTTGATCGTAGACTAGGTATAGCTCTAACTCTCAGAGTGAAAACCCTGCTTTTATCAATGGGAAAAGAATAGTATTTACACTAAATATTGATGTCATTTCTTGAGCAAGGCAAAAACATATCAATTATGCCAAAGGAAAACTAACCTGCTATAACTTCTAACACTAAAAGACGCACACCATTCGACTTATGTTTCCACAACGATGGGCGTATTGGAACTAATGCGGACAAACTGATCTTTTACGACGCCATCGATGCAAAATGCGGAGGAGGAAATGTTGAAGGATAAGGGATTGAAAACAGTGGTGTGAGAATATGTACCCCGTCCTCTAACAAAGGCATAGCAATTACTAAGAAGCAGTCAAATAAACCCAAAAGATATACATTTCGTCCTCAAACAAGAGCCGCAACCAATCAACCGAGAATTTTGAATGTGCCTGAATGAATGCACGTGGAAACAAAGAGGAACCGCAGGAGGGAGGGTCTTGGGAAATCCCATATCCTCCTCGGACTTTCTAAAGATATCCTCGCTCTTGGGCACCCTTTCAAATGTCTCCCATTGGTTAAACTCTGACTGCAGAAGGCTAGTAAGGCGGGGGCGATGCCGAGTTTCCTTTGGAGGCATGACCTTTCTTAATCATTCTTCTCCCCCCCTCCAACCTGAGGGAATGCTTCTCTCTTCAGGTCCGCGACTACCTTTGGTGCAAGGGGTGCATTGCACCCAGAGAGAAACCCTCGGGGGCGGCAAATCACAGAGGGAATCAGCTAGAAACATTAGGGGCGGTGAGAACTGCTTTCATCCGGTCGGCAAAGACCACCGGAATGTAACACAGTAATAAAATGGGTGGATGCCTTCGGGAGGCACTGCGTGGACGGCATTACTGCTGTCGACTTTTCGCCTTCGATGCGGAAGGCTTCTTCGGGAGTGAAGTGCAGGGGCTACGAATTCGGAGCTTTTGAATTTTTCAAACAGTTTCCTTTTGTATTCAATTCTTCTACTCTTCAACGTCTGCCATTTCAGATCCCTCAAAATCACTACACTGGCATCATACCGATATTCTCCTTTTATAAATCTATCCGCTCTACGCTGAACCATACACGGAATAACTCAGGTTGGGCGTTGGACTTGGCGGGGATGTTTAAATAATGACAGAGCGCTCTATATTATAATTCTTCGCATTTCCATTGGTTCACGACAACCTCCGTCTAGGACAGTGATGGCGAACCTATGGCACGCAAGAGGATTTTGGTTGGCACGACAACGAAAGGCGAAACCCAATCTAAGCATATATCGTACTGATTCAGTGCAGCAAAAACATTTGTACTATTTAGTTAGCTATTGTAAACATTAGTTTTACGGTTACAAACTTCAATCTATTATGTCTTGATAACGAATTTAATTAAGTTGGCACGAAAAAAACATGAGGCGGAAAAGATTCGACAATTTTAGTAATATTGACACGCGGGCAACAGAAGGTTCGCCATCACTGCTCTAGGGATAGTTCCTTCAGGAGATTGTTAAAGCATCCCTGCTCCTTTCTTTTTATCGTCCTCTCTTAATAACTCGTCTATCAGCAAGAGCAAGGCTGCTTTTCTCTTTCGATTCATTTTCTTGTTCATAACGATATTCACGCAGCGCAGGTGGCCACAAAACTTTCAGCTGTCCAGGCAGGGCAATGGAGAGCTGCGATTGGTCGACAATGCTGTGACGTATTTCGATACCCATCGATCTGGGCGACGTAGACGCGTCCAAATCGAAATGTGCTGCGCTGTGTTTCATGCATCGCAATGTATCCGACGACTATCGGTCGTCTGTCGCTCTCGACGGAATCTAGCGGAAATCGTGCCGTGTTTCATGGCATTACGGGCCATGAAGCCGACAAGCAAATTTACATTTAATGGCGCAAGGGTTATAGGTTTTTAGGTATAACATCCAAGGACATGGATACCAATACCACGTGGAACGCGGAATCGCCATGCGCGGCCATTGGCCGGAACGTAACCCCCGCTTTCGGTGGGGGTCAACTGTACTTCGATGTGTAGCTCTACAAAGAATCTACAAATATGCCACAACATTGTTACATTGCGTTAGATTGACCTGCTAGTTTATCATCGGTCCCGAATACATTCACATAAAATCAGGCAGCCTGCGCCAGGCCGGGTAAACTTGCGTCCCTCTTTAAAAAAAAAGAAACAGCGATTCGTGGCACCCGTCAAATCGTTCGGGGCCCCCAGTTTGCGCACCACTGTCCTAAACCAAGAATCCCATTAACGAGTACTGCAAAAAAAAAACTACCACGCCAAACATTCAAAGCACAAATATACACGCATATCAGGCATCCCTCTTTTAACACACACACAAACAAACACGAAACGAATTCTTTCAGAGAGAAGAAGAAGAAGACCCTTGCGAAAAACTTAACACGGGCCAAAACAGGGAGGAAGAAGGAAGTTGGCAGGCGCCGAAAATGGCACGATTTTGCACGGTCGTATAATTCGAAAGGAAGTAAAATATAAGGGGCGTTTGGGGAGTGCTAGTCTCTCTGGAGAATGCGCGAGCGTTATGGCGTGCTTGTGCCTGTGTGTTTTTGTGTGAAAATATTGCGCGAAAGCCGCTCGCACGTAAATACTCCTCCGAGCCAGGTAGACGAAAAGGGAGCGCGTTTTTAAAAAGGTTGAAAGGGGTTTTTTTAACCTTCTCATTTTAACCGTCTAAACTTGCAGGGCGTGTTATTTTTCCTCAAGGGAAAAAAGGGGGAGCTCTGAAACTCTCTTGGAAGAATTCCTAGCACTCCTCTTTACCTTTTGTTTCTTTTTCTCTTCTTAACCACCCAAAACGACTCTCGCTCGCAGCATTTCGGGCGAATGCGTGCTGCGACCTTCGCGTCACTCAAAAACCCGAAAAATCCTTTTGTTCTGCGACAATGAATCGTATCTCTTACTCTCTCTCTCTCTCATTCCATTACGGAAAAAAAGAAATGACGCCCATACATATAGTTTTTTGTTTAGAAAAAAATACGCAAACGTGTGTCAAATATCTCGTGAAATGAGAGTGTTAAGTCTCTGGGAAAAAGCGATGGTTGTGGTGGAGACGAGAAATAAATAGGTTTTGGTCTTTTGGAGATTATTTATTTTAGGAACAATGGGTTTCGGAAAAGGGTGGTAGCATCTTTTATGTTAATTTTTAATTGTCTTAATTTATCCTTACGGACAATTTTTATGGGCGTTCATTTACGTTATTTGGATAATTTTCGAAGCATACACGTTGTAAATATTGTACGTATGGAAAACTATTTTTTATATGCATGAATCTTTAAAGTTACTATCTAGCCTAACGGCCAACTTGTAGCTTTTACGTAATAATAATAATAATAATATATAATAATATTGAAGACATAATAATGGGCGGAAATTATATCGGAAAGTTTGTTGCCTATAACAAAAATTTGGTGAAGAAATGTAGTTGCAACTTCATAACAAACATATAATCTTCCCATGGCTGAATGGGTTTAGGATTTTTTTCAATAAAGACTACAAGAAATATATAAATTTTTGTATATGATTCGAACCAAAAACGCTGATGTCGGTAAGTCGTCTTTTCTGTCTGTTTACCGACAAGCAGGACCATACCCAGACATGCTGATGCTCGGGGCAAAACGTCTTGCACGTGGCCCCCTTGACATTAACCACCAAATTAATCTTAGATTTTCCTCGCCGTGAAGTCGAGGCGCTGAGACCGTCTCGCCCTACCCTTGGGACGACTTGCCAAAACAGATGAGTTAATGGCGAAAATTTTATATTCCAAATTGAAGCAGTAATTCCTTTGATTCACCCTCCGGTAACTGATACGTTGTAATTTATGCGCTCTTCCAGGTAAAATATGACTCAATTAAACGTGGCTATTATTTTCGGGATGTTAGGCAACGCGTAAAGGAATTTGCAACCCGCTCCGATAGCAGTTTCATTTTTATCGTGTAGCCTTGAGCGAAATGAATCCATTTCATTGGACAAAAAAGTGAAAATAATGTTAGTTCTGAATTCAGGCGCGTAACTTGTGGGGCGCAGGCCCGCGCAGTTCGTGGGGGCCCCAAGATATTTGGGACCCCACAAAAATACTTAGAATTTTCCCCGTAATCAGCCGTAAGGTATTCGAAGTAGTAATATCCTTATGGGAACGAAGGATTTCATCGCTCGAAATGAAGGCGAAAATACCATCTCAAGTGTTAGAAGTTTTGTCCTATCCTTATAATGTTAGAATTATAGAAGTGTTAATGTATTTTTGGTATTAAAACGTAAAAAATATCGATAAAAATCAAAACGGTACAATAATTTCTTACATTTTTATATAAATGGGGGTCCCAAAAACTTGACTTGCGTGGGGGCCTCAAAATCGTACTTACGTCCCTGTCTGAATTACCTATGAATCTTTTTTATTTCTTGAACTCGATAAATACAAAAGACTTGATAGGTTCTAATTTTGGTCTAATTTCGATATTGATATGAATTGTAAAATCAAATTTTCTAGAGAAAGAAATGTTATACTCTATCGCAACAAAAACACTCAAAGGAAGTGTTCTTCCACCGCTACCATTGTATTTGAATTGCATGAATACAAAGGTTTTGAAAATGTAATCACAATAAACTAATTGTAAGCATTTTGTACGGCACTTAATTCAGCTCATCGTAATAAACATTATAAGTTCATTTAAATCCAAGGCAACATTAAATAAACTTTCAACTGTGGTAATATGGGCATATTACAACGCAAAAGTCACAAGCTAAGGCAAAATTTTCTTGGAAAATCGCACTTACGGCACTGCACAATACCAAAAAAATTATTGCATCCAAGTAAAATTCTTCGGGGCTCTTAATGTCGAAAAATTTATTCCTTTTTAACATTTAAAATATATAATTTATAAATTCACATGTTTCGATTCCGTTTTTTTATCACATCTGCACTAAAACTGTTACATATCCGAGGAAATGTTTTTTCTCGTTCGCGTTCATACACATAATATAGCTGGAAGTTTTTATGCATCGAGTTTAGAGCAATAGAGTTTCGATCTCGAATTAAGCTTTTAACTGACCCAAACTAAAATTCTGATTTTATTACCAAATACGCCTATTTCCTTGCAATAAAACGTCCTTGGAAATTATAAAATTATAAAAAAACTAGTAATCCAAATATAATACAGGGTGATTCAAAAGTTTCTGTGCAATAGATTTTACATAAAATAAATTGGTTGTTGTATTTGATTTGACATTTTTTACATGTTTACATCACTGTCATAGTATGAACCGTTAAAACTCGGACAATGGAACCCCCACCACTATAGTCTCCCACATTGTACATACATTATATTTGTAATACAAATGAAAATGTTAAATCAACTAACACATATCACTTTATGTAAAATCTACTTCATGCAAACCTTTGAAATACCCTGTGTAATAAATGTTACGCTTCCAAATTAAACGTTTGGTTATGTACATATGTCCAGTTGGATTCTTCAAACATCTAATGCGACGCGCGCATCCCTTATTTAGCGAAGGTATTTCACGCGAAACACGTCATTCTACCATTTTATCCCTCGTACAGTAAAACGAACATTAAAAAAATAAATAAAACCGGCCGAATAACAAAAAAAAAAACAAAAACGCGACTCGTACCGAAGCCTATTAAGAAACCTTTCACACCGCGCTCCTTCGAGACATGCAACACCCACGCCACACTTCGCGCGCCCCAAAACTACGTACATACAACCTGCCATTGAGAAATAAGTGCCCCATTCTCAATCCTACATTATTCACCAACCCAATCTCGGATGCGCTGTCTCTATAGCTCCCTGTCCTCTCTCTCTCTCCCTCTCTCCGTCTTCCCTCCCTCCCTACGCCCTTTGCACTTTCCGTCAGGAGAAAAAGGACGGGGTCATGGTAGAAGAGAGGTTTCTGTCTTGTGAGGAGTGCATTGCTGCCGTCGCCCCCCCTCCCCCTCCCGATCCCTTCGTCTGGGCCGCAGCGGGGTGGCGTAAAAAGGGCGGCGACGGTCCTTGTAGTCTGGAGGAGCGGCTAAGAGGGAATTTATTGGAAGGGCAGAGAGCAAGGGTGAGACGAAGGGACGGACGCACGAAAAGTTTTCTCCAAAAAAATCTCTCCCTCAAGGTCTCGACGCAAAAGTGCGCGAAATGATCACCTATTGCAGCGGTTCTTAAACGGTGCGTCGCGAAGAGCCAGGAAGTGCGTCGCCGAACATTTTAATGACGACTGTAAATAAAGTAAATTTTGTTAAGTAGAATTTTTGTCCCATTCTCTCCCTCACGTCATCTTTTTAACAACAACAATAAGACTAACCTTAAAATATTTCTCATTACATCAGGAGCGTGACTACGGTTTTGGGGCCCCCGCGCATGTCAAGTGTTTGGGGTCCCCAATTATATAAAAATATGAAATTATTACATCGATATGATTTTTATCGATTTTTTCTACGTTTCAATTCCAGGAATGCAGTGGAACTCCCATAATTCTAACATTATAAAGGACAGGACCAGACAAGTCCTAACATTTGAGATGGATATTTTCGTCTTCCAGGTATGAAATCTTTCATACCCATAAGGACACGACTACTCCGAATACCTTGCGGCAGATGACGGGGAAAATTCTAAGTATTTTTGTGGGGCCCCCACGCACTGCGTGGGCCTGCGCCCTCCAAGTTACGCCCCTGCATTACACACGACTCCTGCAGTTTTTTTTAGCTCGGCGGATTGTAGTGCGCAGCGCGTCGCGCACATGAGCTTCGACCGTTAGGTACGTCGCGACGGAAAAAAAGTTTACAACAGCTGCCCTATTAAAACCTTTCCCATTTATCTACCATCTTGCATACTTGGGGGAAAAACTCGCGCTACCCACCCTCGTGTTAGTTACGCGGGGGACTCGTATGCCTCCCATCGATATCTCCACGAACTAGTGAATTCACCCAATGCGATTCAGTCTCCGTACGTATCATGGTTGCAGTTTCAATATAAAAACAAATAGCGTATCATTTCGTGCACCACCCTGTATCCATTCCAGTAATGCGCTTATAAGACGTCCTCCAATGCAGTAAATCACAGCCGAATAGAGGTGGATGCCAGACGGGGAAATGGAAAGGGCTGCTGCACGCGATATGCTGTTCGGATTCCGCCTACCGGCTTAGGCATCGCCGCAAGGGCGGAATAAACACGATGCCGTCCTTGGAGAAAAGGGTGGATTGTCTTTCTTCTTATATGCTGAGGTCGCGGGTTCGAATACCGCCGCGGGCACGGACGTTAGGTCGCCGGTGAATGCCGATATAATAAGGAAGAAGGCAGTGTTTTATTGGTTAAAAAATTAAGGTAGGTACATACAGTAGTCACGTTTCCTGTCAATAAATGCCATATTCCTAAATATAGCATTTATTGACAGGAAACGTGAATACTGTACCTTAATTGTTCCAATAAACAGTTTGCAGATTACTATATAATTAATATGAGCGTTTCGTACACTACATATGACTTTTTCAAATAATATTAATAATATCTTTAAAACAAACAGTATCCAATGAATGTATTATAAGAGATTTATGTAAAGCATATACGATCACGCCCACGGCAGGGTTCGAACCTGAAGCCCTTGCATGCGTAGCCAAGCACGCTAACCAACCCCGCACTCTTTCGCTTGGATAGCTTTTGGTTGAATTTGGAATTTTTACTACATAAAGCAGTGGAGGGCAATCTTTTCTACGTGACGTGCCGCATTGGCGGTTGCGAATTCTTTGGTGGGCCAGATTAGACCAAACCGGACGATAACTACAGATTCTGACGAATAATATCAGTGAAAATCAAGTTCATTTGGGATTTTATGGTTAAAACTTGAACATCAAGTGTTCTATCTTAGAAATTTGAACGCATATGACATAAAATCGTGTGAAATCTCTTTTTAAACATGGCTTAGAAGGCCGCATGAAACGCTCTAGAGTCCCATTGATTTAAAGGTTGTTAGAATTAATTATTGATATAAAAAATTAAAGTTTATCAATTCGACAGCACAAATATTCCATGAAAATTTATCAGAGAAACGAAAAACGAAAGAAATATTGAAGTAATGATGATGTTAAGTAGCAAATAACGTACAGACGTAAAATACAACGACTGTGTAAGTGGTGCTGTTTTTATTTTAAATAACATGACTTTGTAAATCACCGTAATAGAACTTGTTCAAGCGAAGGACAAATTAAAAAAAAAAAAAAAACAAACGGGGGCGGTAGACAAATGACGGCGAGGAAACGACGCGTCTAAGATCACCACGACTGGAGAAACAAACGTACTCGCCGGTTGCTAGGTCGTTTCCTCGCTTTAGAGATTGGCAGATCCTTCGCTTAAAATTTATTGAGCTGTCCTTCTGTGAGAGAGTGAAGCCAGCGTTTTTCCAGCTCTCCAATCGGGATCACGTCTTTCAACCGCGAGCCGCGGACTCGAATATATTCGACGATTAGCGACAATGAAGCTCGCAAAAACATTACGCGCCTTTCCGGCCTGCACACCCACTTCCACGCACCCACACCTGCTTCCTTCCCTAGCTCTTTCTATCCCTATTCATCCCTCTTCCTCCATTTTTATCTCGTTCTTCCTCTCCTATTTTTCTTGTATAATGTGTATATGTATATGTTGTATGTATGTCTGTCATTATTTTCTTTTTCTTTGTAGGTATTAAAATCCTTTTTTTCTTTCTTTCTTCGTTATTATTTCTTCTGTATATATTTAGGAATTTTTCGCGGTTTTTTTTACACCTCCCTCTTCCACAGTGGGACTTTTTTGTGTGTTAAACAAAGCTATTACGCAGTTTTTCTTCAACCAACAAACCTGACATTATTCCATGGTAATTCTTTATGTTCTACTAACCAAATCTGTAATCAATATGTATGTGAAAATTTGTAATTAATTTATATATAATAATAAACATGACCAAAGGTAAGAAGGTAGGTACTTTATAGTTTCAATTACGCCCTTAATAAAGTGGTTTGTTTGTCTGTCTGTCTGCCATTCATTCCCTTCGCCAACATCTCCAACTCTTTTCTTCATCACTCTTTCTCACTCTATTGCTCTCTCTCTCATGGTCTCCCTCTGCTTCTCCCTCTCCTTCCTCCTTTCCTCTTAAACTTTATAAGGAATTGCGTGGTTTCAAATTCTTTCTCTTTCTTCATCTCTTTTTCTGCTATTTCTCATTTTTTTCAGTTCTCTTTGTCCACACCTTTCCTTTACTCTCTACTTATCTCTCTCTCGCTCTCCGTTGTCTACTGTTTCCCTCTTTTTTCATCGTTTCTTTCCACGTACTTCTTTCGTCTTTCTATATCCTCTTTTTATATACCGTATTAGCCCGAATATAAGGCGACTCCTTATTTTCCCAATGAGAAAATCCAAAAAAAGTAACTTCTTCATACTTAAGGACCCGAATATAAGGCGACCCCCACATTCCTGAAAGACAATTTTTGAAAAAAACCTCGCCTTATATTCGGGCTAATACGGTACCTTCTCTCTCTCTCTCTGTCGCCTTCCCTTATTTCTGCCCGTTTATCTATCTACCCTTTTCTCCCTCCCTTCTTCTGTCTCTCTTTTCGACGAAAGAAGCTTTTTAGTCTCGATATCATACTAGCAATTACTAAAAAACTATCCATCAATCTTAAAGCGAGCAGGCGTCCTGGATAACGCAAAGCTGCCCCGAATTTTAACTTCCTGTCGAACACGGTAAGGCGCCTCGAATTAGGTCCCGCATTGCGCATTTGGCCCTACGTAATTTTTCTTCGAATTAAATATTTCCACCTCTGCAACAAAAATCCGTGAAAATCATTTCTGATTACATCGGGTGATTGTGGTTTCTCTTGTAAACTTTTTAATGGTTCCTTGTCTTGGCAAAAAACGGTTCCAATGACCAGGTAAGTTTATGACACATGAGAAAGAAACGGAGTAAATTTTTATGGCATGGCCATTTGTTGCTTTTGTCCCGCAGAATAAATCGCACACTTACAGGTTTTTCTCTTTAATTGGCTCGCTTGAAATACGGACACCCTTTTATTCCGTCCTATATTTTTTTACTGTCTCTCTTCCACTTGCTTTCTTCCTATCTCCCATCCTCTTATCTCCCTCTGCCTTGCTCTCCCTGTCCCCCCATCTGTCTCCCATTACCGGGCTCTTTTCCCCCAAAGTGTTCCAATTCGAAAGGAAGAGTGATTCGTTGCACTCGGCGCAGACTTTCAAGGACAGCGGGACCGGGGGGAAAAAAATCGTCACACAAAAAAGGAGTCTGCGGATAAGGTGAGGCCCGCTACGAAGAATTCGAAATAAAAAAAATCGAAAAACCGTTTCGGATTCCATTGCGGATTTTATGCGAATTTTTTTTCCCTACGAAGGCGATGACTTCGTATGGCTTTTGGGAGAACGAGAAATAACGTCGATTTTTTTTTTGATAAATCGTTCGAGAGGAGTTGCGTGTTTTAATGTGTATGATTCTCGGAAAGTTAAGTTTTGCTTCTACGGACCTCCTCCGTATTTTTGTTGTCTGCACTAAAAAAGCGATTTCAGCGACATTGAATTTGATTCAGCGAAATTAAAATTGATTGTTAGACGTTTCATCACATGGATAAATCGCTCAAACTATGCTAACGTAAGACGTCGACTTGTTAAAGTAGATTTTTTTTAAAAAGACAAACGATTTTTTGTAAAACGATCCAATGTATCAGGTCATCATTTGGCTGTTTTTGGATTACTTTAAATAAATAAATATATTAGATAATTTTTATAAGTAGCGCTAATATCACTTTTGCGTTATATAAACCCGTATTTTCCTAATCTAGTTACTCTAAAACTGAAGGTATATTATCGGTTAAAAATACGTATCAGAATTAAAAAACATTTCTGTACATTCACACTAGGAGTTACCATACGTTAGAATGAAAAAAAAATGCATTGAACATTATGCATTTCGTTATATTGAACGCTATTTAATTCGTGCGATAAAATCACTTATCCTTTATCGTAAATCTAAGTCTATTTAATTGTTAAAAAAACAACCAATATATTCGTTGAATGTCTTTTAGGGCAGAGTCCGACCGAACTGTGGTCTTCGAAACTTGTAAGGCACCTTGCCAAGTGAAGATAAAAATAACTCTGATAAACATATTCACCGAACTTAAGCTCCATAAAGTAATGATGTTCTATAAATCAGATGTTTAGTCAATGGAATTTTAAAAAAATTATATTTATAAGTATTACACACTACGATTAAAATAATCAGAAAATCCACCGGATGAACTCTTTCATGGCAATATAATTTACCCTTTTTGGCTAATTTAACCGAGGTCATGCATGAAATAAAACTTTAAACCGGGCAATTGAACAATGAAAATTCCCCTCTCTTTGAAAATAACACCAAAAGGATCCAAAAGACCCTTATATATATTCATCCCTCGCGGCATTAAGGTACATATTTATATACTCTCGCATTCAGGGTATATATATTTATACTCTCGGCAGTGAATTCCCTTCTGTAACCCGTCCAACTGCCGACATATGCCAAAATCTCTTTATCTCTCTCCCCCTCTCCACCCCACAACATCTGAGGTTTTAAAAACTTTCTCCACCAATTTTTAACAGCCTAATCCATTTCTCCCCAGAGAGAAAGAGCCTCCATTTTCGCATGAGGAAAACGACCATGAAAGTTCGGCCATCGGTCCAATTCGGTGGCAGTTGTTGTGCGGATGACTGAGGGAGGCAACCTCCCTCCCGCCCTCCTCCACCCCCACTTTCTACAACCTATACTCTTTCACTTCCATACCGAAACTCGCCCACCTCCGCCTCTTTTGGGTAATTTTGGGTGAAAGCTAATAGTAGCGTGGTCTCGAAGGTATCTAGCTCCTAGGAAACCCTCCCTTAACGATTAGGGTACTGGAGCAATTGACCGTTTTTGGCTACCATGGAGTGGATCGTTTTACGACGGGTCTAAAAGAGATAGTTTCGCAAGGAAATTGCACTGGTGAGAGAGAGAGAGAGAGAGAGAGGATTAAGGAGGCGAAGAAGAGGGCCGTCAGCTCGAGTTTCGCCAATTTTAAATGTTCTTCCCTTTTTTATGGCCGTGTTTATGCGGAAAGAGTGGGGACGGGTGCAACTTGGGTGAGTAGGGTGGGATGGAAATGTTATCCCACTCGAACATCGCCTTATGATGTATGTAAATATATATATATATATATATATATATATATATATATATATATATATATATATATATATATAGGGTAGCAACAAGGTGTTGGAGGAAGCCCAGTGGACACTTACCTGTATATGTTTCTCCGTCGCTGAAGAAGGGCATCAGCCCGAAAGCTCCATTTTTGTGTAGTTTTTGTTCTTTTGTGTTTTTCGTGTGTCCTCAGCACCCCCAGCCGCTCTTCATTCTAGGTAAGTGTCCACTGGGCTTCCTCCAACACCTTGTTGCTACCCTTATTATTACCTTTCCTTTTCCTTAAGTATTTATATATATATATAGGGCATCAGTTGTCTCACTCTTGTGCTGACGAAGGGATCATCCCGAAAGCTCTAACCTCTACAAATGTGTCTCTCCAACACCCCAGCGGCTCTACTTCCGGTAAGTGTTCACTGGGTTTCCTTCAACACCTAGTTGCCCTAAATATCCTTACTTACCTCTCCTCTTCCGTAGTGTATATATATATAAGTCTATCACGTTTGTCATCGCGAAGGAATACGGTCGGGACTTTCTACGAAAATCGTCGGTGGAAGATAAAAGGCGATTTTTTGGGAAGATATCGGCCAAATTTAAACGTCTCGCGATAATGACTGGAGGTGAAGCATTGACGCCCACAAAAATTTTACCATAAACGAGGTGGAGTAGTGCAAAACCCAGGGTTTGGCCTGAAGCAGGTGCAGTGGTGAGACTGAATCCAGACCCGCACACACTACATAAATCGTTCATCCCCAATATTATTTATTAACATTTATTATTGTCATTTTATTTATTTAGAATAATTTATAAATGTTTACTGTCATTTTATTTGTCTTGATTTCATAATATTGTGTATGATGTTTTTTTATGTTTTCGGCGGACGTTTACATTTACATCAATACCCTGCAAGCCGCTAGAAGCGTTTGGCAGGGGAAGGGTGAACAATTGCCCAAATTACGGACGCCCATGGAAGGAATGGCTGCTATAGTCTGTTCACTTTCTTAAGTCTCTTGACCTTCATAGAGCAAGTAGCCAATCACGAACATTTCCCCTTCCACCGCCTCTCACAACTTTCGCGCGGGAGGACAGATACCCAATCACGAACAGCAACAGCAAGGAAACGGCGGTAGAAATGGCAACGCAGACCTATGTGAACGCTTCGAGAGCAAGAGTAACACTGAGTTCCCCCCACTACCTTCCCAAACGAACCGTCTCCTATTGGCTGCTGCTAGGTCTTCAAGGTCAAGAGACTCTAGAGAGTGAACAGACTATAAGATAAAACGAAAGGCATTACAGGAAAGAGGAAATTGGCAGAGTTCAAAAGAAGATGACGACCACGACAAGATGAATAAAATCTTATACAATTTATTCCATTAATTTGTTATTTATATAACATACCTACATGAAGGAATCTAAATGTGTACCTATAAATTTCCAAAGATCGACCTTTCCGCAGCCGCCAAAACGAAAATCGATAAAGTCATTCGGGATACACCTCCTATAGTTTGTACAAGAATTACGCGATAACTTATTTATTTACTTTTTCAAAACAAAGAACTTCAAGCTCAGGGTTTGTTTCCTGACAAACACTCCACGTGGCTAATAAACTGAAGCATTTTAACATTATATACTTTCAGTAAGATTTGCTTTAGATAGTACTCGTCAAAATACCAAGTAAAAATTTTAAACGAACTCAACCGTTATCTGGAAACCTACGAGGAAATGAAATTCCGCTAAATAGATTAACTTCAGGAATACACTCGAAATAGTCGTGTGTTAACTCATTTACCCTAAATTTCGAATCATTTCCTATTTTTTCAGTTAAAAAAACGAAATGCCCAATGTTAATTCAAATTGTATATCATTACTTTTTCTTTCAAATATCCACACTTAATGAAAGCTCATGTTTCGGCTCAGCATAGCATAAATTTTAATTCACCGAAGGTGACAAAGGATCATTTAAAAAAATTTCTGAGTAATATATTTATTCTTTAAATCCAAACGCAAATTTAAATTTAAAAAAAAAATAAGATAATAGGAAAAAATTAGATGAGAAAAACCAATTCTTCGTACTGCGAGCCTTATGATATAACCAAGGCCACTACCTAAGTAGACTTGGTTTTAATCGGTAACAAGAGAGAGAAAATTCACGAGATAATCCACGGAGACTAGAGCAGTGGTTCCCAAACTTTTTGTGATCACGGCACCCTTTCAGAGATAAAGTGAATTTCGCGGCACACCAACTTTTATCTATTTAAATATGAGATTACAACCTATGGACTTATTCTTTTGTTGGTGCCAATCATAATCAATTTACTTGGGAAAAATTCTTGCCCTATTTACCTACCAAAACATGTAAATAGTTAAGTTTTTTTTACTAAACTAAGTTTCTCGCGGCACATCTAAAAATCAGCTATGGCGCCCCAGTGTGCCGTGGCATACAATTTGGGAACCACTCCTACAGACTCTAGAGCAGGGGTCTCAAACTCACATCGGTGTGCATGACGGCTCTCTGACGATCCAAGGGCCGCATTCAATACTTTCCCAGTCTTCGCACTTTTCGTATTCTTTGTATTATATTCACTCTCCCTTTCCACAAGAGAGGAATAGCTCTATTACGCGTCTTACACGCAGTCATTACAAAAATGCTAGATTTGGCGTCGAGGGTTAAGTCCTTCTGATACGCAAGAAACTCGCTGGAAATGGGATAAACGTTCTTCAGTAACTCAACCGTGCAGGCTGACATAAATTGGAATGATTTAATACACTTCTTAGATTATTGAGAAATATTTGCGTGAAATATTTTGTAAGAAATAGATTTGAGTTCGGATCGCGTAGTATAAAGTAAATTGGCCACACAAATGCATCGCGCGGGCCGCGAGTTTGAGACACCTGCTCTAGAGGTTCTCTAGCGTCTAAAGAACCTATTCTTTATTCTCTCCTCGTTCGCGGATTTAAGAAAACAACCAAATCTGGACCTAAAATTTGGAATTTTTAGGTCGTTTCCAGTTCCGTCTCATTCGTTAAAATCACCGCGAATATATCACCTTCAGCACCCGGCAGACACGCCATACCTTTCCGGAGAGAATAGATAGAGGGAGAGGGAAAGGATTCCGAAGAATAAAAAAAATAGGGGATTGAGAGGGTGGTTAAAAGAAGGGTGTCGTTTTGCGACGCATTGCGCAGAAAGTGAAAAGGACTTCCCCTTCGAATTGGCAAAGCGTCCTTTTTAACCTGTGCCTTTTAAGAACGCCCTATCCCTTCCTTCTCTGCACAGGTGACAGGTGGCGTAAATTTCAGCCTCATTCCGCAACCCACTCTAAAGAAGAAAAAAAATACCCGGGACCTTAACACCTACTGGCCTACGAGCCGCCGGATAAAGACCGCAACCCCTCTTTTTTTCTTCCGTCCCGGTGCGAAAGCGAAAAAAGAAAACGTCCTACGTGGGTGGAGGTCTTTTAAATTTTTTTTACGAGTTAGAATGTAGGGGGAGGAGGAGGGAAATTTGGGGCGGAGGGGTAGAAAAGAGAGAGAGAGAGAGGGAAAGTAAAAAATAACAGGTGAGGTGTCGCAAAAAAAATATACATACAACACTTTCTCTCTTTTCCCTTCCTTTCTTCCCCGTCCCTTTGGGGGTTTAAAAAAATTCCCTCAAGGGTTCTGTCAGCTGACGTCGCCTTTTTTTTTCTATAAGGCCTACGCGTAAACACCTTTAGAAGAAAAACGCGTATATATGCGCCCACATGGCGAGCTCCGAGAAAAAAATGAACTTTTTTATTTAAAAAAAATAGCATCGCTTGAGTATTGGTCACGTTTTCACTCGTGCCTGAAATTATTTTATTTTTTTTCCTTGTCAAGGGTCGATGCGCTTTTTTCTCCCCCTCCCTTTCTACAGGGCGAGGAAAGGGAGAGTATCCGGGAGCATCCGAGTTCTTTTTTTTTATTTCCGAACCTCATATTGCGAGCACACTTTCGCGCGATGAATACCGATTAGCAGGGTGCTGCTCACACGGCCGCCCGTGTGCGTCTCTCATTCGCCGCCCTTTTCAGGCGTTCTTTACTAAAATTTAAAAAAAAAACGTCTTATGGTTTGATAAATTTCCGTAGCCAATAAATAAGAACGAATACACGGCATGTTACATTACAATCCACCGCATTACTGTTTAAAATACTGTACGCGTACGAACCCTCACTCGTTGTTTGGCCGCCCGTGTGCGTCGCACACACCGCACATGTGGCCCCTGCCGATTAGTTATTGGTGTTTGTGTATATGTGTGTGTGTATCGGAGGCATATATGTACATGCCAGTAGACGGTGCTTGCATTCTGCAAGCATTTCATCCTGCTTTCAATTACAATAAAAAAACAACACCTAAGAATTAGAATTTCAACTCACACGAATAGGTTCCGTGGATATTTCTTAAGCCTCACCGTCTCGTCTTTTTGTCGGCGACAAGCACTCTTTATCATTGTACATACACGAGAAGAAAGCCCGTCTTTTTTGGGGAAAAACAGCTGTATAGGAATGCATGTGTGTGTATACAAATACGCATACGAATGTAAGAACCTGTGGCTAAATGTGTATATACACAATAAAATACCGATTTACCATGTGCCTTGGCACCGAGCCTATTTTGGTTTATTGCTATGCTGATTTAGGCATAGTTCACGTAAATGAAAATAATTAAGCAAACATTATTATATTTTGAAGAAAACAGAGAAAAGTAATTTACAGCGAAGTAACTCGTATACATAGTAATACCTTCGTTACGTACAGAATATGTACAATATGTAAAATGTATGTATATAATGCAGTCAGCCCCGTAACTAGATGTTTTAGCTACCGGGCCAAACTACTAATAAATATGCGCCCTTTTCCTCTTCAAGAAATTATTCTCTCTAGTTTATTTAGTTACTATTTGGATTTTTTTGCGTCCTTTGCTTATTGTTAGTTGCGCCCGGGGCAGATGCCCCGCCCTAGTTACGGCACTGAATGCAGCGTGATTTTTAAAAATTCCGGTAAATCGGAATTCGATATCCGATCCTTCGATAATTTACAGCGTTTTTCAAACTTTTTCCATCGCGGCCCAGTGGAATGTATCGCGACCCAGTCGAAGGGAAGGCAGCATGGAGAAAAAAAAGGTTCTTAACTGAGTTTTCATAAAAAGTAACTCATGTTACAATATTGGCATTTTTATAATAAGAGCATTTAATTTCTTGTCTTTTTTGTCACATTTCAGCTGTTTATGCATCGAGTGCTCAGATTTCCCTCTTGAGCCTCGCGACCCAGTATTGGGTCGAGACCTGTACTTTGAAAAACACTGGTTTACTGTACGAAAGCAGACCTTAGGTATTGCGATACATTGGGCAAAAGTCGTCCCTGACGTTCCCTTAATTTGACACATTTTTAGTTAATCAGCTTATGTGATTACTGCTTCTTTCAAAAAAGCTATAAACAATAACGACCAAGTAATAGAAGGCCACCAATTTAGAACTGTCCATTACCAACAGAAATTTATTTTTCTGTGCTTGCAAATATACATAAATATAAACCAATAGAAAAGCACTATTTAAAGACGTCGACGGTTTTCCTGTACCTAAGTCCGGCGTAGGAGCCAGGAGGGTCGCTCCCGCCCGCCACACAGGCCCACCCGCACACAAACGTTTTCGTCTCGACGCGTCCAATAGAACCGACTGCCTGACGCGCTTTTTTGAGTGCCGTGCGAGACGAAATCGTGCGCTTTTTTGTGGCTGTGCCCGGAATATGCGAACGGGTGGGATATTTTGGCCGTCGGCTCTTTTGTGGCGTACCGTCCTTGGGGTTTCTTATCTCTACCTCTCTCACCCTATCTCTCTCTCTGCAGGATGTTTCCGTTTAGCTACCATATAGTATAAGAAAAGAAATATAGCCAATGTTTATTTTGTCCCGAGGAAATTATGCTAAGAGTTGTACGAGGTTCTCTCTCTCTCGTAGGATTTTTATCTTCGGACTGACAGGGAAAAAAAATATCGCCAATGAAAAACGCATGAAAAAGTCATTTATTTATAAATTAAAGAAAGACCGATGCGTCGTGGTGAGGAGAAGGTTGGGGAAAATGAACAATTATACCCGGTTTTAGTTAACTCTTTGTACATAAAAATGACGAAGATGGACTGTAAATTACACATACTGCTAGTGTTGTTTTCTTTGGTAAGGTCAAAAAGGAAAAGGGAGAGAATTATTCAAACAGTCCATTCCATTGGAGATGATTAGCTCAATGGTAAACGTACGAGAGCCAAGGATTTAGACAAATGATGATCAGATGTCTATTGGTAAGGTGTATCAGTTTGGTAGGTACTTAATTCTATTCTGATTGAGTCCTTAATAGGTAATTTAATTCAAATAGTCAACTAACAATTAAGGTTCAATGCAGGTCTTATGCTCTCTTTCCTTTCTTTGATCGCAGCTGCGTTACGTTCATATTTTACTGGTGATTACAATTCACATCCATAATTTCGGTTATCTTCAAAGATCGATACATTTTCAACTAGAAATTATCCCAACTTGGAAACGAACCCATGCATAGGCTTGCGTAATAAAAATTGAGATTTTATAACCATAAGCTTGCCTCGGTTTATACTAGCAATCAGACCTTGACTCATATTCTCATAAACGGTGAATTAAGGTAATGACCACCATTCAGACGAGGTTGAGAGACGACTTCGTAAATTTCTACGGTAAACTAGTTTATAAAATTGCTATGATTCACATGATTTATGAAATACAATGAAGGTTCCATTTTTTCCGATAAAAAACTGGATTAACAAATGTCGTCAGCAATCCCCGGAATCGTAAATAACAAACAGCATTACCACGTTCTCTTTGAAAATTTTCCGCCAATCTATTTAAAGCAACCATTTAATATAAAAAAATACCCAATTGATCGTAACATTTATATGTCGGGTCTCTTTTGTACGCATTCTTTAGCAGGCAGCTGCTCAAAAAGAAAAAAAACATGGAAAATATAAATATAAAGTAATTTCAAGGACCCACGTTTAAATATTTCAAGCTATGCTCTAAACTGCGCCGATTTATTTTAAACTTTATTTTAAGGGATATAAGAGACAATTTATAACACCCAAACGCTCAGATAAAAAAAATCCAGCTTTCATAACTTCATATTTTATCCCCGAAATACATTCCTCTTATCATTACGATATTACGGATGAAGTAATTTACATTTGCATTTTTCACCCATGAATTTTACCGCCATTAATTTAATTCTTTGAAGCAAAAATTATTTCCAGTGCCCACTGGAGGAAAAAGGCAGGTGCTTCTGATTCGTGTGCACATGCACATGAATCATTTTTCCCTACGTTTTTGGTTTACCCTCGAGTCCGTCAAGTTTGGATCAGAAAGAATTTAATGAGTAACGCATTCAATGTAACTACCATTCGTTAAAATAAGCTGATAGGTCCAACCACAGTTTCCCAGCAAAGATGCTCGATTTTCTATCAGCGACAGACAGACAAACGGCTTTATTCAGGGCGACAGTGAGTCCCGTCTTCCATCTAACGATCTGACGACAAAACCTCCGTAGCGTTAATCCTAATTTGTTACGTCCACAAAAAATATATATCTCTAGTCATTAGGGAGCCTGCAACTTTTCCTGCATATTGTATATTTTTTATTTTTTAAATTTATCCTAACGAGCTCATAAACAGCCGTTACGTCTTTTTACAATGACCGTAATAACGACAAAAAAGAAGACCCGTGACCTTAGCATTGGGAGCCAGACACGCCAACCATCCCTCTACCAAAGAATTAATAAAAAAACTCCGAAAGAATCAGACAGGAAGAACGTGCATATTTTCTCGCCAGATAAAATCGTAAATCATACCGGATGGTCTCTGTTAAAATGGATTAAAAATTAAAGAATATTCTGAGCACTTTTACCGGGAAAAAAACAGGATAGCGTCGAGGGGGGAAAGAAAGATTTCCCCGATACTTTCCCATGGCCGAGATTCAGGCCACGGGAAACGATCTTTTTTTTTATAAAAAAAATATAGATCGAATCCTTCAAGAACTAGGTCACATGCTAACAACGCCGGCATAATTTTGGAAACAACCTAGGGAGGAAAGGGGTTGGTGTTGTGGAGGTGAGATAGAGAGGGGAAGAGGGGGGGGGGGGAGGAAGTACAGGAGGAGAACATTTTCCTCTCTCTCTCACTCTTGAACACCTCGTGACCTACTGATAACAACCATCCTTTTTTAATACTTTTTTTAGACCACCAGAAAAAAAAACACCTTTTTCAGGATAGGACGGAATAAAGAATGGAAAATCCTTCCAGAAATTCATAAAAATTTCCCTCGCGTTTTCTTCACATAGAGAGAAAGAGAGAGAGAGGAGGGGCGAATTTTTTCCTCTCTCCATCATCTTCCTCCGGAAAGCGATTTCATCTCTCGTGTTCTCTCGTGTGTACCTACTTGGTCCTCTTCCGGTCTGCAAGGGACTGGGGAATAGAGCAGATGTTTCCTGACTGTGTGTGGGAGATCGGTAGGCAAGAGGGAAAGGATGGGAATCTCACTTTTTTTTGTTGTAGTTTGGGTTGGGATTTTGGAAGTTTAAGGTGGTTTAAAGGAGACTCCGTATTTTTGGGGTGGTGGTGGTGGGTGGCGTAAGGTAGGTGGATTCGGGATGCACATGTTCCTCCTGGATGGGAAGCGTGGGAGAGAGAGAGAGAGAGAGTGGAGGGTGCACAGGGAGGGAAGGGATGGATGTTTAAGGGAGCTGCAAAAGGGACAAATCCCAGGTAGGAGAAAATGGATGGGGAAAATGGGAACCTTTTTTTTTCCTAAAGGGACGGAGTCGGGGGAGAAGGTTGGGAACGACGGTTATGGGATGGAATAGGAGAGAAGGGGATGAAAAGTAGGGATGGGAAGGAGGGAAGAGAGATGGGGGAGGGCCTGGGATGGGATGTGGAGGGGAGAAGGTATATATGGGTGGAAGGGGGGGAGGGGGGTGGAGGAGGAGAAGGGATTGGGCCAAAGCGCATGACGTGCATGGAAAGTCTGTTGATGGTGCAGAAGAGGGGTTTTTTTTCTCTTTTCTTTTCGTCGCGTGAAGAGAGGGTGGACCATTTATCCTCTCGAAGGTCGAATAAAGTTCTTTGAAATAAGTTTTTTAAAAAATAAAAGGGTGTTCGAGTGTGTGTTGTGCGGGCTTTGAGATCGGTGAATTTCTCTTTCGTCGGAGAGATGAAATCGGAAGTGGACCTGTCAAGAAATGATCGAGGAATTTATCGCGGAAGGAACAACCGGGATTTTTTTCCTTGCTTGCGACGTTTTCAATTCAGTTTGTTTTCAGCAATTTAGACCCGGCGTTTCCAAATGGAGAAGCTACGGATTGACTTATTGTATTTATACGCACAGGAGATTTAATTAATTACAGATGGAAATGGAATTTTATGTGAACATGCTTAATTGCCTCTTTCCTCAAAATTTATAAGACATTCATTAAGTCCATGTGTAATATATAAAAGAAATTATATTGATGGAATGGCATTGATTAAAATCAATAGATAATTTATGTACCTCCGAAATCCATTTTTAAAAACGCTTGGAAAACCAGATGCTCAAATTGATCTCGATGTTCTGTTCTTTCATGTGGCGAATTACCACTGAGGACGGCTGCCTTTCTGCCGAAAAGCGATCTGGTTTTCCGAAAGGCTTCATAGCTACCTTAGCTCTCTCTCTATACCAGTGTTTCTCAACATTTTAAAAAATATCAACATAATATAACAGCAATACTTAATGCCCTTAAAACTCGCGTTAACGATTAATACAATAATAAAATGTATTTAAGACAAAAATCCACTTCTTTTTAAATGTGGAAGTTGTGGCGGGACTCGGTTTTTTTGAAAATATGGGGGGACATAAAATGCAGAAGATTGAGAACTACATATCTATACTATCAATTTTATGAATGGCGATTTAAATGTTATTTAAATGTCTTATTTAATATTTTTATTGATATGAAAACCATTATGTACGTAATGATCGCAAAATTGCGTCACCAATTCAATTCAGCGCATAATCTTGTTTTCTTCGCAGTGTAGTCACGGTTCGCGCTTTCGTCACAGCATTGAGAAGTCCATACCAGAGAAGACGGAAGTGACTGTTCAATATTAACGTTTGAAAGAGAACTGTCGAATTTATTTCTCGCCTCTCGTATTTATTTGCAGCGAAACAGCTCTCCTTATCATCTAATTCGCGATTTCTTCATCTGCTGAATATACTGCGCGCGGCGCAACGTTACAGATGCAATGATTGTCGAAACGCTTAACATTGGATTTGCTGCTCTATCCTCTCAAAATTTTCGCTCCAATTGCCTTACTCCGGACATGCTCGAAATCATCCCTATCTTTAAAACATGACTTAGGTATGCTAAAGCACACCAAGACCCATCTCTTCAGTAATACTTTTATAACCACGCCAGTCTTATTGAAAAGCATGTGGAATTGATGCTGTTGACGCAATTGACCCTGGCGAAATAAACGAGAATCTAAACTATTCATGAGGAAACGCATTCGCCCATAAGACGCATCGTAACCCACAGACGATCCAATAACGTGCTTAATGCGTGGCCATCTGGGTCAAGAGTTGGAGTATTTTCCGCCAAAAAATGAGGTAAATATAATATATTTAAAATGAACTAGAAACCAATATAAACTTCGTGCATCAGATGTGATCGGATCCGATTTTGTAGGTAACGTTTTTCCTCAACTTCTACTAACAGTTTTTAAAAATAATATCAGAAAAATAAGGCAAATTAAAGTCCTCAAAAAATTTATACCCATAGATAGGTATTTAAAAATTTACAACTAGCAATCCATTTCAATATAATACTAGAACGATTTTAAAATGTAGAAATGCTTATATGTAATCAGATCGTAAAAGTTATCACTAACTTTCAAAGCGTATAATTAAATGTTGATAATTCAGACTTCAAAATGTAGTCTCACAATGAGGTTAAAATTTCTAAAATATTATTTACTTATCGGCATGCTACGCATAACGCAGTGACAAAGAAAAAATGTTGTATCCAAAGTTTTATAAACTGATAATGAGTTTCTATACATATCCGCAAATACTGAGGTGTCAAAGTAGAACCCAAAATTCACATAACAACGCTTAAAGCATACATCTTAATTCCACTTGGTGAAAAAACTCCTTACGCTCTTCCCCTATGATCTCTTTAAGTATGATATATACGATCGATCAAACGACCTTTTCGTCAAACCGACACCGCATAAAAAGGCGGCAATTTTATTCGCGCGGGGGTCGTCGAAATATCTTGAAAGAGATACGCGAATCGGACGCCCTATGAAAAGGTTCTTACGTGTCCGAGACAAACCGCCTCGTATAATGGGATTTTAATTGAAATCACGGAGGCGGAGATAATGTAAAGCCGACGCGAGGCGCCCAAGACTGCGTCGCGATTTTTTTTTGTTTTACTACCATGCGGGTCAGCCCTAAGATCTTAAAAAGGGGAGGAGGAAGAGAAGACGGTGAGTGAACGCGTAACAGGACTGAAACAAAAACGAAGCGGAATCCGCCGGGAGGAAAAAAATTCGACTTGCAAAAAAATCTGAATTTCTCCTGTTTAATCGATTCATCGCGTGAAAATTCAGAGAATCCCTATACGCGTTGCGAAAGGAGGCTGAAGAATCAATCAGCCTCAAAGGGAGCTTGGGATTGGATCATCGAGACCCGGGAGGTCACGTGTTCGATCCGAGACAGTTCCGAGCGGATATTTTCTCGGAATAAATTCTTTTTTTCTTAACGCAACGACGCGTCGGTGCGGTGAATCCAGAACGAATCGAGGAAAAAATTATTTGCAATGTACAAATGGAAATATTTATTCAATACGCTACTCGTTTCACGGTGATCAAAATGGTGAGATGAATTGATCTCGGACTGCGTATTATAATGTAACAATCTGATTATCCCAGCTTAATTAGTTTGGCCGGTATCGCTTAAATCGGCGGTTCCCAATAATTTCTTTCAAAGATAAATGGAATTTCACGGCACCTCCATCTTGAAAACAAGATCGCATATTTGTGTATATCCAGCTATCAAGATGTCCGGACCGTTTCATTCGTCGGTACTTAATCACGGTCTATTTATTAGAGCAAAAATTATTGCCCAAAAGACAAAAAAAATCGAAGCCGTGGATTTGTTTATTTAACGTTTTCCGCGGTACACTTAAAGAATCGGTAAGGAATCAAAGTAAACTTTGGAACTGGCGGATTTTATGCTGTTCACTAGCCGTGCATGATATTCGACCGAGAGTCAAGCGCGTTGTGAAGGGTGAGTAAAGGATTTTTCCGGGCACTCGAAAACATTTAAGGGTGTCAATGTTTTTCCTCACATTAAAGCGCTGGCCCTCGATTTCGAAATCTAAGGTTTTGAAAAATGCACCAAAGAGCAACTTAAAACGTCTAAGAAGGCACGTTCTTACCTATAAAGGTTGTCGAAAAAAGAAAAAAATAATTTCGCGTCAATCTTCAAAGAAGCGTACTAAAAGTTTAACCCTTTAAGGCAAGAGTGGGGAACCTTTTCTACATATCGGGCTGAATTGACGGCAGTGAATCCTTCGGCAGCTACATTGGAAGACGCCAATGCTTTGATTAGATTACATTGGAAGTTACCTAGAGATTTTGGGGTATCATATAAGTAAAAATCAATTCTAAATTATGTTTTTATGGTTGAAATTTCAATATAATGTTTTATTATTACAATTTGAATTGAAAAGTACGAATATTTGTGTTAAATTTTACGGATCGCTTTTTCGTCCCATCCCATGTGGCAGTAGGTTCACCACCCCTGCTTTAAGGGTTACGTAGTTTGTTTTTTTTCTACGCAAGAAGTCGCGCGATGTATGTTGTGCTCCTGTGTACTGAAAACGGAAACATCATATTTTTAAATATCCTAAAACAAACGTCACATTGTTTCATTTTAATACTAATATATTTCCTTAGCATAATTAGCTTAAAACGGAGTGCAAATAGAGGTAGATCAGTAAACAACTGGACTAAGCCGAGGATCATTCACTTTTCTTAGGTCAGCGGTTCCCAAAGTGGGGTCCATGGAGAGATGTCTAGGGGTCCACAAAAAGTTTGATGTAAGAAAAGTGTTAATAATACTACTCATTAATTGGAATTTTTATTTTTGTAAATATTAAATTGTCTTTGATATATCACTATCGCTATATTTTTTATACTCTGTCTGAATAAATAATTCTGTAACTAATTTGACTGATTTATAATTTATTTTGACAAAATTCACATTTTTAATCAGGGGTCCATGGCCCTTCGAAAGAGATTTTGGGGGTGCATGACCATAAAAACTTTGGGAACCGCTGTCTTAGGTGAATGACTACCTGGTGATTAATGGTAATACCAAACAATACGAAGTCTGGATATTTTTTCGTTTTCAAAAATGCCTCAACTTTCACTTCTATATTTTTAAAAGAAAAACGACAAGTAACCGAAAAAAAGGCTTATGTCGACTGAGTGGGACCACATTTAAAAGTGACCGCGAAGCTGACCCCTCGACCGTCATTAACTCGGATTAGAGGCCCATACCTCGAGACCCATCCTCAAATCCGAGCTCAGGTGTCTTCACCCTCTCAGCGGGGGGGCACTAGCCGACCACGTCTTTTGCAATAAAATTTAAACTATTTTATGTTGTTAACTTAGTGCGATTGTGACTCAAGCAACATATTCGGGTTAATGCGCTGATCAAGAGCGTCTTTTTAACGGAATTCTACGATAAATAATAACATATTTACGCTCACATCTAATCTTGACGCCAAGGAATACCAACCTCTTAAGATTTTTCGTAAAGCCGAGTTTTACGTGTTACTTTATGGGAAATGAAAATGCCTTCCTTGGAGTCGACTTCTTTCGAGATATTTTTTGCCATCACCTTAAAATATGTATATCGAGCATACCTGCCACATTTAGAGTTTCTATATCTTTTTTTATCTAGTTAATCGCATTTTTCTATGATCACCAACCAACCAACAAAAAATTGTCTATTATTATAAGTGACTCGCGTAATTTCCCGTGAAATATGACGGGTAGGCGTGAATTGAGTATTACGTTAAAATAAAATAAAAATTAATGACACCAAATTTTATGTACACTAAAACGCAAAAAGAATATAAAATCCACATAATCGAATGTTCCAGAGAGTAATAATAGTCATGGACATATAAAAAACGATTTTATCACGACGAATTGAATAAATTCGTAAAAAATTACGAAAAATATTAATTATACCTAATTTTTGGCTTTTTTCGAAAGAGATTTGAATTTCTACGATATGGAAATTTATTTCCATACTTTTTTCGGCATAACTGTGAAAATACCTCGTCGAAATCTCATTTTTAAGATATTTGAAAATGCTAAAGAAAAAAGGCCTCGCTTCGATTCAGCTCCGCCCATGTTATTCAAATGGAGAAAAGATATGCTCCTGAAGTCAAACCCAGAACTACTATGTTCACGGCGAGCAGTTTCAAATTGAAACGTTGAATAGTCAAGTGATTCCTGAAAGTTTGATTGAAAAAGGTTGTAAAGCTTTTTAGTTATGAGCGGTTTCCCTTTCCTCCCATCTAACACCATATAACATCCAAGAGTTACACCCTCCGCACCGTCTCGCGAATGTCTGCTTTCATTACAATCCAGTCCGAAAAATCTTAAGAGGTTGGTATTCCTTGGCGTCAAGATTAGATGTGAGCGTAAATATGTTATTATTTATCGTAGAATTCCGTTAAAAAGACGCTCTTGATCAGCGCATTAACCCGAATATGTTGCTTGAGTCACAATCGCACTAAGTTAACAACATAAAATAGTTTAAATTTTATTGCAAAAGACGTGGTCGGCTAGTGCCCCCCCGCTGAGAGGGTGAAGACACCTGAGCTCGGATTTGAGGATGGGTCTCGAGGTATGGGCCTCTAATCCGAGTTAATGACGGTCGAGGGGTCAGCTTCGCGGTCACTTTTAAATGTGGTCCCACTTAGTCGACATAAGCCGAAAAAAATTATTCACCACCACGAGCCGGACCTTACAGCTAAAAAAAAAGGCGATCATAAAAATGTCCCAAACGTTTACAAAAATCGAACGTCTTTTTTTATTTGAATTTTCCGCGCGTCATTCGGTTCGGAATCCTGAAAAAAATAAACGTTAAAAGAGACAAGACAAAGGAGGGCATAACATGACAAACGACCAGAACCACCGTCGATATACCGACAATTCATTTCCGAAAGACGAAACAGACACTTCTCCTTCTTCGATTCCCCTAAGAGTAAAATCGTAAATCAGACACGGGAACAGCACGTGTTGATATGCGAAAGGTATCTGATATAAAGCATTCTTCGATCGCGGATAATGGAACGAGAGAGAAAACTTCTCCATTCTTACGCCAAAAAATCCTCAAGTTGAAAGATGGATCAATAAATATATCCATCCCCTATTTCCGCGGAGGGATTTTTATGTTTATTTATCTTCCGAATAAAAGCAATTACGAAAAACACCTGCTTTTGTTGCCCGATCCCCGGGAAATAAATTGGACGAGGCCAATTTTGGGCCAACTCCTAAAGAGATCCGACAATACTCCTCTTTCGGAACAATGCCGCGATGTTCCTTTGTGATCTTTTGATCCCGCCACGAAAAAAAAAGAATGACGACACTAAAAAAATACATATATACTATATAACCTATGTCTCCGAAGGGCGAGAGTGAAAAGACGAACGATGCTCATCTGTCTCTTTTTCGGCGAGATTCGTGACCGGTAGTGAGGGTCGTGCATGTGGGATGTTATGGGGGGGGCGGTATATCGCAAAAGAGAGCGGTGAAAGTGACCCGAAGGAGTTAGGGGGCTGAGGAGGACAGGCTTATGTGTGATAGAGGTCTTGGTCAAGGTCGGGTAGACACTCTCCCCCACCCAATCCCCACTCTCTCTCCTCCCCTCTCCCGATCCTCATTCTCCTCCCCCCCCTCTTATCCCACCCACACCCTACCGTCATCCGAAGACCGCCTGCCCCCCTTACCCGGTCCTCCATCGGTTTTAGAAAGCTGACCAACACATCGTTGGTGTCTTTTCTTCTCCCCCCCATCCCGATCCGTTTTTTCCCGCGCAGAAATGGTTCGCGAATTTTACGGTCGTGGCGCCCCGACCGGCAGCATGGTCGTCGCCGTGTTTTAATATGCCGGTCTGGGTGCTGGGATCCGCTTGGTTCCCACCGGGCGATGAGGAGGTTTGGGAATAATGGGTAGTCGGCGATGGTCGGCGATGGAGGGAATAGGAAAAGAGGTTCGTTGAAGCATGACAATTAAAGCGAAACACGAAGTCGGAGATTTGTCGTACGACTGGATCTGCAGACGGAGTCGTTCAAAGGGAGTCCAAGTAGGTATTTTTGACGTGGACACCATAATATGTCAAGGAACGCATTGTTTAAAAGTGTTGTTGAATACAAAGTTAACTCTTACTTCTGCTTAAACTGGAATTGCATTTGAGATCTTCGTGCGGTTTGTTCTGTAGCTACCGTTGGGCGATGGCGGTATTTGCCATAGATGTTGCTTGCAAAAGGCGCCAAATGCCCCTGGAAAACTACCAATAGTTTAGTTTCCCATAAATAAGAATTAATTTAATTCTCTAATGTTAAAGCTATTTTAAAAAACAAAAATTATATTATTCTTTACTAAAACGTGGGACAAAATAAAAACCTGCAAAACTAAGTTGTTTTCTAAAATTTTGCCATAGTTATGTCTCTGTCGGTAGTATTTCATCGATGGTTGGTCAGTATCGTTTCCCTTATAGCCTGTGAAAATGCAATCTCCACTCTACAAGAAGGGAATTGCTTATGCATAAATTGTAACTCATCAATGCTTGGCTATATTACGCTATGCAGCCTAACCACTCAATAAAACTACTTATGCTGACACTTAAAAGCAGTTCATTTGTCCTACCTAATAATAATACAAACAAACGGCACAAAATATAACTTCAAGTGATCACTGTAGGCAACGTAAGAAAGGGTGTAATGCAACTAAGAACAACATTTTCAATCACAGTGATAATATATACCTTTCGAAAATTTTCGGTACTATTCTTGCGCCAAAAACTGTTAATCCGGAAGAAACACTTTCTTTCCCGACTACTAAACCAGACAAGACACCACCTCTGTACCCTCCCAAGTGATACCGTATACGTCTGTGAGCTGACCTCTCTCGCCCTTTTCATCCAGTACTTCTCTCCGTGTATACCTATGCCCACCTGTTACGCTCCTCTTTCTCATTCCACCCTGACATTCCTCACTCACACATATATTACTAAATTCCAAATAACACCACCGTGCTAACCTACTCTCCCGATCCACGTCGCACTTAAAGACTTGACGTAACAATAATGTTCAACTAGTGATGATGATCAGAAGTCGACACCAGTCGTGCTCAATTAGATACTTTTGAATAAAAATTAGAAAAAGTTAATAGTATGTACCAACTGTATCTGCGCTGTTCAGTAGACCGATTCTTCTATAACTGCCGTGGTAAAGGTAAATTTAGCGGACAAAAGACTCTACAGCAATGGTTCCCAAGCTTTTGGGTGCGGCGAGCACCATGTTGTCTTTTAGAACATCTTGCGAGCACCATCACACTTTTATGAAAGTGGGTATGATTGCAAATGAAATCAAACCAATGTTATTAATATTATATTCTTTGAAACGCCGAGAATAAAAACAACCGATCAATTAAAAATCATGGGTGCTAGGAAAATCTATTTTAAGCTTCTTAGAATATCACGCATAGGCTGCCAAAGAGCACGACGGTGCACCAGGCTTGGGAACCTCTGCCCTACAGCTAACGTAGTAAAAAATAATTGATAGTTTCCTTTATAATTTATTTTATATATTATGGTGGACTCTAACGGAGCTGCAACGAGCCAAACCACCACCAAATTATGCAAAAAAAAAGGAGGCAACTGTATCTAATTTATCTAACGTCTATTGTACAGTCCCGAAAAATAAAGAAATTTAAACGCCGTTCTCACAATAAGCAACAACTCACCACTGCATTACTGCGACGTGTCGTAACGACATTTAAAAAAGATTCCTTTATTTACCTTCTCCCAATGGAATTTAATCGGTTTCACAACGTAGACGCGATATTCGCTAAGCGGCTACGACGATAATCAAAACCCAGGCGCTTCCTTTCATGTGACTTACTGCGGAATAAAATCAATGTATTCTCCTCACGGCGACCAGTCGGCACAGTTCTTTACCAAAGAGTCCGATGAAGGCGGATTAAATGCGAGAGTCGTTGTCTCATCTCCCGAGAACACGTCTAATTAGACTGATCAAATTCGACTTTAATGGGAAATGTGGGGATGTTAGCAGTATGTATTATATGAATATATGAGTCACCATCCGTATTATCCTAGCGAGCAACGGTTCTTTAGCGAGTAATGGCTTCATGGTCTCCATGGGAACCTATCGACTTCCCTCGAAGAAAGCATTCATTCTTCTAAGCGCGCAACCTATACAGTTCAGCACAATATGAGTTGTTGTCCGATGATTTATTTAAATTTTACCGGGGAATTGACGCAAAAATTTTGTCATCCAGTGCAGCCACAATTGACGTTGATTCAACGACCCTGCGGCATTTAGCTTTTAAAGGGTTTCGAAACGAATTAATAGCATTATTCGCCATATTGCGTGTCGCCGTCGTGATATACGTCCATCATAGAGGTCTTAAAAGTGATCATTCGAAGAATCCAAAAGAATTTTAAGAGGATATTTATTCGTAATAAATAATCGCTTCGATTATAGTTCGAACGACCGGATGGTAAAAGCGCGATAGCTGTAATTAAACTGGAAAGCCAGGTAGGGAAAAATTGTGAAAAAAAATAACGGTACGGAACAATTTACGGATGAGGTTCTAAGAATGTCTCACACCGTAAGATATAAGGGACCGCTAAGAGATATAGAAATATTTTTCACGGAAAACTGCGGTAGTTATTTATTTTTCTTTCTGGCCGCTAATCGTTCTAAAGAGAATTCCTTTTGATCGTTCCGCGAACTTTAAACGAATTCGAACGGCAAAGAGTCTCGAAAAGCAGAAGATCGAAGGAAGCGCTCTTCGGAAAGACCTCAAAATTAGGACCTACGTGAGGCGGTACATTTTCTCATTCGTGTTAATTATTTAAAGCAATGAATATCTTTTCGTTAAATAAATTATTTTATTTTTAGCGAGGGACGTTTTTTTTAAAAGACGCATACCGGCGAAAATGTACGTTTTCTGAGCTTTTTATTAACGCGTGGAATGCGACAATAAACAAAGGACAATGCGTCGTATGCGGCGAATGTTTCGCAGGAAAAAATGTACGAATTCTTTCTTTTTTTCCTCTTTAAGGAAATTAAGAGTAAGTTTTTCTGACGCTTATATTTAGACACAAACTTCATTTTAATAACTGGCAGCTCCTCCTTTTTGCAGCAAACGTTTTAAAATGATAATCTGAATACTCCAACGAGTAGCGTTTTTCTACCGAAGATAGATTATAACCACTTGATATAGTCAGAAGGCATAAAATTATTATATTCCAAAAACTGTCATGTAAAAAAGTTGTATCCTCGAAGTGGTATAAAATCTGAATAAAGTGGGAACCTGAGGGAGGACCGAAGAAAGTTATGCTCGAATATATGACCCTATAATGAAAACTTTATGCCACGAATTCGATTTATATGAATACAGCCAGGGGCAGATCCAGAAACTTCTCAAGGGGGAGGGGGGGGCGATCGCTCCTCCACCTAGCGAATCCGCCCCTGCCAACTGCCCTATATTTTGAAAACCCCTACCCCTATCAGAATCCTTCTTTCCCTTGCTATACAGACCTAATCTGCGGCGTATAATTGAGGATTTTTGCGCGGAATGAATTTAAGAAAGCATCCAGAGGAGTGCAATGGGGTTATCTAAGGAGGGGCGATCGCCCTCATCCCCCCCCCCCCCCCCCCCCCGGTGGATCCGCCCCTGAATACAGCTTCCGTGACCACGAATAACACTTTCAACCTACCAAGTAGTAGCTCTCACATCAGTGGTAATGCGGTGTCTTGTATGGGTTTAACGTTCGTATTAGAGCGTCGGCTAAGAACTAACAGTAGCATTATTTACATCTGGTTTATCGCGAGTAGAAGCATATTTTTCAATCCGAGAGGAATCGCTTATCGTTTGTAGCACTTTTAAAAAGATACTCTCATAATTTTACATCGGGGTCTGTCTGTGCACTTGGTTTAATTGAGACTGTGACGAAACCGTAAACGATAGAGAGCTTGATGCCACTTACAAACGAGGCTCTGGTGATCGAACATGTGGTGGTTTAACCACATAAAAAATAAGATAACCTATATCTACGCATATTAATGGTGATCAAATTCCTAATTCTGCTCAGTGCGTCAATTAGGTTAACGGAAGAAATCTTCGTAGAGAAATAAAACATAATACATTAAAGAATTTAATAATAGGAGGAGATAACTAAATGTTATTTACATGTAACGACTGTTTCCTATCTTTTGAAACGGTTTGAAAATGGTTCGGGAAAAAAAATCTAAATCGGTCTCCAGGAAATTACTTAATGCCGTAACGTAACTCTAACGATTCACTTTCATCGCCGAAGCGGTAAACACAAACCCTTTCCGAACGGCACACGACAAGAGTGAAAACCTCACCCATTCGTCCCACTAATCCCAAAAACAAAAACGTTCCGTTTTTCGAGCAGTGGCAGCGGGGTCGCCGTATAACGGCCGTTTTCATACGTCCTTGGTAGGAATCATCCGTTTGTTCCGTCTCCTTCTTAAAATGTGGCCCAAACCAAAAAGCCTTAGCGGTTCCGACGCAAAGGATGCGTGGGCCGAGAGTGAAATCTCACCCTCTCTTTTTTTTTTCATCAGCGCGAGAGACGGAGGAGCCGTGGCAACGGATTTCCAGCCTCCCGCCTCCGCCCTCAGCCTCCCCCACCTCTTTATAACCTCACCCCTTTATTTTAAGCTCTCCCTCTCTATGGCAACGGGTTGAGGTAGATGGAAAGAGGGAAGGGGGGCAAGACGGTTCAAAATGGCGCTAGTGTGAGAGAAAAGAGGGGAGGAGATGGAAGGGAGGAGATGGGAGGAGAGGGAGAAGGGAGAGAGAGAGAACAGGGAGGGGAAGGAGGAGAAGAGGGAGGGAGGAAGAAGAGGGAGAGAGATGGGAGGAGGGGGAGAGGAAGAGAAGTGGGAGAGGGAGGAGGAGAGAGGGAAGGGGAGAAAGGAAGGGGAGAGGGAGGAGGGAAGGAAGGGGAAGCAGGAGTGACATATATGGATAGGAGAGAGATAGGGAAGCAAATAGACAGACAGACAAAATATTTTATTAAGAGAGAGAGAGAGAGGGGGGCAGGAATTGTAGGGAGTGAGGTAGAGAGGGAGGTGTGAGAGAGAGGGGGAGAGGAGAAGGGAGAAAGGAGATGAAGGTGGAGAGAGAGAGAGAGGTGTGAGAAAGAGGGAGGGAATAGAGGGAGGAAGAGAGTGAGGGTGGTAGAAGTGGAGGGGAGTGGTAGAAGGGAGGAGGAGAGAAAGAGGGAGAGAGAGAGTTGAGGAAGAGAGAGGGAGGGAGGTGAGATGAAGAGGGAGGAAGGAGAGAGTGAGGGTGGTAGAAATGGAGGTGAAGGAGAAATGGAATGGGGTAGAGAGGGGAGAGTAAGTAGGAGAGATGGAGAGAGAGAGTGAAGAGGAGTGAGGAAGGAGACAGGCAATATCCCTCACTCCCTCCCTCAGTCCGCAAGAGTACACTACAGTTGTGATCTAACTGGCGACCTCTTTTCTTTGTTTTTCGAAACGTCTCCTCCCCCCCCCCTCTCTTCCTCCCCCCTCCATACACCGCCTCACAAATCTCATTCCACGCCTTATTATGTCTCGTCTGCTCATCTATCTTTCTTTCTCCGCCTCACTCCCACTTTCTCCGCCTTTCGCCCCCTCCTTCTAACCCTCAAGAGGCGTCTGTGAGAGAGAAGGCGGAGATGGGTAGGACGAGATGGTCCGCGAGGAGGTTAACGGTGGACCGAAACCACACTCATCCCTTACGGAATCGAGGAATCAACCGTTCTCGCTCTCTCTTTCTCTGTGGGTGTGGGTAAGGGCAGAGAGAGAGAGAAAGGGAAAGGCGTTTTGTTTCGTGTGTTACCGTAAAGTTAACGTTCCCTATCGTTTTCGGTTATGAGAGAGAAAGTGTGTATACAGGAGAGTTTTGTTGACAGACCAACCCTTTTCGGTCCGTGGCTTTTAGGAGTTATTAGGAGATGCAATCAACTGGCCCCAAAAGCAGTGGATTCAAAACTAAGCGTTAACAGAATAGTAATTCCCGAATCGTTGCAATGAATTCGGTTGACCTCTACGACGAGGAGTATCCGAAGAGTAAAAATAAAGAAAAATACTTTAACCTTCAAATGTCAAAAAATAAACATCAACTTTTACTAAAAATTTACAAAGAAAATGTAACAATAATGCCGCTGACATACATTGAAACTTCTATAAGACGGACCTCAGGAGAAACATAAAAAAACGTTTTACTTACGGAAAATTCGAGTTATAGAAGGAAAATAACAAGAAAAAGATTTTGTTCTGTTAAATGAATTCACTTCGAGTTATGGAAAATTCGAGTTGTAGACGTTCGACTAATAGAAGTTTATATGTATATTCTATACTGCAAATTATTCGAAGGTTGGTGACAACTGGGCGCTTCATGAGACAAATCATGTTAAGGCAAGGCGGAAACCCATGAGAGAAAAAGACGTTTAAATAAAAGAAAAGCGCGAAACGAAACCCTTTCATTTCCCCGACAAATTCCACTCATTCGTAAAAAAAATAAAATTCTGAGCTAATCAACACGAGAGTTAGATGTGAACCTTTTACGGTCAATATCTTTTAAACAAGCAGCATTTTTTAAATTGGAAATAATGATTATTTCTTAGTTTCTAGGACAACAAGTCTGAGATCACGATGTAAATGACTCGCATTCAATACTTCACCGGGGGCCATTTATATATGAATAAAAATAAGACACTGAGCTGATTTTATGGCTGGATTCCAATTGAAGATGGAAGTAAGTACCAATCGCTCTGTGACTGACGCTTTTAAGTTACATTTATCGGTAGTTCTAATTGCATACATAGGTTACTTGATATCAATAATCGCTTTATCGAAACTGCGCAGTCCTGAACGTTACTATAATCATTTGACCATGTAATAATTTCCTTAATGCCGAGTATAGCTATTATAGTGATGTGCTAATAAAATAATTATTGTTTGAGGGAGAGGTAATTACAGCTTAAATTCATTCGAAGTGTTTAAATACGCTCTAGATCAGTGGTGCCCAACCTACGGCCCGAGAAGTGATTTTATGCGGAACGCGAAACCATGTCGAAAAAGCAATCCGAAAAATTTAACACACAAATTCATACATTTTTGTGAATATTTTTATAATAAAACTTTCATTAACATTGGAATGTTTACCCTAAACACCTCGTTTAGATTTTGTTGATCTTCAAGATCTTGTTGAAACATTCAGACGGGAGAATGTTATACGACGTGAAGATAAAGAGGAAAGCGATATTGCGTCATTATCTCATGATACTTGAACATTACATCCGGTCCTGACTAAAGGTAGTCAGGTTCGAGTTGATTTGGCGTCGGGATAATGGACTTATGTTAGATACGCGCTTTACCATACATTACCATATGGAACCGGTTTGTGAAATTCTTTCAGCCTGGGAGGATTTTTTATATATTTTTTTTAAAAGTTGCCCTTTCAAGATTTCAAAAATTTTAACGTCTTTCGAATCTTTCAGCGGTAGGTATCATGATTTTTTTGACAGTCTTGTTAAAGAACGACATTTGACAGCAACGGAGATGTAATAAATCGTCTAAAAGATATTTTTATAAAGAAACATATTAGGTCGTTCTTACTAGACTAAAAACCGCTTTCAATTTAGACAGTTCAACCTTCCAATCTTATGTTGAGCAAGGGACATAAATCTGGTGATAATAATATTTCAAAAAAGGCATAATGATTTTTAAAAATATCACTATAACTATCAGAGCCTTGCAATTATGATCAATATAGATTCGTTAATTCTATCAGCCCAAAGCTAATGCAAGGCGAAGACCAATTAACTTTCCCTCGGACACTTAAAATTCCTGAGAGATTACAGAGACCGATATAACAATATCACAGCTGAGGTCGCTGGGATCGTGTTGGTTCAAGCTCAAAGCTTTTAATTTTACCCGTTTTTACATACTTCATCTACACAATCTCCGCAATATTTGCATGAAATTGTGCTGATTTAATCGCATTTTGAGTGGAGTATATAGAGCCTCGGGCGCTTTTCTGCAAACTATTAATGGAATTACAACTTTGTTTCATATTTGATCCCCTTTAACGGATAAGGAAATAAACAAGATAAAACATACATCGAATGTAAGTTAATAAACATATGCAAACGGTATGCGGCGGAACGTTAAATAAAGATGTTTTAACAGACACTGGAAAATATTTTTTCATTCGATTACAAATTGACTTATTATACAAAAGCTGCAATGTTACGAACAATAGAAAACATCCGCTAAAAATTGCTTACCTCCTAAGCTACAGCGTTAAAAATTTCAAGTTCATGTACTTTTTAAGTTTCAGATACATAACGTTCCACTATCTGCCAAGTACTATGTCGATTTTTTTCAGTCAATTACATTGTAACTTATTACATTACTGCATATTCCGAACTAAAGAAAAAGTCCGGCTAAATTTGTTTATCTTCCAAGATACCACGTTAAACATTTCAAGTTTTTGAGTTTAGAATGAAACGTTCCTCTATCTCCTGAGTACTATATCGAATCTTTTTTATTCAATTTCAAACTAACTTATTACACAATAGCATGATAGAAACTACAAAAAAAAATCCGGTTAAAATTATTAACAGACGTCCTAAGCTACCAAGTTAAAATCAAGTTCAAATCATTTTTAAGTTTCGTATGAAAAACGTTACTCTCTCTCTCCTGGGCACCGTATCGAACATTTTCTTTTCATTCAGCTGCAAGCTAACTTATTACTTATAATAGCATGTTTCGAACTATAAGAGGTAAAATTATTTACTTCCCAAGCAACACACTTTTAAAAAATCATGTTCAATTCCTTCTTAAGCTTAGAACGGAAAACGTTCCTCTTAAATCGTGAGTACCACGTCGGAGTTTTGAAAATTATTGTTGAAAACGGTCGAAAGAAACTGCGTCAAAGCCTTCCCCGCCCCACCTCGGAATGATCTCCCTCCCCTCCTTCTCCCCACCAAATACGATCTTCATTTCCTTCACTCCTTCTGCGAGAGTGTTGCCCTCTCGTTAAGGTCAAGGAGAAACGGGTTGAATCCGCCTCCTCGGGCAACACGTGTGCAACGCTCTCTCCGAAGGGCGAAGCCGACAAGTAAATAGCGACCGGGTAAGACAAGTCAGCGACGGCTTGTTTTTTCATATTTATTTATCCGTTGACTGGTATTTGATGTCAATGCACTCGAAACGTCTCGTAATCTTTTATTTAACATTCTTAAAAAGTAAGGACGATAAATTCGTGTTAAGACTCGAGCCCCCGTGGGAACGTGAATTAAACGTGTAGGAACGGCTCGTCTATTACGCGCCGGTTATTTTTATCAAATTTCCTTCGGATTTAAACTATTCGCGTGCTGTGAAAAGCGTCTTACGAGAAAGCGGGTCGTTCGAGATATGTCACGTTCGATGCATGTTATCAAAAATTTAAACGGAATGTTTATTATGTCCGTTGTCGTTTTTCATTTGCGCGCATAATTATAAATGGAAATTTGCGGTTTTACTGTATTGTAAGATATTGGAAGTCACAGGCGTAGAGTATTAGCCGATAAAAACTTGCAGTTTTTGTCAAGAGAAGAAAGAATATTATCCTAGTTTAATTTGCAAGATGTGGAATACAAGGGTAAAGAGCCTGAATGCATATGTCAATAGATATTTGTCTCATCTCCCTTTCAAAATCGTAAGAAGAGCCATTACGTTACGTATAAATTTAAAAATTCGCTAGGGATGTGGTATTGCAAAGATCGAAAAATTATTAGCTTATCAATTTAGCATACTAAAACCACTGTTACAGAGATATATACTCTCTTAAGTTCATCGATAACCATTCTTAAATCTAAATCTCATTTCAACAAAGTAACCCCCATATCTTTCAGTTTTTATAGACGTATTAAGGGAAATGTTAATGGATGACGAGCAGCATATTTAAATAAATAGAAGACGCATCGCTAATGTTCAAAAGAAAGAGGAGGCGCAAGTTAAAATATCGGTGGCATACAAGTATTAATTTTAGTGCGGTTTCGTGGAAGTGATAAACCCCAGAAACTGAATAGCAGTTCAAATACGTATTTGTCCCTCCAGACGAGGCGGCTAAGCTATTTCGAGCCGTGAACTCACCCACGGCGAATTATAAATAAAGCAACATATACAGTAGACGCGTAGGACGGGTTCGTAACACTCGCCTTTTGAAGTCTTTGACGATTTCAAGCCTCCTGAAGGGCACAACTTTGGCATTCGAATCAATAGATATTTTATTTATGAAAGAAAAATTTTTCATCGTACGCAATCGATATTTTTAGGAACGACGATGACCAAAAAAATTTTGTTTCCTTAGCACGGAATCGAGTGGTTCGAGAATAAAAATAATTTCGGGGAAAAAGAGAGGAAAAGCCAAATCGAGTGTTAGGTAATGAATGAACTTGGAGTTTATTTATTTATTTTATTTTTTAAGGTAAAGTGTTCGGCTATTACGCTGCGGAAATGAACGCTTTTTGTCTCAGCTTTTTGGAGAAACGAATGGTGAATGGAGGAGGAAGATTTTTTCCCTTCGCTCTATCTTTTTCTTTTTGAGCTCGAAAAATTCGGTTTACACTTCCTCTCTCGTCGTGCTGTTTGGCCACGGATTTTCGTGGTTCTTTTTTTCCCTCTCGGTTGAAAGAAGCACTTTGCGGCAGCGTAAATTTAGAAGGTTATGTTTACCAAAAGATGGGAACCATTTATCGTGTAAATTATCATTACATTTTTGAGAAAACAACCACAATTTTCGCTTTGTGGAACATGCTTTTGGAAAAAAACGGGTGCGATTTGTAAAACTATTTCATGATTTGTTTTTTTTTTTTTTAGAGTTTCGCTATTTCTAAGGGAAGAGTTGTAAATTGAAATAATGTGAAGAGCTTTATATACCAATAGTTTTTATATGGTCAGGAAATGAAATTAAAAACGTAATTTTTTCTTTCGATTCGAGTACACGAAGGACAAAGAAATTTCTAAGTAGTTTCTAGCAGATTTGTTGGATTGCAGTTAAGTAGAATTTAAATTTCGAATATTTTTCAGTATAAAAAATCATCAAATAACAGATTCCAACTCTGCATATCTACACAACGAATAATTTATTATTGGTATAAATGTTGAAGCGGAGATGGGAATAATACGCCTGAATCGTGATATTTTTGTTAAACTTAACAAGAGTTGAATTATTATCATAAATGCAACTCGTTAGAAAAAATAGATATGTGTGCTTTGAATGTTGTGAAATTAATTTAACAACGTATATCCTTTCAAAAAGCAAATAATATTTAATATTTTGGGTAAATGGAATCCCTCCGTGAAACAGATTTACGAAGTTTTGACTAATGTAGACTGAGAATTAATGTATAAATTATAACGTCCACGAACCATTAAACTTGGATGAAAAACCGGCATAAAAATATTTTAATTAAGTTTTAAAATTTTACATTTTTGATTATTTAAAAAATACAAGCAACAAATAGCTTAAAGTCAATTGCGAAATGCGCAAAACAACAAACAGGGAAAAAAAATTAAAGCTGGAAATACTCTCTTCAATATAAATAAACCTCAAACACGGCGGAATAAAAAAAAATCGGTACAACATACATTGTACAAACTTTCTCATATACGTACTAATGCGTCGTTTAGTTATCTTTAGAAAATGAAAATCGTATGAGCCTGTTTTTAGAAAATCCAATTTTTGTTATAGTTGCCCAAGAATAAACTAGCCTTATATTCATTCTTTGAGAAAAATGAAATACGTAGTATTATTGTAGATGTATACTCAAGTAACTGTAGGAAATTTGATCAAAATCGTTATAGCCGTTTTCGAGAAAATCGGATTGTTGTTAAAAATGCGTAGAATAAACTACTCTTAATTATTCATCAATGTCAACCATTTCTATGTATACTCTGCTCGGTATGATAAAATGCCTGAGTACGGGATTTCATTCATTTTCGTTCGACCGTCTAGGCTCCAGTACCAGTAACAGACAGACAGACAGACGGCATTGCGAAAACCACTTTTTCGGATTCAGCGACACCTAAAACGTGTATTTCCGCAAAAATCTCGAGGTCGAATCTTTTCGCAATAACAATACTTTCTCGATACTTCGTATGAGAAAGTAAAAATAAAAGAACGAAGAAACACGAAATGCGCAAAACAACAAACAGGAAAAAAACAATAAAGCTGGAAATACTCTCTTCAACATAAATAAACCTGAAACACGGCGGAATAAATAAATACAAGAACGAAGAAACATGAAACGCACATGTTTTTCACGAGAAGCTATCAATCTGGAATCGATGGGTAAAAAAACAACCTTTTTTAACAACAAAACCAACGACAACCCCTTCTCTCTCTCTCTGGAAATGTAGTCTCAATTTCGCCCTAAATAAAGTCGTTTGTCTGTCTGTCTCTCTCTCTCTCACTTTGTGGACAGATATTTCTGCAGCCATAGAGCAATATTCATAAAGGATTCGAAGAGCTCGTTCATGAGAAAAAAAAGTCAGGTATCTCGAGGTGTCTCGTCATAGTTTTAAACTGGCAGCCTTATGGCGTCCGCGAAATCCTTCTTCCACTAACGGTTTCGAGTCGAAGAGGAATGAGACTCGTTTTATTTCTCAACTCTTCGTGTACTTCGAGGTGACTCAACTTTGAGAGCGAGAGAGAGAGAAAAAGCTTCGCTTAATTTCCCAGGATTTACCCGAGGCAAACACCACAATAAGTGTCTCTTCATCTCGCTATGGGGTCAGTCGCCTACGGAACATGCACTTGCGACATTCCCCGTAGTCGCGAAAAGAGGCTGAGTCGAAAAAAGCTTTTTGAGGTTAATATCAAGGACAGCGAAACGAACGCCGGCATTTATTTTTCACGTCGAATTTAAAAAAAAAAAGCAACTAAAGAAGTAACTGAAATATTGGCCTCGGTAGAGGAGTGGTTAGTGTGTGTATCTCCCAATGCAAGGGTTGCGCGGGTTCGAATCCTGCCGAGGGCATGTTCGTTTGTGTGTGCTTATCATAAATATATTACAACGCATGGAATTGGGGACACTTATTTCCGTAAAATATATTATTATAAGTCCGGAGAGGATGTGTGAAAATTAAATTTTAAAATCTTCCTTGTTTGATAAAACGTGCATAATATTTTTTTCAAAATTACTAAAATTTCTGATTCAAAAAATTGCTAAGGTGAATCTCAAGTACTGCCTCGTGAATGCCAGCATTTCTCTTTTGCGTCAAATAAAAAAACAAATAAAAAACTAAACTCTCGTAACCTGGAGAGGATGCGCAAATTTAATTTTTAAATCCTCCTTTGTGGACAAAACGTACATAATTTTTAATTACCTTCCTCGACCATAGTGTTAAAAAGTGCTGATTCTTATTAGGAAACATAACAGGTTTATAGATACGAATGTATAAAAATGGTCATTTAACCACACTTTTCGTTTGTATCTATTGCGATTAGTCATTTTTTATCAACAGTTATTATTGGCTTCATCTCTTGACGAACCGGCGAACTCTAAATATATGTGCATTAAAAATCAGCCGATAATCACTTTCTAGATGTAAAAAAGATTACGTTCGCATGCAATTACGAGTAACAATGAGAACAAGAGTTATAATTTGCTCATATGAATATTGATAGGGTTATATTACGCGAGAAAAGTTACGATAAGCGTCCTACGAAGATCCTCTGCTGCATTTGAAATCTCGTTGGAGGTATTTCCACGGAGACCTTAAAACAGCTCCCCCATTTTATCCTCGTTTGGAAACTTTACAATGCCACAGAAACGATACTTGTTAAAATAAATCTTAAGAGATCGAATAAAAGTAATTTGAAACGAAACTTTTTAGGCATATTTCGTCATCGTGAATACGTTTTATACGTGCCGGGTAGGTAAGTAATTACGGCCAATGCTATTCGCACTGGTGGTAACTAAATCGTGACCACCTCCGGAGGAGGAGGAAGAGGAATTTTTCTTCAAAATATCCACGTAACACTCGACAAAGCCTCAACTCTCTGGACGTCCATTTTTAGCGCTACGTCCGAAACGCAACACGTGTCCGGGATGGTTTCCTGCCACACACACACACACACACACCCACGACTACGACGACGACCCATCTTCCCCAACCCACTCACAAAAAATAAAAATAAAACCCTCGAGGAAACGTTATAAACCCACTACCCCATAAATGGTCCACGTAAGGAGTTGCATCACAAAATGGCGGATCTCGCGGGCGGGAAAAACGGTCTAGACCATGTGACGACAATGGAATGCTCCGGAAGCCCCGATGGACGTGTCGTGGATGGGGAAGGGGGCGAGACGGGCGTCTCCCCCTACCCATTCCTCAACCACGCCCCTTCTATCTCTCCCTCCGCCTCCGCCTTCACTCCACGCCACGGCGTCCAGGAAACTCTTCCTCCCCCTTTTCCCCCTTCAACCGTTCCACAGCCACCTCCGCTCCTCCCCACACCAGACACCGCTTTTGCCTCCTAATGGCTTCGTCCACCCGAATCAAACTCCCAGAGATCCGTTACACGAGGGGTTTTTAAGGGGGTTGGGTTGGGGGGTGGGGAGTATCCTGCGATGTAGACAGCCCACAACGCTCCCGCGCAACAACCCGAGAGGTTGCTCGAAGAGTGAACGACCTCGGGATGGCCCGTGCGTGGGGTGAAAGGGGGGAGAGGAAGAGGAGAAAGGAGAGGAGGATGGAAAGGGAGAGAGAGGGGAGGAAAGGGTAAGGATGGTGGGAGGAGAATCGAATAGAGGGGGAAGGGAGTGAGAGAAAATGGGAACTGAGGTATGGAAGAGAAGAATGCTCCTGTAGAGAGGGAGTTATGAAGGTAAGAAGGAGAGTGATGTAGACAGACAGACAAATGCCGGGGTTTGAGGCTTCTTACACCTAATTGTCAAGCGCAGTTGGACTTCTGTATGTCGAACCTCAAGGGAATATATAAAAAAATATTCGACTTAAAGAGGCAAAATAACATGAAAAAGATTTTGTCCTGTAAAATGAGTTCACTTCGAGTTATGGCAAATTTGAGCTATAGACGTTCGACTGTATTTTACAATTTACCACATAAAATGTTAATACACATTTACATGAAACTGTGACAGAAAATTATAAAAAAGTAAACAAATATGTGCAACTTGAATACAAAGTGTAAAAGAGATACTTAAATGTAGTGAAATTTAACTGGGAAAAGCGTAAGTATGAAAACACCTTAACATACTAAAACCCACTTGCAGGAGGTTGTGAAAAACCTGTACAAACCTATAGTAGAAGAAGGGTTAAGGAATATTTATATACGTACATGCAAAAAAGTGCACATAGTCGAGTCGAATGAAACTACATGAAAAACCTGTGTCGCAACGCAAAAAAAGAAAAAGATGGGAGGAAACAAAAAGGATGGAAACTGAAATTTTTTTTAGTAACAGCGAGAAATGGAGGAGGGAGATGGAAGAGATCTGTGAGACAGCAAGGTAGGAAGGAGAGAGAGAGAGACGGAATAGGTATAGAGAGATAGGGAGGGGAGTGAGAGAGAGAGAGAGAGAAAATGGAGTGGGAAAAGGAGGGAGGGTGATGGAGGGAGAGAGAACTCGAGGTGAAGCCTACAACCTCCTCCCTCCCTCTTTCTTTCTTTCTTACCTCCCCTCCCTTGTATGCCTACATGCCCTCGAGTGGGGAGCGAAGCAACGGAAAATAGTCCCGAGGAAAGAGACGGACGTATATTATTCCTCTCTCTCTCACACAGAAGTATTACGAACGAAAGTGGGGTTCGGAAAGGAAGGGGATTTTTACCCTTTCGAAAACTTCGGTTTCGTTTGTAAATATACCGTTTAAAATATATTACGGTATCTAGCTTAATGTGGGCGGTGTGGATCGTCCTTTTGGCTCACGGAAGGTCTGAATGGAAGATTCCGCCTTTTTCGTCCGCGTAGAGTTAGTCGGACAGTGTTTTTTTTTTTAAATATCCGATCTTTTTTCTTTTAATCTTCTGTGTATCACCATTGATGTTGTGGGCTAAATGCGCATTTATTTTTTTTTCAACTTTTATGGCTATTGGTGAAACGTAATTTTTGGATTTGATCTCAGTCATAAGCTGAACTCGTAGTTCTGTCCGTTACAAAAACTTTTCATTAAATTAGTACAATTTGTTCACGAAACTTAGGTAAAATTATCAGAGGTATATCACAGTTACAAAGAGGAGAAAAACAATTCTTTTATGAGGAAAATAATAAATCCAGTTTTAACACTTTAAAATGTATTCATGTTAACAGTATGTAGTACAAAATTAATATATATATTAAATTAAATAATGAATTTATGCACTGAAGCCCACGTATGCGTGTATAATAAACTTCACCGCGAGTTTACGGACCGAACGACCATCTCAAACAAAAGAACAGGGCCGAGCTCAAGAAACAGATGACGACCACGCCAAGCGTTACTAAAGGAAGCTGCGTACTTGTCAGGTTTCCGTTGGCGGTTTTCGTGATCATAAAAAATTTTCAAATAACTTTTGATTGTCGTAAAAATTACACTCGACATTTTAGAGTGGTCGCCGAAGCAATGAAGCGCGTCTACAGAAAACTTAGAGAAAAACAAAAAAAAACACGAACGATCTGACATTCCGAGGCTAATGAACCGCAAAAGGGGAGAGGTAAGTTAAGGCCAAGGCCGGAGATGTTACTCGTCTAAAATACAAGCATCGAGGCAAAAGGGTGTGGCCTTCCTTTGGAAATAAACAAAAAACAAAACAGCGAAATGCGGTCGAAAATTTTCTCCGAGGTCGATACCCAGATTTCGAAGGCGGTTTAGGTGGGAGACATGGGGTGGTGAGACACACGCGCCCGTTTGGTTGCATTTTCATCCGATAAGATTGGTGCTCTTTTCTACAAGGAACGCCCTAATGGAGATACCGTGTACGCACGACGATTTTTTTAATTGGGTGATTTTTTAACTTCTGACATGCGGATATTTTTCTCCGAGTCCTATTATGTAGTGCGCGAAGAGTTAATGACGTTAGGTTGAAAGCGTAGACAGTATGGCTTCTTTTACCTCAACCCGAAGCCCGTATAGGGATATCGATTGTTCGCATCTTAAAGAGAATTACTGTGGCATCAAATACGTACTTTCTCAGATTTCGGCTCCTAAAAGATTTTTAGATAAACTTAAACTTTTATTTCGTATCATTTCCCGCAGTGATTTGTCGACTAAAGAGGTTAACTTGGATGCATACACGGTAGATCTTCCTTTGATTCAACATGCGGTTCGTGTTGACATAACGACTATCGTCATCGTAAGGAAATAATATGGGATCGAAAAAATACTTCCTGAAAATTTTATTCTTAAGATAAGGTTTAAATGTAATTCTTTTGGAAATCCTTTCTTATTGTGAAACGTAAGCTAAATAAAAGTGAAAATTAATTAAAACTTAAAACTCTTATTGTCTACATTGACTGAATAAGAGCAGCGAATATGATAAGTAAGAACTGAAAATATTTGTATAGAATAAATTTGATCAAAGGATGTGTCGTAAAAATAAATCCACAAAAATAAAAATATTTCTGGGTAGCCAGGTACTCTTGACCTACCATGATATATATATATATCAAGAAAAAGTATCGATTTTATACTGAAAACATAGCAAAAATGCTTTTGATAACAAGGTTGGTCGATACTATTTTTGTAATATTCTCAGTATGAAAGCGATGCTGTTTCTAGTAAAATAACTATGTGGGCCCAAAATAAAAACATCATCCTTACCGTTATCTACCCAAAAATGTAAAAAATTGTAATTAATCCGTAGGATTCGACTGGAATCCTATCCTCTGGCCCGACCGTCATACTTAAAGACTGCCGTAAGACAAAATTTCTCAGTTATCTTTCGGGCCCCTTCTAAAAATACACTCGTGACATGTCCGCCGGGAGAAAAAATGTTAAGTAACTAATTTGATACCTCGAAACAACAAGTGGTCCCTTTCACGGCCATGGAATAAAACGCAGACAGACATCTTGAGAGAAGGGTCAACGACCTATGGTCAAGCCTCCACAGGTGACTTAAAGCAACCGGTTCTTTTTCTCTAATTCCTTTTTGATATCGTCTTCCTCTCTATGGATGCTGAAGACAACGTCGGTGCGTTAGCACCTCCATTTCCCAGGAGAACGATTTACGAGACATCTCCCGTACCTCGAAGTTATCTTATAATCATTCGTATGAATTACGGTTTCCTCCCGTTTATGGCTTTAATTAAAAATTTTCATCTTGGAGCAGGAGCAACGGGTTTAATAAGATTTCCTAACAAAGAATTATCTAGCATTATTCAATGGCACCCAAACAGATTCTGAATTGTTGGTTATTTTAATAAAATCAACGATTTATTCCATTATTTTTTCCATGTACTATATATAAATTTATTCAAGGAGTTGATTTAAATATCGATACGATATATTTCATTGTTTCCATGGATACCAATCAAGCGACTTGGATTTGTTACACACACGCATGCAAATTATTATAGAAGAGTGGAATCTAAATCACTGATATAGCTTATTAGTAAAAATTAAGTTCCACAAAAATTACTAATAATACAGTTAAACGATAAAAATACCATGCCTACATATCACACACATATCTTAGTGTCAAGGAATAAGCCGAAGAAATGAATACATCTCTTTTACGTATAAGAGAGCCACGGCGAAACAATTCCAAGTACATATAGGTAGTATATCAATTGAGCAAAGGAACACGCCGTGTCGTGAGGATCGTAAACGTACAACCGGATTTCGTTAAAAATAGACAAAAAAAGGCGAGCCGTGTAAGAACAGCTCAAATAATATCTGTAACGCTTAATAAAACCGGCAGGGCGAAAAAAATATATATATGTATGTGTGTGTGTGTATGTATATGCATATATGTAAAAAGATTCAAATTCTCTCGTCATACAGTAATCAAGGTTATTCGGGTTCGCAGAAGGACGGAGTGGGACTTTCACGTTTTGGCTCCGGAACTCTTTCCACCCGACGCTTCTTACCCTATGTCCTTCTAAAAATCTCTTTCCCTACCTTTTCAGAGTTTTTTTCCTCCCTCCTCTCCCAACCTCCTCTCTTTCTCCCTCTATCTTCCTTTCTCCCCCTCTCTCATTCCTTCTGTTTACCTCTTTATCCCTCCCTCTTTTCTCCAACTCATCTCTCTCCCTCCCTCTCTGCTCCTCTCTCTTTTTTTTCTACCTCAGCTCTCCCCCCTCTAACCATCCTTCTCCCTCTCCTACCTCTTTTTCTTATATTACATTTTTTTGTGTGATCATTTTATTACCACGTACTTACTGTAAATATATGCTGTAGCTATTGTATTTTACATGTAATTCAAAAGATTGTTTGTATAATTAAAAGAAGTTGTATGGATACTATATTAATATAAATATTTACAACATTTTTTTATGTTCATATCGGTCCACTGGCATTACTGTACCTTTAGCTGTACTATTACCAATGCGCAAATCGCCACTGTTAAATATTTATTGTTCGTACTTAATGGAATTCATGTAAGTATTGTTATCAATATCACATTTCTGTATAAGCTCACTGTGATATAATCGGTGAAAACCCTTCATTGTACACTATTGCAATTCTTATGCTATTGTATATTTTATTTTATCTTGCATTTCTTAATATTATTTGTATTTATTTTATCTATTCTTGCATTTATTAATATTCTTTGTATTTATTATTATTTGAATGTTAGTAATTCGGCTGTAGTTTATGCAACTTCATACTGTAGATTCAAAATTATTCTCAACTATATGTATTGTTACCTCGATATAAAGACAATTTTCTTTCTTTTCTTTCTTTCTCCAGCCCTTTCTGCCTCTCCCCTTTCCCTCCCCTCCCCCTCTCTGCCTTCCTTTCTCTCTCCTTCCCCTCTCATTCCTTCTACCTCTCCCTCATCTCCTCCTTTCCCACCCCAAACAACTTCTTACCTCGCTTCCACATTCCTCCAAAACGACTCCGACGACTCACACCTTTTTTTTTTAAATCAACTCTTTTTTTTTTATCCCCCAACTCTTTGAGGCTGCCCAACCCTGCCGACAACCTTTCAGCCCATTCCGAATCATCGGGCATTAAAACATCCGGGCCGCGATTGCCGTGGCTCCAACAAGACGCCACGATATTTTTACGGGAGTAGTTAACTCTATCAGGTTTATTTAGAGGGGAGAATAGGTAGTATAAACAAGAGCGTTCGTTTTAGGAGTTCTCTCGTTCATTAGCTTGTACTGTTATATACATCGCGTGAAATTTTAATCCTGTTATTAAAAGGGAAAAAAGTCGTATTAACTTAGTCGGCTGTTACATCCCTGGGAGAAAATTATTTTCAAAACTGATAAATCGGAGTTCTCCGAAATACCTTAATTGTAGGCATTCTTTGAAGAAACTGTTTTCTTTAATCGAGTAAAATTTCTGTCGGTTTAGGATTTACCTGTCATCGGGCAACAATGTTTTTTCATTCCTTTGTACATTTTTACTTTCTCATATACGAATTATATTGACAAAGTAATGTAAATGCGAAAAAATTCGACCTCGAGATTTTGACGAAAATATACGTTTTTAAGTGTCGCCGAGTCCGAAAAAGTGGTTTTCGCAATGTCTGTCTGTTCGCGGCTCTAGAGCCTACACGGTAGAAAAACAATGAATGAAATCTCGTACTTACGCATTTTATCATAGAGTAGAAATGGTTGACATTGCTCAATAATTAAGGGAAGTTTATTCTACGCATTAAAAAAAATTGAATTTCTCAAAAACGGCTGTAACAATTTTGATCAAAGTCCTACAGTTACTTGAGTATACATCTACAATAATATTACGTATTTAATTTTTCTCAATGAATGAATATAAGGCTAGTTTATTCTTGGGCAACTTTAACAAAAATTGGATTTTCTAAGAACAGGCTCATACTATTTTCATTTTCTAAAGATAACTAAACGACGGATTGGTAGTATATGAGAAAGTTTGTACAATGTATGTTGTACCGATTTTTTAAAAGAGGATTTCATTCTCACAGTCTTCCTTTTTATATCAAAATCTCTTCCATTCTTCCCGTTCCTTTCCGACGCATTCTATCGCCCTTTTGTATTCCCCTAGGTCTCATCTAACCCTCCTCCTATCGCTATTTCTATCTCTTTTCCCACTTCGGTTTGGACCTATAATAGCCTCCGAAAAGGATCGTTCGGAATTTTAAGTAACGCATCCCCCTTTTCTCCCTTCTCATTTTGATACTCTCGACTTACCAAGCCCGCGCAGGCAGCTCCCTCTTCATCTTCTCTATGCGCCGCAATACATTTCATCTTTCGAAGTTTTTTTAATATATAAAAATCGACCTTATTCGCTTTAAAAACATACTGAAAATTTATGTTATACTTGGACTCAGTTACTCCACTTTCACTTTACCACAATTAAGTTTCGAGGTATTGTCCCGGACGGTTTGTCGTTCAGTCTCGGAAAATAAACACGAATCAAAGTCAGTGCCAATGGTAAAAAATTCTGTTTCTAAATAAATAATGTGGTTCCTAGTGTACAATATTTATTTGTTTTGTTAAAACATTGAACTTTAAATGTGGTGTTATGACATTTGAAAAAACTTCTGATTTATTTCGTTTAGATATTTTTCGACAACCACCTCCACCCTCCTCCCATCCCCCAATGTCCCGGTTTGGTTGTTTGAAAATATGGTAAGTCTTACTATATTATCATAATTGGAAAATTAGTGAAGTTATATTTAATAGCGATAGAAAACACATTTAAGGTATGCAGAGTTTATATGTATTGAAGTTTATGTAACAAACAAAAAAAATAATAAAAGACCTCTCGGTTATGTATCTGTTTTCCATGTACAGAAATCCTTTTGTTTCCTGAATACGTGGTTAACCTACTCATAATGAACTATGTTCAAATCAATCAAAATGACGAAGCAGTCTAATCATCACAACGAATATGATTGCCGCATACATTATACTGGCTTTATAGCTTAGTTGATTAAAGCTCTTAATGAGAAAATGGAAGAAATGGATTCGATTATCGGTCAACTACTTAATTTTTCTCCTCGCCTACGGTATTTCTACCCAAGCACATGCAACTATGGAGACAAAACTTAATACATCTTTACGTTTGATATTTTTTTACCTAAGTAAAGGAAATTATTAAGTTTAAGTATGCAAAATACGGTAGGAGATTTTTCTTTCGCACTTCTGAAACATTAACGATATTCCATTTTCCTTCCTTTCGTTATGTTGATCGCTTACAACAATATCCCAACTTATGTCTGTCGGTTTGCGATCCATTTAGAACATTAAACTTGAAAATATATTGATGAAACTTTAGAATCAGAGTTTGAGCGCTAGCAATTTTATTCAATTAAATTTTAAGCAGATTCCGTGCAGGATTTTCATCGATTCCTGGACATTTTGTTTCTCCATTTCAATGACATAGGAACGAGTGCAGGGAATTTTTCAAATAGGGAGAGAGGAGTGGAAAAAGGAAGGCGGGAGAGGCAGTTGGAGGGAGGGAGGGAGGGGCAGTTGAGGGGGGAGGGGAGAGGGGGGGGGGCGGTGAGGAGGAAATACTACATTAACAGCATTTGCAAATTCTATTAATTTATTTTTCGCTTCGACAAAAGTTCTTATTGTACAAAGATTTTTTTCTCCTTCCGTTTAAGAACCGATAAAAAAAACGCAGATGAAAACGTTATTATCGACGGAATTTGAGGTTTAATATTAAAATCCCGCCCTTCTTTTCGCGTTTCCTTTCAGCAAAATTTTCCGTCCTCTTTTCGTCCTTTTGATGCAGTTAAAACAAAAATTCACTTCGTTCCATCCAACTAAGGAAACCGGTGAACTCGGTTACATAAGCATTCTAAGTTCAGGTGCCGATACCTGACACAATTCAAGCAACCAAAAGGGAATTTTAAAAAAATAGAAAACACGCGTAACAAATTATTCACTTATTCTTCTCTCGGCGGAATTCTAGGGGGGACGCGGAGAAGGACGAGGGATCGCAATCGCGAGCGCGGGAATGGGGAGAAAGAGAATTTCCGCGCGGAAAAAAAACCCCATAGGTCTCTACAATACCGCGTCTTTTCCAACTTCTATCCGGAAAAAAAAACTCCCACGAAACTCCAAAAAAGGCGGAGGTATAAATGAGCTCATAACGGAATTTCCCGTAGAGAGGGATAGAGATAGAGAGAGAGAATTTTGCCGAGCGGGAAAATTCCCATGCCAGCTCCGGCTCCTCCTCTTTCCCTCTCCCTCTCTTTCCGCTCTTCCCTTTCTCCCCTCTTTCCCCTTCCTGCGGCCCATCAACCTCTCTTCCTCCTCTCCTCCCCCCCCCCCTCTTTCTCTCAGAATACACGCTTTCCCATCCCAACGCTTTCATTTATTCCCCACGCCACAATCTCCGCCGGTCACCTTCCTACGGTTTTTTTTAATTTCGTTTTTCTTTTTTTTTCCTTCTTTTTCTTTCTTTCCACCACACTCCGTCTCGCCCACCTTGCACTGTTAACCATCCAGCTTCCGCTTGCCCCTGCTCCACAGAGCTTGCTCTTTTGCCATTAGCCTTTTGAACGGAGGAGTGGAGGGGAGGGAAGAGGGGAGAGGGGGAGGAGTTTCGGTGGGAGGATGGGGTTATAAGGGGCTGAGGTTCGAGAGCTCGAGGAAATGTTCCCATGAATGGGAAATAGCTTGTGGGGAAGAAGAATAAAGGGAGAAGGGGGAGGAGGAGGAAGGGAAGGGAGGGGAGGATGTGCCCAGAGGGAGTGTAGGAGCTTGGCGTGGTGTTGAACTCTCTTGGAGGATCCAAGTTCGCCGTGTTTGCGGTATAGGAAAAACCTGTTGATGTTCTACCATATAAGGCGTAGGTTCTCGAAATTGCGTGCAGAAGCTTTAATGGAAAATAAGAAAGAGTATGTAGTGATTTTGCTATTTTTTTTTGTTGTTGTTCGACCGTAAGAGTATGGGTCACTTTTTTAATATGTTGCTGCTGCTGTTGTTTTGCGTATTAAAGTTGCTCGTAGAAGGACTTGGTCATATGCAATGGGTAATAAACGTGACGTGCGTGAAACACACTTGGCAAACTTCGTAATGAATAATTGCGTCCGAAGGCTGCTGCAAAATCACTTTTTCTTAATGCTTTATCCTCTCCGTTATATGTATAATGATTTCATTAAAACTTGGGACGATATATCTTAGCTAATCATGTGCGTATAGTTGCACCATATAAAAATTCGGCTTTAATATAAATAAATCATGCGGATCGAAGCAATAAGAGCGTACTATAAATTGGTACTTTGTACCTCGGGAAAGGTTAGCTATTTTCTGATCAGATAATTAGCGTAAATTTCCGCTACCAGAATTTGAATAGGACTTGTAGTAGTAGTAATTAGGTTTTTAGGTGCGTCGACAGCTAAGGTCATTTTGCACCGTCAAATTCTGTTAGAGAAAATCAACATACATCACAACATACATGCCCTAAGCGGGATTCGAACCCGCAACCTTTGGGTTAAAAGGCAGACCAGTCTAACCCGGCTGGCAATAGGACGTGTTTTCAATAAAAGAATATAAGTAGAAACAGACAGTTATTTCGTATGCGACGCAATAAAGCGGACAAGGGCATCCCATGCACACTTGCGTCATTTTTTAAAATCTCAACGTCACTGAGAAACCTGTTATATTTCTTTTAAATTAAACAATTTACATGCGGCGTAATAGTCCATTTTATGTCATCTTTGTAACAGCCAGGACATGTTTTTAAATGTGATTTTTGCGATACACTCAATCCGAAAAATAATTTTACAATATATAAACGCGCCATGATATACGACGACTGTAATTAATAAGAATGAACGCCTTCTTTGCTAAAATTGGTTTCGATTATTTCCAGACAGTCTTTTGTTTCCCGTGATTCTTTTTCACAAGCAAAAATGAGGAGGCACAAAAACTGGATTAATTTTCTCACAATCTCTAAAGCCCAGACATCCGGTGAAAAGGAGGCGCAACAATTCATTTCCATATATTCTTTAGCGCCAAAATATCGTAGCTGCGATCTTCAGAACCGAACGCGGAGAATAATTACTCGTAATTAACGCGGAATAAATAATTGCCGTTACTTCGGCGGAAGCTCTTAGCAAAAAAAAGCATTGCTAATTTTAATGTTTACCGAAAAACTCTTGACTGAGACAGGAAACGTAAATTCAACTCAAGTTGCTGAAGTTGACGAAACGCACTCACATAAAATATGACTGTACCGCGAATTACTCGGTAATGGGTGGAATTTATATTAATTAATAATTTTAATTAATCGGAACAATGATTGGCGCTATCAAATAAAAATCTCTAACTAGACTTTAATTCGGTGGTGCTCTTTCAAAATTTGTTTCTAAAAAACAGAAAAAGGTTACAAATAAATATCCGACCTTCATATTTATTAACAAAGATTTTTATACTGTGAATATCAAACGGTAAAACCAACAACGTTTTGAAATATGTATATATAGTCTTAAAACACCATTTCAACTCTGTGAGCTCAATAAAAATACACGAAAAAAGAATGTTATAAAAGATTGTAATAATACAATGATAGTTGAGGATAATATCATTAAAAAGGATGCAAATATTTAAGAGAGTTTAATTGATTACGTGCTATAATAATTAAATCCATAATATGGTAATAAACGGAAAGGTAAAACAGTAAACTAGTATCTATCGATAAGACCATGGGCGCCGGCAGGGCGGGAGGACAAGCCAGGCACCTGCTCCCCCCCCCCCCCCCCCCCCCCCTGAATTTTTGGAAAAAAATCAAAATTGAAAAAAGAAGGAAATATACCGAATATTAATACCATAAATTAAAATTATTCAAAAAATATTTAAACTTCTATTCTGAATAAAAAAGCGTTTAACAACGTCCTCGAAAAAAATAGGCAAAATAGTTAAAATTAAGGCCAATTTTGTAAGCTGATTTTCTGGCTGCCCCCCCTCCCTTTGGAAAAAATCCTGGCGCCCATGGATAAACCTGTCCTATTATTTCCGTTTTAACATTTAAAATGCCATTATTTTTTTACCCATGCAGAGAACGAATACGTCCTATTAACCCTTATAAACAATTACTTCCGTGTTTACTCATCACGTCGCTTCTATATCCGAGCTGAATAACAACACGATTATTCACGGAGAAAAAATGTTCATCTCTCGAAGGCATTAGATGCGTCATTTACTCTCTAATGATCCTGCTACGCCATCTACTCCTCCATCTGCAATAATAGAACATCGCTCTTTGATAGAGGATTTCCACAAAAATAAACGAGTGGAAATTACACCAACACTATCAAACATACTCATGTTATCAAGCTAATTAATTTCCTTTTAAAATATATATGGGTAGCGGGATACAAAACATATTTTGAAATACGATAATTTTAAATACTAAACGAATTATGTGCATTTTCTTTTAGGAAAGACAGCTAGATTCTTAAAAAATCACAATACGAGGTAATTGAGTAAGCGAACATTAGCGTACGCAAGTACACTCACGTAAACCGCGATATATAAAAAATAAAAGTCGCTATTGAGAAATAACACTAGTTGCTAAGCTTCGTAACGGTTCGTTTCCTTAAAAAAAAACTGTTACACGCCATCATTGCTCAGGCGTTTGATGCCAAGACTCGCATGGAAACGAAAATGCATTCTCGAGAGTCTGATTGTCGAGTATTAAGTTCGAGGTTGATAGCCACGTGTCGCAATGGCGTTCACGGCCTTCCCCGGGCCTCGTAATGAGGAAGTGGATGCAAGCGACCCCAATACGACGGAGTTCTTAGGAGGAGAAGGTTGGTGGTGCGCGCGGGCGCGCGTGTATGTGTTCGTGAATCACCCTTTTTGCCCACTCCCTCACATCCCGTTCGTGGAAGGACTCCAAATGTGTCGCGAAGGGGTTTCAAGAAGGAGAAGGATGGGAGGAGACGTATAGGGTTGGGTTGGGTGGAGTGACAAGCAGTAAGGAAACAGAATCCTTAAAATTCTTTTTCTTTTCTCTCTCTCTATCTTTACCTTTCTATTTTCCCCGTCCGTTTCCGCCAAGGGTACGCGACCTGGATTACGTGGTCTAATTTATGCTCCGAACGTGACGCATTACACTCTTCGGTCGGAGAAAAAAAATGACTGTTCGTAAAAAAAAAACATTTCGAGGATGATGCGCCTGCAATGAACCTTGGCACTTACGCAATCTTTTGGAGAATTGGGACGAACTTGATTGGGAGTTTTGATGCTTCACTTTTTGGTGTATAACTAGGAAATTATTTGAGTTTGTTGCGTAGATACAAGGAGCGGTATTTTGATTGTAACGGAATATTCGGGAAATTATTATTTCTTCGAAGTTACTCATTTTTTATCGATTTTTATACTTATATTCCACTATAAATATATTATAGTAAACACTGTATGTTGAGTCACCACTTCCTGATTAATTAGATAGACCCATAGTCAAATCATCCAAAATAACGTAATTTACAACGATAGACATCGCTTTGCGATGATATGTAATTAATGGATAGTAATCTCAGAAGGTGAACCTTAAAGAAAATGAAAATTTTCCCCGGCAGCATTCAATTCAATTCAAGTTGATGCGCGGAACAGCGGTCATAACAGACGTAAGCAAGATTGCGTACTTATGAGGCAGACATATTATCGGCCCGTCTCAATTTGGGTTACGGGGTTGTCGCTCATAAAAATGAAACAGTAATGAGATTTCTCATCTCTTCCGAACAACTCACAAAAAGATTAATCCTAAATGACAGCTCATTAGCTAACCATGACACAGCATTCGCGGTATCACACTTGATCAATTCGGGGTGTGGAAGCCACTCACGAAAAACAAATGGGGTGAAAGTTTCCAACCTAGGCCATGACAACACGAAAACAATTTCAGCATCCCGAAGGAGACGTGAAAAACTCGGCGATCAAGACGCCCTATTCCATAAAGCTCATTCGATGACGCAAGCCAATGAGCGATGATTCGGGCGTTGAAGTCTCCAAACTCCGAACGCACGAGATGTGGCAGATATTTCTTTGTAAAGAGGTTTACATTACATCCCGGTTTGACCGGGATTGTCCCGGTTTTTTGGCCTTGGCCTGTCTGTCGTCTTGTCCCGGAAAATAAAGGAGTCAAATTCAGAGGTACCTAGCGATAAAGCAATTATTTTTGTTCCTGAATACATGAAGTGGTTTCTTGTGTCAACAAACGTTTTGCGCAAACATCGAATTTCAAATTTATTATTGCAATATTAAACACATTTCCGTTTTTATACCCTTTAGATAGTTGATTACTACCATCTTCCCCATCATATTCCAAATGTCCCGTTTTCATCGTTTGAAAATGTGGTAAGCATAACTACAATAACATCGTATTTGTCAAATTGGTAAAATTATATAATAGCGATAAAAATGCCCCGGTTATGTCCCGATTGCCCCTACATAAATCGTTCTCTCCCGGTTTTGTCCCCTGAATGTATGACAAATCTACTCATAAGTATAGGGACGGTATTTCCAATCATTTTCTGGAGCAACGAAGAGGGAAATGAAGGACTCCCCGACGACCAACGACGCTCTCTTAAAAAAAAAAAAAACGAGTCCAGACGATGATGTCGCAAGTCAAAATATTTGACTCGGGCGTTGAAGTCTCCAAACACTCGCCGCGCGAAATGTGGCAGAACTTCCCTCATAAAAGCCGAAACGGTATTGGCAAACATTTTCGGGAGCAATGAAGAGGGAAATGACTCGGCGAAAGTATAAAAGAGCCGATGACACACCTCGATTCCTATAGCGGTAAAATCCTACGGTGGCTTGCTTGCTGTCTCCTCTCCTTTTTTCCCTCTTTCTCTCTCTCTCTCCCCCCTCCCACACTCTCTCCCTCCCCTTCTCCATCGCCCACACACACACACACTCTCTCTCTCCTATTTCTTTTTATCCCTCTCCTCTCTCAACCTCGATCATGACCCTCACCTTCACTAACAACGGTTTCTCACGTTCCTCTCAAGGGAACGAAAGGGAGTACGAAAACACTGTTAAATAGCGGACACAGAAGAGAAAAAAGGAGACCACAACATTTGCAAGTGAAAATCTTATAGTTCGCTCTCTCTCTGTCGTTTCCGGAGCAACGAAAGTGGTTCGGCTAGCGCGCGGCGTAGATCTTTAGTTTGTTTTATTCGTCCGATTTCGGACGACTATTAATGTAACACGTTGGTGAATTCTTGAGACCGATAAATTTAATGGGAGATTAGCGGTATCCTTTTTATCCGTTTTAGAACCGATCGTGTTTAAATCTGACTCTTTTAAAAAGTTTTATCTCTCTTTTTCGAACGTTACTGCGACTAATGATTAATTTTATTTCCTCGCCTTTATGTTGTAAGCAACCAATTATGTGACATAAAAACGGTCTCGAGAAGAAAACGAATAAATCGGGCGACTTTTCTTGGATTATTTTCGAAGATAAGGTTTAATTACGATCTATTTACCATTAGTTCGCGACGAGAAATTATCCCCAATAAAAATTAGCCGTTCCTGTCCACGATTATGTACACAATCCCCACTGGTAGAGCTGGAAATTAGTTAAGTTTACAATAGTTCCGTGAGATCCAACCAATTTGAAAATAACCTGCAATTTAAACTATACTATTACAGTTAGATTTGAAAGCTAATGAAGTAAGCAATCTATTTTTTTTAAAGTAACTTTAAAAACAAGTATACCAGTTCACCTTATGGCTTGAATCCAATAAATAAACTTGATAACTCCCGTAGCCATAAAGAGAGAGACAAAATGATTTACATTCAAATTAGTCATGGTGATTCGTCAATCCTTTATTTTAATGTTAGGATAATTTCAACGGAGGATGCCGATTAGTAGCAGAAATATCAATTTAAAAATATTAAGTTCGCCAGAATATCGTTCAATTATGATAATTATCATCTAATGTGCAAAAATAAATATATCTAGTTTATTCGGATAAGTTCGAGTATGCATAGAGCGCAATTTAATGTATTTTCAAATCATTTCCGTTTCAAAATTCATCCCAAGAAAAATAAAAAAAACTAGTCTACACGCCATCGAATGGCAATTAATCTCTTCATTCTCAAGGCAATAGAATTTCAGTTGCACATTACGGAGGAGGAGGGCAACGAAGCGTGGTAACTTTGGTGCATAACATAAAATAGTGTAGGTTCCAACATAAAATAGGGGATTACAAAAATCCAACCACAAAACCATCATATATATATATATATATATATATATATAAAAGAAAAAGCGAGGGAGACAGCTCAAACCCAACCTAAAAGGGCTGAGAACAAGAGAGTCCAGGTCGTGTAAAAAGTGAGGCCGTTGACCCCGACCGAAACTTTTGGCCCTCCAATCTCGGAAACCTCCCGACTTGCGCTGAAATCCAACCCAGAGCTGAACAGGACGAGTACTTCAGCCCTCACAAAAAAGCCTTTTTACTCGAATAATCTAAGGATTTATCGCCACTTTAAACATCATTTTGACTGGAAATGTTTTTAAGCACACTATACTATGATCATACGAACATCACTCAGCACAACGTTATTTTAAACCCACTTGATTTCCTATTAAAAACGGAATTTTATGTGCGACGCAGTGAGAAAATTCTTATTAAATATTTGAAAAAAAAACAATTTTCAACAGATTCGGTCATATAACGTGCATAGCTTAAAATTCACTGTAATTGATCCACTGAATGGATTTTAATTAATTTTTATGACAATGAACATGTTTATTACAACCGTTAATTATATTGGCTTAGCGGGCGCATTATACCAGCTTAGGTAATGTACTTGGAGATGTTTATCAGAAAACTAAAGATATTCTTATTAAGGAATGCTTACGACCTATGAACTTTTGTCTTTGAAATGATTAAAAATCGTGATAAAAGTACTCGCTAATTTTTAAAAAATCTCACATACATAAGGGAGAGTCATCAAGGAATTATAATTTATCAACGTGAGTGTATTTTTTAAGATAACATTAAGTTTGAATACAATATGAAAAATTACTTTAACGGTACAATAATTTTTATCGGCTTAACATCAGACGAGATTAAATAATATAATGTGAAAAAATGTTTATTTTTCAGAACAGTTTCTCAACAGGAACATTTTTTCATTAACCAAATCCGATCATAGCTATGACTTTCAGATGTAAAGTACAAACCGATCATAAAATTATTACAATTCAATGAAGAGGTTGTCACTTTGTGAATACTTATAAAATACTCGTGTCAATCTATATTGCCTTGTACTACCGTATTGACGATCAAGATAACTTCAATAACCATATCGCGGTTTTAAAATATAGCTACGCATTTCAACTACGAAGTATCCATCTTCAGCAGTCCATTTTGTTTGACGTTTCCAAAAGAGAACAACTGGTTTATCCAAACTTGTTATACCTGTCGGAGTTACCACGATTATCAACTCTATTCCAACCAAAAGATGGGCTCGACGACTCGTCTTTTTTATGGAATTCGGGATTACGCACGAAAGTTTCATGGTCATGTCCCATTTATTACAATTTTTCGCCAGCCTCGTGATGCTATCGCGCGCCTCTAAACCTTTCGGTAGGTACCTATGCATAATCTTACATCACGCGCCCGACTTTGTAACAGGTGGGAAACGTCTGAAGGCGCACGCGTATATCAAAGTAGTATCCGTCTGTCTAAACGAGTTCCTCTTACCCTCTCTTCAACACACGCCATATGCCGAGATTTATACGGACAGATTCATAATCGGTCAACCCCGCCGCCGTGCCGTCCGACCGATTCCCTTAGGGCCTTTTCACACGTGGCCACCATGGCCACCAATAGAGTCAAAGCCACCACATTATCCACCATAGACGCCACCAAATTCATCAGTCTTGGAAAAAGCAGTGACTAGTCTAGAGACTAAACGGTAGAGCGAAAATGAATGAAATCTCGTACTTAGGCATTTTATCATAAAGAATACAAGCTATGAAGAAATGGTTGGCCTCGCACAATAATTAAGAGCAGTTTATTATAGGCAATTTTAATAACAATTTGATTTTCTCAAAAATAGCTTCAAAAATTGTAATCAAATTTCGTAAAGTTACTTGGGTTTTTCTATGCAATAATACTACATATTTCAGATTTCTCAAAGAATGAATATAAGCCTAGTTTATTCTTGGGCAAGTTTAATAACAATCGGATTTTCGAAAAAACGGCTCATACGATTTTCATCAAATTTCCTATAATTTATAATAATTCAGTACATACAGTACATATTATTCAAAAGAAAACTAAATGACGCATTAGTATATGAGAAAGTTCGTACAACGTATACTGTACCGATTTTTTGTGTGCTGAAAGCACTCATTCCTTTACATGTATCTCGACTGGTCGCGCCGCCACGTTGAAGTGGGCCACCACGAAGGTTGTCTCGACTGATCCTACTGGCCGCGCGGCCAAAGTGGTCGGGTCACCACCGTGTGAAAAGGTGCATTTAGACGCAGGGGTCTCAAACTCACACTAGTGTGAGGGCCGCATTCATTACTTTCCCAGTCTTCACATATTTTCGTATTCTTCGCATTATATTCACTCTCCCTTTCCACAAGAGAGGAATGGCTCTTTTACGCGTCTTACACGCAGTCATCACAAAAATGCTAGATTTGGCGTCGAGGGTTGTCCTGATACGCTAGAAACTCGATGGTAGTGGGATAAACATTCTTCAGTAACTCAACCGTGCAGGCTGGTATAAATTGGAATGATTTAATACACTTCTTAGATTATTTAGAAATATTTTGTAAGAAATAGCGCACAAATGCATCGCGAGGGGCTCATGCGGCCCGCAAGTTTGAGACGCCTGATTTAGAGCAATGTTCCTTGTGGCCGCGCCACCATGGTGGCCGCGGCCATTGTGGCCCCGTGTGAAAAGGCCCTTATCCCATCATTCCTGTACCTCTCCTCCACTCCCCCTTTCCCTCCCTCCGCGACCTCACTCTCTCCCTACCATCCCCTACCACTACCTCCTCCTCCTACTACCGCTTCACTTCACGCCCACCCTAACCCACCTCCAGTCTCTCCCTTTCTCCTCTCTCCTCAACTCCACCTCTCCTCTTCACCCGGTTGCTTCGTCTCTTCCGCGTTCGTGTCCAGACTCAGCAGCGCCTTTCGTTCGTGTGTGTGTGTGTGAGTTGGTGCGTGGGCGAGCCTTCACAGCCGGTCAACGGAGACCCAGAGACCGACCAACCGAATGAACTGGTTAAAAGAGGAGCAATGGCTGTGAGATGAGGTAGAGAGAGAGAGAGAGAGAAAGGGAGAGGGGCAAAATACAGGGTGGCCACAAAAAAACGTTAGTTCAAATATAAATACATATTAGTAATACTGTGAGATTTGAGACCAGTCATATCAAACTGACGGCCCCTTCTCTGACGTACTGCAGCCCCAATGCTAATTTTTCTCTAAACTAAAACGGAGATTTTATGTAATTACTTAATTTTTGCGAAAAGGTCACAATGTTTTTCGGTAGTTATTGAGATAAAATAGAACGCGGTTTCCGAATCTTTCTTTTTAATAACAAAACAAGAGACCATTCTTCTAGGTAAAGTCTATTTTAACAATTATGCCACTCATTAAACAATTATAATCCTAATACCCTGTAATATCCATCGCTTCAATGTGACCCTGATGCTTCTCCGACTTTGAAATGCCTGCCTTAGACTAAACTAATAGATGCTTTTCAACAAATAATATTAGCTTGCTATGTGTTGTTTTTTAACCACTGATGAATATTATCCTAATCCAAACAAACCTGTTTCTACAGGGAAAAATTTTTTTTGTACTACGTCGGAAAATACGGTAGCTTTCAGTGAACTAAATTTCTATAAAGATCTAGGACCATTGTATTATCCATCAATAAATAAACTCTATTTTGTATTACTTCCTTAATTTATACTATTATTTTATAAGAGGTTACGTTTTTTATTTTGGTCCCCATGTATATATGAAGACGCAACCCACATTACCGATGACCTTGCGCTGTTGTGGGAGGAGAGGATTAAATCTTTTTTGCAGGGCACGCAACGCGTAAGGACACAAATGCAAGAGGCACGCCTAAGCATGCTTCCTATCCTCGGAGATGAGGTGGAGGAGGAAGACGGTAGAATAGAATTGTGGGAGGAAACCTTATATTCTTTAGGGCGCGTTGTAGAGAGATATACCATTGGCCTTACTACGTGACATTTGTCGGAGCTCGTAACAATGCTCAAAGAGCTTAAAAGGCTTTGGAGGTGAAGGATGTGTTTGTGTTACCCAATGAAAGTTGACTCCCTTTCTCGTACTCCACGAGAGAATGAGGAATAAGTTCAAGTTCGGAGATAAATGTTTTTCTTCTTTAATTTTCTTCGCTTACGAAAACGTGAAAAACTGTGATATTCGCAAGTCGGTATTTTCGCATCTCAATTGCAAATGCGCTTTGCATTAGTAAGTTTTTTTTTCAAGCGCAGATTTTTCTCAAACGATTAACAAGTTTTCGAGCATTCATCAAGGGGAAACGCGTTTGTACATGTAAAATTAATTATTTTTAAAGAAGGGCTCGCAAAACGGTTATGCGATAAGTTAATTGGCTACTACGCACGCGTAGAAGTTCATTACGGAAGCAATAAAAATCGTCTTGGGGTGCCATTTTTTTATTTCGAGAACGCAGAAATTAATTGAAGCCATAACATTTCTTAAAAATCATGAGCAAGACACCGATTGAAATTAATTTGCTGCATTCACGAATAAACTAGAGAATTAAGTCCAATTCGGCGAACGAAAAAAAACACAATAAATATATTTTTGAAAAAGTTGGGGTAATAGATCATTTCTTATTCGAGTTAATCTATTTCAGTAACAAACAACATTTTTTTCTTCTTTGTAATTAGGATTTTCCAAATCATACACATTTTTTCCGAGGTACAGCATATTTTTATGAGGAAATTCTAATCCGCACAGAATTTTTCGAAATCGATATTTTTATAACTTCAGTATTAAAGCTAAATTGAAGACAGGAAGGTTTAAAAATCTCTATACGTGCCACCTCGCTGAATTTTGCGAAAACAAGTAAAAACAATCCCTTTGCATGTTTTAGCTGAAGGTCAGAAAATATACCATTCTTGAATAATTATTTAAATTATATTAAACTAATTATTTTAGATGAATCCATTCCTCTCGAACTTCTTCCTATAAGTCTTTGACCTGGATGTACCTCGATTATTTCAATTGCGTCATTATTTGCTATGGAACAGAAGCCTAAAAAAAACTCGACACTTTTTACTTGCGGTTATATTACCAAGACCCCGCGATCTCGCGGATGCTCGCCAATTATAATGATTCACCAATCAGACGCTGTTTTCCTCTCTTGCTTATCGTTCAAATGTTTTTTTCTCGCCGGAGGAATCACAGGGAGCGCACATCGAATTGACGTAATCTAGGTTAAGACAACTGACTGGACAAACAACTTAAGACCCAAATTTTTTCCGTCCACTGTCGCGTGTACAGGAAGAGTTTTATTTTTCGCTGTTTCAGAGTCTATCGACCCGAGCCGATCGCTCAAATTCAATTTTTTTTAACCGCCCGAATTCTTTGGAAAAAGCATCGAAATTCTATAACTTTGCCGCGTTCGTGCGCAAAAACATTTATTTCGCGTTACGAATTCAATTTGTTACGCGGAGCGCTGACTGCTCTCACGTTAAAATAAAAGCGAGATAGGTACGTTTTTGGTGCGTCACGAAAAAAGAATTTTATGCGCTTTTAATTTTTTAATTATATATCTTTTTTAGCGGATCCAGCCCGCTAGCGCGTGTCGTTTTTTCATATGACTTGTTTTTTTTCCTCTCTGGTCGGCGATCACAATCTTCGGAGAGAGCAAAAAACGTACAAAAAAACTCCATTAACCGTGTGATTCTTAGCCAATTTTCTTTCTCTGGGATATATATATATATACACACACACACCATGAAAATTATTAGTTTGTATAATATATATGCAAAATAAAATTTTAGTGGTTATAGGGAATGGATTTTTTTCTATCGAAGTAAATGAACAATTTCCCATAATAGTTACCGTTATTGGCTATATTACTAATAAGGACAAAGGAATTTCTTCGATAGATACTCCTTCGTAACTTTTGCCAGTAAGAATATTGGGAAATGCTCAAGAATAAGCACTTGAAAGTGAAAAGATTGAAAAAGTACTTATCTCAAATCTTCAATAGCCGTAACAAAATTATGAAAAAACAGATGGGCATTTCGTCTACAATGCAATCGTCTTCAGTAGTATTTCTAAAATAATCTATTTTCGGTGTATCAGCACTGACGGTTGCATGGTAGCCTAAATGCCCATCTGTTTTTTTCGTAACCTTGTTATGGCTATTGGTGATAACTAAGATATCCCTTCAATTTTTTTATATCGATGTGCTTATTCTTGAATTACTTCAGCCATAAGATAATTCTCCGGTGATATGAGAAATGTATTGACGTCATACCTATTGCAATTTAACTTTCACCAATCTATCAATATATTGCTTCTTACACAAGTACAACAAGTCAACAAGTATACATAAAAAAACATTTAGGAAGTGTATAGAGTAAAGATGAAACACCAAACCTGCCCTACGGTTTGATTAAATGATTTTACCGTAAATTAAAAATTTTACGGTATTTTCTTAGTCTCCAAACATTCGCATAAATTCTTCAAGAGTGGGAATCATTTTTAATTTCTGATAGTATAACGTAGTTCAGTATGTGGCCGTTGCCATTTGCGGCGCCAAAGTCAAGATACGCCATTTCCATTAATCCAAACAACAAGAAATCCATATTTAATAGTTAATATAAATGTCGTTAAAAAAGGAAAGAGAACGATTTAAAAAAAATCTATTAATAAAATAATCTCAAAAGACATTTTGGCTCACTTTGTTCGTACAGGATTATTGACAAAAAGCTCAAAATGTTGCTTAACCGTTTAAACTTCTCTCATCTATTCGTAATAACAAACATAAAAAAGATTTGCAGCCCTAAGCGAACGTGATATTTAAAAAAATTATCTAATATTTTAGAGGGACGAAAAGAGGAAAACAAACAATTAGAGCCTCCTTGCGAAATAATTTACATGCTGACGAAGGGATCAACCCGAAAGCTCCGACGTCTACAAATGTGTCTCTCCGACACCCCTAGCCGCTCTCCTTCCGGTAAGTGTCCACTGGGTTTCCTTCAACATCTAGTTGCCCTAAATATCCTTATTAACCTTTCCTCTTCCACAAGTGTGTGTGTATGTACACACACACATATATATTTATTTCTTTTTTTCAATCTCAGCATATCAGAAAATTCTCATGGAAGCGCTGTCTGCTTATATTGGGATCCCTAGGTCTTCGTAACGAGAGGAACGTTCATCTAAATTCTTAACATCTTGGGTAGTGGAGCGTGAAATAATATTTTTCCTGTAGAAACTAAAGAAAATATTGTTGAAAACCTTCGAAACCTTAAGTCCATAGATAGAGCGAAAAATAAAAACATCAGCGGCCGTTGATTCGACAAAGTAAACAAAATCTCTAGAATTGCAATCAAAATCTTCACCACTAGATATTAAATTTCTTTATTTCGACCATACCATTCAAGAATGTTCATAAAATACTTTCGAGCAAAGGTTTCTTGAGTGCATATTAAATATTAACGTCTAATCATCAATCGATAATGTCGAAGGTCGACAAAACATGTTTACAAATCGAATTTTGTTTGTGATTGATCTACAGATAATTTATAAATATTTTTATTTGCTTCTTTTACAAGTCTATACTAAATCATACATAATTTTCGTTAAAAATCATTTCCGTTCGCGTCCAGCAGTTTAGACAATTAAAGAGGAGGATTTAATGAAAAAATCACATCAGGAACGTTATATTATATTAAATTCTGGCTTGGTAGTTTTAAATCTAACACACGTTCCGCCTATTGCAGGTTTTGATACATATTTACTCAAAACAAACTTAATTTAGACTTTATTTTTAAGCTCGTTATCATTAATTACAGCTATGTTCAAATTATCACATTCACCACAATTTTAATCTCTTAGTATATATTACATTAGTGCATATTAGAAGTCAACCCCGAGAAAAACACAGCCCCAGCTCGTAAAGTATGTCCTTGCTTTAAAACTTTACCAAAGTACTTTGCAGCGACGGAGAAATACTCCAAGCACATCCTAAAAACGTTTTAAAAAAACTTGACGTCGAGTTGGTTCTTGGTTCTAACGACACTCTAAAAAACGAAGAGTATATATATAAACCGATCGTGCATCACGCACGGAAAAGTGTACTCCTTCACGAAAGCAGAGCACCGTGCCTGTCGCACCAATTAACGTCGTGCAGACGGTACGGGCAAACACCTCGCGTCCCACGCCGACGGTCGGAAATCTTCTCAGTGAGGGAGTCTCTAATTAGTAAGTCAAACGATTTTCTCTTTCCTGGGAGAATATTCTCCACTGGGCTCTAAGAGAAAGAAGATCAAAGTACCTCACGAGTCTTCTTCGACAATAAGATGATGGCATTTACCGGTTGATACAGGTATTACATCGATGCGGGTTCGAGAGAGTAAAAGAAGCGAAAAGATAAGGCGCGATTCGTAACTTGTCTGGGAAATATGACTGGCGGTAATTGGCAGGGGGTGATGCTCTTTCACGTACGCTACACCAGGTTAATATACTGCGGGAAATTCCGCTCGCTGTAAAGTGGCAAGAGGGTGGTAGTTCATTCACGTTACTGGAGATACCTTTCGTATATTCCGATTGGTTGTTGGCGTAGCCAGTGCCGGCATAAGTTAAAACATTTGAAAGTTCGAAACTGAAAATTTTCGCCTCTTTTCAATATTTTACATTGTTTTTTTTTTCATTGCAAAATCTGAAATATATTTTTTTGTAAATTAAAAAATTACAGATCAACGAAGTGGTACATTATGAAACGGGATTTATTTAACGAAACAAAGTGTTGATAAAATGGAACTATTGATCTTTTAACCATTATTGTGCCCTAATTAATTTCTCCAGGCGTTTTATTTTTACAATAAGAATTGCTAATTTTTGTGTTTCGCTTCACTATGATTTTGCGCCTCTAACATTTTCCGCTGGGTTCTTGGCACCCTTCACACCCGCCTTGAGACGGCGCTGGGTGTAGTTATAATTTATGACAATTTTGAATTTAATGTTCATCGTTTCAACTAGGTAGGCATTGCGCCAGATTGTTTGGAATTGATGACTCCTTCAGCATTGCCTATGATTCTTCGATACTTCCACTATAAAGAAAAATCGAGATATCGCTATTCAATGAAGACATACCGTGAAGAAATATAAGAGTATATGAATGCCATTATTCGAGAATGTTCATTGCAATATCACCAACTTATAGAATGCATTCCGATTAAACACGAATAACGTGTAATACTACTATAATCCCCACCCTTATGCACTGGCCTACAGTATCTTCTACGCAAGGCAGTTACGTTTGTCAGGCAAAATTATGGATGTGATGTTAAATTTGTCACGATGGCTAATTTTTAGGCGCGTTTCGCTTCCAGCGTGAGCGTCTATTGGCGTCGATCTGTCCGTCCGTCTGACTGTCTGTCCGTCCGTCCATCCTCATGTTCGTTCTCGGCTTCTACTGAACGGATTTTCATTAAATTTTATATTAAGGACTCACAGCCAAAGGTAATAAGAAAATCGCAAAAATGAATCACGTGAGCCAATCAGGGGTACCACTTTACTGGTGACAAAAAATGAACATTCCGTCATATGTTTCTCGTAAAGCATTGGTCGTATCAAAATATTTTTCAAATAAAGTTTGTAGAACTAGTAAAGTAGAGTATTTCTTTTCGTAAACATTTTTATCTAGGAGTTGCCGTTATCAAGATAATCAAACAAGAATGTCTCAATTCGAGCTGAAATTTCTTGCATGGTTACTTCTTCATTGTTGCTAACATAAACAATCTCACAAAAATACGTTTAATTTCCTTACGTGTGCATGCAATATTTTTAAATTGGAAGAAAATGGATTATTTATGATGAAGAAAAGAACTTTAAAATGCTATTTCCCTTACGTACAGGTATATCATTTCCTTCTAATACTCCGCTGCACGAAACGCGCCCATTTGTGAAACGCTGTACACTTTACTAACTTGTTGAATCTTTGCGAGGACCGGAACACCTTGTTCTAAACCAGGAGTCTCCAAACTTTTTTACAAGTGGGCCACTTGGACAATAAATTTTATGCTCGCGAGCCAGAGTATCAACATGAAAACATATTCGCACATATATACAAATGTATGCTATTTTGTATTAAAAGGTGGTTTAGTGCATTGCGTAAATTACGATTTTTTCGGGAAATATTTTGACATGTCCGATCTAACTATTATTTTTATTTCACCGAATATGAATCGAAATAAATGCAGCACAACTATTTTATAAAGCAGAAAATATTCAGTCTTATTTCTGGAATGAAAATTACTTAAGAGTAAAAGGAGGTAATTAAAAAAACAATCATAAATTGAGATAATATGAAATATGTGCATAACGAAATTACGCTTTTTTTCGTTTTCGTTACAGTTATTTTGAAAATTTCCTTAACGTTTTTCCTTACGTTATTCAAAAAGCATTTCGTTATTTCGTTACGTTACGCAAAACGTTTTCCAATACTGCTTCATTGATATATCTAGTAAATAAAATGGCAATGAGTTATTACAGGCTCGAGGGCCACATTAAATGGAGTGACGGACCAAATGTGGTTCTTGGGCCATAGTTTGTAGAGCCCTGCTTTAAACGAGCCGGCAAGAGAGGATGATTTCACGCCGGAGAGAAGAGAACAAACATCTTCACGTCAACCGCTGTGCGTTACTAAGGTGATTACGACGTCGTGCATGACTTACGAATCATAGAGACGGAACCATTTCCTATTTCCTTTAGCCATGTTGGAATTAGGAAGGAGAAAGAGAGAGAGCCCATTTTGGCTTTTCACGCTCGTTCCATTGTTACTCCTTAATAAGGCTTAAAACTTCCCTTATTAGGCAGTGGCTTTTGTTGTCTAATCAAGATGGCGCCGAGGAGATAACAGATGGATGAATTAATGGCTAAGCCTCCGTTTCCCATTGAGAAGCTGTAAAACATCAGACCGGTCGGAACGGAGAGTGTGGGAAGCTAGCGGCCTAAACACGTTCTCTGCTGCGTCGACGAACGCATCGCTCGGACCGGATTTGTTGGATGATTCGCGGTCCCAAGTTCAAGGGATGGAAATTACAGCGTTCCAGAGGTGCAGTACGAAATAAAGCATTCGTGTTAAAAAATAACTGGTACTGGTCGGTTATCCCCCCGAAAATTATTGGTCGGTTATCTCCCCGCAAATTACACTCCATAATAAAGACACTAAAATACATGATAACTTAAATGTTTTATTTTTCGAAACTGATTGGCCGGTCTCGACATTTACAAACCCAATCACCGGATAACGGGGAGGGATAGTCTGGTTCCAGCCGAGGCGAAGGGTGCGGTAGCGTCCGGAGACGACTACTCATTAAAACAAAGCGAGCCGAAGGCTCATCACTATATCCTTTCAATGTTATATCCTCTTGACTGCTGCGCCGCAAATGGAACCAATGTAATTTGCCGGGGGATAACCGATCAGTACCAAATAACAGCCGGTCGGGTTAGACTGGTAGGCAGTGCGCCTGCCTTCTAACCCGAAGGTCGCGGGTTCGTAATCCCGCTTCGAGCATGGATGTTTTGATTTATGTTGATTTTCTCTAAAAGAATTTGACGGTGCAAAATAACCTTAGCAGTTGGCGCACCTAAAAAACGTAATTACTACTACTACCAAATAACTTTTTATATAGGATCGAATTCAAAGCGCAAGTATACTATATATATGTGTGTGTGTGTGTGTGTGTGCGCGTCTTTAAAAAAAAATATATATATATATATTTCCTACGAATCCTTAGAAACGATGTTTTTTTTTTGGAAATTTAGCTCGCTAAAATAACCTTTAGGGTATATATGGGGTGTAAGAATAGCACAGATGACGTGAAGAGCTGTATTATTGGAGAATATTTAGTATTATAGAATAAAGAGCGATTTGGGTTGCACAGCGTATCGATCTAATGGCAGCAGAATTATAATGATGGATCACAATTTCTATTCGAAACGTATTCACACACCTCTAAGATATGTAGGTAAATTTTTCGAACTGAAATGTATTATAACTGACAAGAATATCCTAAGCTCGATATATCTTTTATGAGTTGTACCTTCATCATTAGCGTTAAATCAATGTCAGCACTACGGTCAATGAAAGCAAAAATACCAGCGGTATCATAGGATTACAATCGACGTCTAGGTGATAATTATACGTACCCCGCTATTAACACGATAACCGCCAACATTTTTATTTATCTTTTAATGTTGGTTCAGTATGACCTTAAAAATTACTGCTCCAATGTAACATTATTTTCTGATTCCCATCTGGAGATCATGGATCATGCACATACAATATCGGTATACATTAAAGCAGGGGAGCCCATTACGTCGCTCGCAGACGACCGATCGGCCTTTAGGAAGATTGGGGTTGCCCGCTGAGGCAGAGATATGCTAGAAAAATTAAAAAACTTAATTCGAAGAACGTTTTCTAGATTTTAAATACCTCTATTGTAACATTTTTTTCGCCGAAATTGACATTGAAGAAACTTCTTGCAAAATAAGAGATGTTCAACATGGACGCAACAGATCTGGGAAATGAAATATTAATTATGTTGCAAAGTGATATAGAGTTGAAAGTAAGATATAACGATTCAAATGTTTGGAAACTTGTTTCGTCTGAAAATTTTTCAAATATAAAAAACTTGCATTTGTGTTGAAATCATATTTTCTTTCCACTTAATTATGTGAATCGATATTTTTTAATATGAACCTAATTTAATCTAACAATAAGACCAGAAATGCACTCACGAATGAACATCTTAAAGATTGTTTACGCATATCGGTTTCGAGTTACAAGCCCAATTACCAATCACTGGCTAAAGATATGCAGTGTAGACGCACCCATAACAGTTTAAATAAAGAACAAATTTAAATAAATTTAGCAATCATTTATTTTGTTATCTTTGCGTTTAGCTTAAAGTTACAATATCCTGAAGTATATGTTAAAAAATGTAGTATCCCGCAAGACAATTTACAGAATGAAAATAGCCCTCGGCATAAAAAAGTTTGGGCCCCACTGCATTAAAGTATACGATAATACATTTCAAAATGCATAAATCAAATTTTCATAGAATGTCAATAAAGCAACCGGATGCCATTGAGGGCGATGACATCTAATCAAACTAAACGATTATAAAAAACTATTAGATTCCCAAACAGAACCCATACAAGCTAATGAGTGAATTTCAAAGAGATTACGTTAATTACGGTTCTTGCTAAAAATAAATAAAGAGTAACAACATTTTTTTAACTGGGCTCCGTGGCTCGAACCGTAAACATGACCACTAATATGCTGACTTCTACCTAGCATACTAAAACTAAAAGGACCTCTCCTAGTATATAACCTCTGTGGGATTCTCTCTCTCTCTCTTTATCATTATCTCACTTTTGACCAACCCGTTACGAATCACTCACTCGTGGGTGTGTGGTTGTGGAGGAGGGCGCACCGCCAATTAGATGAAGCAGCAGAGCGGGCAATGATAGCAGGCCGAGTTTACTAGTTTGACGCGATAATGACTCAGGATCCGAATTCGCTCGTGTGAAGATCTGAAGAAGAAAAATAATCTCATTTCCTTCGGCTATTCTCTCTCTTTCTCTCCCATTATCTCTCTCTCTCTCTCTCTGCTTCACCTTTCAGAAGGAAATTATTCGCGCGAAAGAAAAGATGATAGGAAGGTAAAGAGGAAGTCCTCACGTTGCCTAATAAAAGAAGAAATGCTGCGATATTTGCATCCGTTAATTTTTTTAAATGCTTAAATTAAAAATTGTAATGGGCGATTTTTTACGTGGAGGATAAAGTAATGATGATAATCACGGAAAAAAACAATCAACAACTCTGTGACTTACACGCAAAGGTTTTTTTTAGTTACGCTACAATCGTAGCATCGTCGTCAGTTTACTCGGTGATTTCAACAGCTCGAGTACAATTTGTTTTATTTAAAATTACACCCATTCACGAGTATTCGATATCATCAGTGAACTACATTCTTTTAGGTACCGGGGTGAAAGATTTATGCCTCAAACCATGATGGTGAAACTTTTTTTAAAATCACTCTCAAAACGCTACGATTCACAAAATGCCGTTACGGTCACTTCCTCGGCAATTGCCCACACTCATTGTAATTACCTATATTTAATTTTTAGACAATTACAAACGAATGCTAAAAAAAGAGGTTTAATGTTGTAGGTACTACTATTTATATTTGGCCATTATACAAAAATGTATTTAACAAAAGGATCTTTTGTTCAAGACTTCCTGTGTCTGATAAGAGTATAGGATTATGAATACTAAAAACGAAACGTAATGATTAGATGGTTGACACTCGGTCGTGAAACGTAAAATATCGATGAAAATTAGAAGAAAAAAAACGTATCCCAATCAGTTTAAAAATATGTGTAAGCGAGGTAAAAATTTGCCGCCCTTCTGGATACGAAAGGTATGAAATAATATTAATGATATACTAAAAAAAAAGAAAATAAACTTATTTTACTGTTTTATTTTTTCAAAAAATATTCAGCTAAATATTTTCAGAAAATAGAAATAAAACATTCACTGACCTTATAACAAAATTACCATGTAATGATTATATTACCAAATATTTTTATATTGCAACTTTACGAACCCACTTTTCGAAAAGGACGAGATTAAGTTTTTTCGGGCTTTTTTCTTTGCAAAGGCATTTATCAGGGATCAGAGAGAAAATCTACGTGTAAAAGGTAGAGATCCCGAATGTTAAATAGTTGCACAAAGAGACAAACCCCGAGTAATCAAAATCTCTAGTGTTGAAGGTTCGCTGTATTTGGGGCGGGAAGGTTATTTGAAATTACAATGCTTAATCCCCTAAAAGCACATGAAACTTAGCAGTCTAGTTATTGCTTTTGCGTGCATATATTTCGCTAAAGAGGTTAAGGAAAGTGCACGGTGTATCGGCGTGTTTTAGACAATGTAAAACTTTAAAACGTTCATCTTGCCGCCCATCTTAGGTGACACCAGTAAGCGGTAGGTTACGTCGCTTACATCTTGAACCGACCCTGAATGTAAATGACATATCATCGCGTAAAATATAATTTTTTCCCCATGTTTTCAAGTTCTGCGCAATAAACCTTTAAGAAAATGAAAATGTAAAAATCCGAAATATTGATTTTGCCGCCCCTCTGAAGTGGCGCCTGTAAGCGACAGCTCACGTCGCTTACGCCTTAAACCGGCCCTGATCCCAATGCAATCAATTGTAATTTTCGACGAAAAGATCGTAGAATTTTCGGAAGGGAAAAAAACGCAAACGTTTACCGGGAGACTGCCGCTTGCAGCCTTAACCGATTTGCATCGAGCGGGGCAGAGAGTCGCTGTCTCAAAAGTTCACGATGAAAAATCGAAAGAAAGAAAAGAAACTACTTTCGTGGCGGCAATTATCTCGGAAGCCAGTTTTCTTCCCTCGCATTGGATTTCGTCCGTGATCCGAATGAATCGAGAGTGAGAGAGACACGTCTCTCTCTCTCTCTTATACTCTCCCCTCAGAAGCGATCTCACTCTCGCAATCTCAAGACCGGTCGCTTTCAACCTAACTCGCTTTGAAAATCTTCGTTACACGCACACAAGTAGATCAAGAGAGAGAAAAAAAAACAATAGAAAGATCTCGAGCGAGAAGTTGTGATTGGGTTGCGTGAGCGACGACAGACAAGGAGTCTTTTGTTTTTCCTCGGTACGCGAACGTGTAATGGATAAGACGTCTCATAAAAATGCCTTCCGGGTTGGGTTGGGTCGAATGGAAGGGAGGTGGTAAGGGCGGTCAGAGCGGAATAAATGAAAAGTTTGAAATAAGATCTATTGCGTTCGATATTTCTAGACGGGTAAAAAAAAAAAGACAATCTATACGGTCATTCTAAGACGTTCGTTTACTGGCAATGCTAAGGGTCTGTCTGTTTCTGGAAGAAATTGCAATTTTCTATTGCGAAAGTGTTTTTTTGTGTCTCTATGTAGTGTTGTTCAGTACTCAATGCCGTCGAGTTAAATAGACGTGATTTTTTTAAACTGGGTTATACATGTCGAAATTTTTTTACTTGTGGCCGTGACACGTGACAACGTAGCGCGATACCGAACTGGTTTTTAAATTGCAATGCAATGATTCGGAATACGTTTTCCGTAATTATATATCTCTGTCCAATTGGTCTACCATAAATATTTGTTTAATTTCGAAATGTATCGTACGTTAAGAGAGTGATATAGCGTAATATCGTGTAATCTGTCCAAAATATTCGCACGTAAACGGGATAAATCACTTGTTAGAATATTTTGTTTTTACACTATAGTATTTTAACCCAAGTTATTGTTCTGGAAGGGATAAGATGAACCTAAACCACGTTTTCGCTACTTGAGTAATTAATAATTTAATTTAGTCTTTTGATATTATCGAGCATAGCTTAGCTTATTTTGAGGAATTAAGTAGAGATTTGTAAACATTTCCTATGGAAATGCAAAAAAAAAACTATTAAAAGTCCTTTAGAAAATTTGGGAACAATGAAATTGATAAGCGGGTAGCATTGTGCTAAGAAATAATATCACTCAAAAATCTTTTGCATCGAAGATTTACAATCAAGATTATATAACTTTAACGGCTCTAATTCTAAGATCTTATGATTACGAGAGCATATTATTAGTACTGGCAATCATTCGTCCAAGATTACTTGAAATTATATTCAATGAAACTTTTGTATTCAGGCTCATATCGGCAGTCTGTGTGTGTGTGTGTGTGTGTACAAGGTTGGAGGCATGGCTAGGGTAATGTAAGTAAGTGTCCGCTGCAATATAGTACGCGAACTTCTTCAGAAACTAAATAAAATACCCAGCTCAACTTTTCCAATGTTCTCCTTCAACCAAATACTGTAATTCGCAATAATCTGATACCATCAACACCTCTTCAACAACTGCAAGTGTAGATTGGAAATCCTACCTTGTTTACTACCCTTATCTCGTTTTATCTTTTCGCTTCCTAAAGTACACACACACATCAAGGAAACGGTATAAATAAATTACCAGTTTGCCATGCTAAATTGCGATTGAAAAAAAAAAATACATCATTGAGAAGGATACAGGGACTCAAAGCAGCTCTCGATGGGCCAACAGACACATGTTTCAACGAAACGAGAAGTTATATATATATATGTGTGTGTGTCAAAACTGTCCTTCCCTCAAGGGAAGCTTGGACTGATAGTTATCACATACCGTTTCAGTTGGAACTCGACTGTTAGGGCGTGAAACATATCTAAGCTTGGCACGATAATGTTACGCAAAACATCGATTCTCGGATTTAGAAAATTATTTCCCCAGAATCCTTCGAACGACTGGTTTTAACAGGTTAAAAAATGTCATAACCTTATTTAATTTTTAAATTTTTTTTATATTGATCGATTCGTTATACTTTCAATTACTTTGTTATTATAGTTTTTATGCTAGTTTATTACATTTTCAGGAAAGATTAATATTGTGGAGAAGCAATTTTACGCATTCTACTTGATAAAAACACCGGTACAATTACGCTAAAATTTACACAGGATATAATATAACTCAGGCATGTCTCAAAAAATATTTTTAACAAACAAACTGCTTCATATCCTCCAATTAGACAAGTGTCTCAATCTACCATCGTTATATGACTTCGTTTATTAAAAAGTGATACTCTCCCGCCCATTGAGAGCTGCAGAATATAACTCTTAAGCAGCAAATCAGTGCTTATCAATCTTTTTGGAGCCACGGACCCCCTCAGAAGTCCCAAAATTTCAGCGGTTCCCCATTCCGTGAAAAGTTCGTAAATGTTTATGCACTGTCTCGTTCTTTTTTCACATTAAAATATTAGTCAGAACTGTGCGCGGGACCAACGTTACAGATAAAAACAAACATAATGTCCTACTGAACTCGCGAATCTCTAGTGGTGCGTGGACAGCCCATTGAGAAACACAACATCAGGGTATCTAATCATCGCCAGTCCTTCAGCACTTTTAATGTCCCGTCAAGAAACGTAAGGTCGCACAGGTATACGGAGAGAAGTACTTGAAAAAGAGGATTTGTATTGAGTTTTTATTTGTTTATAAAGTGGATGCGAGTCATATGGCTAAGAAAGACGCCCATGACCCAGTAAATGAAATGAAGCGGCGCAGATTCTTCTCTCTTTCCCTCTCCCTCCCTCTCTGTCACCCTCTATTTTTCTTCTCTCACCGCCGTGAGGTTTTGTTTCTCGTGACCTCTGCAACGAGGTGAAGTGACACCTTAAGCACACTTGATCTCCGAGGTCGCGGATCGATTGGGGCGAAGAGGAAAAAACACGCATGACTAAGACAGCTTTCGAAAAACATTTTGCGTTACAACGCGACATTTAAAATCGAATTGCATGAAAATGCAAGGGATAAAAAAAAACCAAGGTTAATCACTCAATCGACATGTAGATGCGGATAAAATCTCGCGTAACAATATAGAGAAACTAATTCTAAGTTATTATTGCAAGGAAAACATAAACTCTATAATGAATGACACAAAGACCTTTAATATGTAGATTAAACACGTTCATGGATGCAAAAAAATAATCTCCGATAATTGATTTGAATCGAATCAAATTCGTAAGAGTGTTTTGTTTGAGAAAGAAAGGTCTTTCAAACTCGTCTGTATCGAACCAAACCAGATGTTTCCTTCTTGAGAGCATGCCGTATCGACTTGGAAGTTACGACATCACAAATGACGGTGCAAAAAATAGCATCAATGCGAAAAATTCACTCCGAAAATTCGGCAGGAAGGTGGCAGAACTTCCTTCTGTAACGGTAGGCACTCTATTTTCCATTGAAAAACACAATAAAGACGAAAATTTCGAGAAATATTCATTAACGTCCACGTATGTTAAGTATTAGTTATCACTGTTTGACGTTAGATGGAAGGACGGGCGAAGGCGATGGATCCCGTGACGTAATAGCTCATGAGCCGTTCACCACTCTTAAGCGACGGATGAGGTATGTTCAACGGTTTGCGCAATCAAAGCTATGTATATAGCATTACCCACCGCAATCTTATGTTATATTCATTCAAATACTTCGGGATTAATTAAAGCGAACATAAGTTTGTGAGTTTGGTTACTAATGCGGCAAACGTCTTCCAACTTCGAATATAATTTTCTCGCATCTTTTTCTATTAATTTGATCGTATGTTCCTTTAGGAAAGCACCGCAAAGAAGCTTTTAAAATGTTTACAGTCATACATGAATCGGAGAGACATAAAGGATCGCTTTTACCCTAGGACGATAACATAAGATAATAGACTAAAGGTAGCGTAGGAAAACTCTGGATATTTGGTGCACCCACTGCCATCCGCCAATAAGGTGACTTGCAGGATGCCACGTAGATGCAGATGAATTCAATTACCTTGGCACAGTTCCTGAAGACCGAAAATGAACCATTACGTTTTATGTGTCACATATACAGTAAATAGTACGAAGACTGAAATGAGCAGACGCTTAAACGAGTTCCTTAGCACGTATTGGTATTCCTCAGTACTAAAATACATCCGAACGTCTATTACTCGAATTTTCCATAACTCATAGTGAATTCATTTTACGAAACAAAATATTTTACGTGTCATCTTTCTTCCATAGCTTTAATTTCTTATAAGTGAGCATTTTTTTGTATCCCTTGAGTTGTAGAAGTTCCACTGTTAATTGTTATGGAGAGTCCAACTTCAGTTTTAAAAGCCAACATATATACATCCCGGAAATTATATCATTTGTTCTCCCATATCATCTCTCTCTCCCTCCCTCCCTCTCCCTTTGCCTTCTTCCACGCTCTTTCCTCTCTCCCCTCCCTCTCCTTTCCCCCCTCCTCCCCTTTCTACTCCCTCCCCTCCCCCTCTCGGAGTCATATCACGCGCATTCACATCAGCGAATGCTTGGGAATGCGGCGGTGGGAACCAAGACGATCGTTGGAGCAGAGACTCCGTTGGCCCTCATCCGCGCCGCACTTCCTAGTCTCCTCGGCAGTCACCATGGATACGGTGTGCCCCTCCCCTCCTCCCCATTTCTCCTCCTCGCGGAACCCCTACTCCCTCCTTCTCTCCCCACCCCCCTCTCTCTCTTCTCAGGCCAAAGTTTCATTCGTTTCATCTAGCAGCTCATCCTTAGCAACTTGTTTTTGTTCTTCCTCTGTTTCCATTATTCTTCATCTGTAGAATTTTCTCCTTCGCCCTCAATATTTCATTTTGCTCTCTTCCACATTCGTCTCTTTCTCGTTCACTCTCTCCTATGCTTTATCCTCATTTCCTCCATCTCCTTTTCTCTTCCTTTCCCTTTCCCCTTTTTCTTTCTCACTTGTCCAATATACCGCTTGCAGTCATGATTACATATCTGTATAACATCCAGAGCCAGATAGAGGGGGGGAGGCAGCAGGGCCATTTGGTCCGGGCCCCGTGCCCAGAGGGGCCCCCGAAATTTGTTTTATTGATTTTATTCATATATAACTGTACGGCTTTCGGAGTGGGGTGGGGCCCCACATTTGTGACTGGCTCGGGCCCCATCTCATCTCTCTCAGGCCCTGATAACATGGGTTTATAACTTACGAGAAGTTACGCCAAACTACCTACTTAATGGGCTGAACTACGATTTTATATACATATACAGTGAAAACTTGTCAAAAATTGTTTCATAGGAAATACTCGTTTATACATTATATACATATATACTTCATCCTAAACAATCGTATTTCAATAATGTTGCATTTAGGGCATAAAAAGAAATTTAAACGAAAAATATCTTACTATAATTATGAGAAAGAGGTTTAGTCTTAAATAGTTATATAGAAGCAAATGTTGAAAGAGTTATGACATATTATTTTCAATTTAGTTATCAGAATAGACCTCGTTACCTATTTTAACAGTTTAAAAACAAGACTCGATATTTTTTTTTGGTTTTCTAAACCGCTTTTTACTGCCATGAGGTTACATTCCACCAACCCCACTAAATATTACATTTCTTGTAAAAAATGGCCGGCAGTGAATTTCAACGCTGTAAAAATAATTACGTCGAGTAAGAAAGGGGATTTTTTCTCCTCAACCTTGACAAACAAACTCGTACGCATCTTTCCTTCTTTCTTTTTCCTTCCTGCCTCGTTAAATTTCTCTTCCGTATTCTCATCCTCCTAGGCCAAGGCTGCGATTCTTTCCTCCCCCCCTCCCTCCATTCTCTCTCTCTCCAACTCGCCATCTTTATATCTCCTCCGCTTCCTCTTTCGGTTTGCCCTTCTTCCGTAATATCTTCCCACTCCCTCTTTATCACCTCGTTCCCTTCCCATAAAGAGACTCGCGAACGCGTGAGGCGATTGCGTCGCGGCGATAACGGTCCTCCTCAGCCCAGCTCGGCCGAAAGAGTTTTTTCGGCGGTGGGAGACTTCAACGCGTGGGCTTATTGCGTCGAATATCCATTTCGTCCCAAAGGGATGTCTTTACATGGGATGGACAGTTCTTCGCGCCATATCATTCGAGTCAAACGATCGCAAATTAATATCCGTTACTCGTAAAAGATGTTTCCTTTCGCATTGAAACAATTCAATGGTAACCCTTGAGCATAAATGCAATATATATAAGTTTTTATTGTTTGTTTTTTCGATAAGAGGTTGGGGTTATCTCATATTCACAAAAAAACAGTTAATAAATAAATACAGTGATAGTCATCATGACTAGTCTATCTACCATGGTTTATATCACATTCAACTTTGCAGTTCACAATGTGTTGACAATTTTTAAGAATTTGAATAAAAAATAACTCAGTCTTGAAAAGCATATAAACCAAAAAGACAATTTACTATATAATATACAATAACTAATGGTTTATTTATTCAATTGTATTTTGCGTGTGCATCGTGTTTTATTCATTTTAACTTGTTATTAACAGCAAAGGCAGCTAACATTAATATATTTATACCCAATAATATTATTTAATTTATTTGCTTTCGCTAAAGCGGGGTCCTCTTATGTTCCAGGTAGTCTTATAGTCGGGTAAATACGGTATATACACTTGAGTTAGAGGAAATTAGGAGTAGTAGGAAACCAAGTGAACACTTACCGTTTGGAGAGCAGCTGGGGGGTATAGGAGAAACACATGAAGAGACGTTTGGTGGGAGACTCGGGTAGTCTTCTTCTTCAGTCGCAGAAGCTTCGAAACGGCCGGATTAACCAGACGCGCATTCCAGATGCAAAGTAGCCGTCCTCTGTGATAGATCATCAAAATATGAATTAAATTTATAAAACCGTTGAACAATGTGCGCCTCTATCATCTTTCCATAGAGGCGATTAATGTCAATTTACAAATGGCTAACGGATATTTTTTTTACAAAATAGTCAATAAACAGGAATGAAATTAATAAATATAAATGGGATGCCGTCAACTTAAAATTTCATGCATTAACCGGCATTATTAAGGAGTGTCTAATTCTATTGTCGCTGGTTCGATATATATTCAGGATAATACAAGTTCTTCTCGAAATTCCTTTTTTTCGTGATAAATTCCACTTCAACGGATGAAGATTCTGTTTGTGAGAAATAAGAGAGAAAGAGTTAAAACACTGAAGTACACGGTCGTACCCAGGTTCGAATACCGAAGTTGAGGTTATGCCTTCTCTTCGCCATGCCAAATAATACGCATCGTGGGAAAAATTTTCCGTTCTCCTCACAAGAATTCCTTTTGGTTTTATTACGTTGGCTATGATGGAGTTAGGCAATACTCGTTTTTGTTTTTCGCCAGAGTTATTTGATAAACATGAATGCAGGATTCTTGGTAGTTAGTTGCTGCCTTATAAGTCATACGAGCATAAATAATTGTACAAAAATAAACGTACAAACCATCACTTATGTTTGAAAAAGAATATGCCAATGAAAATGGCTTTACAGAATTTTTAATCAAAACCTCGACATATATATTTAAAAGTAATTTCTTATTCATTAAAACGCTATATATAAAACATGGGTATATAAAATAGGAAGACACGATCACTTGGCAATCGCTTAAAGCAAAATGGTTTACTGTAAGCAACGCGCTGACGAGGATATCTCAGTAAAATTGGCATGAACGGGGAAAGATGTTAAGGAAGAATTATACTCGCAGTGATACGTGACCGACTGCACGGAATCTTCGACGTGCGGCTTTAGAGACGTGAGCCATTTGTTTAAATCTGGCATGAACGGAACGTTAACAGGTGCAGTTATACCATTTACCTACGAAGTCTCGATGGGTATCTAGCTTCGAGTGAATTTTTGGCGAACAATGCTCCCTTCCCGGAATCTCCAAATCTTTTTGGCGAGTTCTTACCGATTTTCAGATATTTCGCGTGGGTTCTACCTCCGTGATCTAATTCCAAAATTCCGTCCTATCTCACCTCGCGGTTAGCTTGACCTTCCGAGCGAAAGACCCCCAGATCGATTCCCCGTAACCGGCAAGGACGTTAGTTGATGGGTACGTAATCGACCGCTAAAGTGTAAATGATCGGGAAATTTAATCTAACTGATGACGTCATCGATTACGCTTCCGCTAATGAGGAGGAGTTTATTACCATCCATCTCGTACGATTCGAAACGTTTTCCGATGTCGTACAACCAATATGCCCAATCATTCGAAGATTTATTTTCACGGCGGAAAAGAATTTTAAAGACTAGAGATACACGATTTCGTATCCGGGTTAGTCGTCGTTAAGAGATTTTAAATTTAAATCCGGGCGTAGAAATCTTTATTGGACGTGAAAGGTCTGCCTTGGATGGCTAACTGCCTTATTTGAAAGCTAAATTCCTGAAAGTAAACAGGGAGGGTGGGGGGTTTGTGCTTAATTCAGTTCACAGCTCAACAAAAGAAGGCGGCCTAGAAAACAATCGCGTTCTTTTATATTTTTATTTCTTTCTCTTTGACATCTTATCCTTTACGAAAAAAATGAAGCGTGCCTGCCTATCAAGCAGGTTTTTATACACTTCGGTTTTGAAAGATACTATCATACCCAATACCCATGTATGCTTGATAAATTTTAAGCTAACCACGACTTTCCAAGGTTGAAATCTTATTCTATGGCATTAAGGAATGAAATCTTGAATATCGTTTACTAAAAAAAAATATTATCCTCATGAAAGTTTTGAAACATTTCGCCATAATTATAGCGAAGTTCAAATGCGTGTCTAGTTAGAGTTTCGAACATAATAAAAAAGTTCTTCAGTTATTATATGGAGAGAAATTTTAATTTTAGAATGAATGATTAATTAATTTTACCATTTAGATCCTAGCCACAAGGCATCATACTACTCTTAATAACTTTTTAAAAAAATTTTTGATGTAAAGATATGTTGATTTATTTTTTCCGTGAGAACATCTCGTGGAAGACCTTCGACTCCACGCGTATCGATGCGACGGCGTGATTGCTCAAATGTTGGAGCGGAGTAGACCTGGTCTTTTAGGAATTAGCGGCAGCGATGCGTATCGAATCGAAATAATCGGGACAAAATTTTCGTAATGTGTGAAGGGACCGGCGTGTCAAATTTGAGATACTAAAGGTGAAGGTGATCTCGAAAGATTTCGTTCCCATAGCAGCTACTTTTGTATTTGAAAAAATCTTGCGCTCCGCCTCATTCATATCAGAGATGTCGTCAAATTTAAGGGAAAACATTTATATTTGTAGAAAATTTCAAAAATACGACCGTACACATAGAGAATCTTCAGTTCAAATTATCTAAGTAAAGTAATTCAAAAAAACACCACAAAAATGATCGCCATTCCATTAGATTTGGCTTCTTTAAAAATAATCGCTTTAATTTCTCGAACGTAAAAGTTTTAATCATATCGGTATCTATCTTCGTTTAGTGCCCACACATTTCCGTTGTGAATCAAACCATAAAACTGTTTTTTCTAACATAACCAACTGCTCTTAAATCATAAACACAACGTTAAAAATTGAAATAGAGAAAAATTTCAAATGGAAATGGTTCCTGATATCTACATTTGTGGGGAAATGTGGTATGTATAAAAATATAAAACTTGACAACAGAGTCCCACATGGCACATGTCGTGGTCCACAAAACTTTTATGATCGTTAGAAATTGGATTTTCTACAATTACACTCTTGAGCGTTGACTTAAAGATATACATTTATTTATGCGTATAAATTAACTTACAGATTCACATGTATTTACGATGCACATAACTTTTGCTAAACGCCGTGTGTCCTCGGCAATGAGCGGAGCGGACATTTTTTGCTACTTTTGTTGATCGACAGCTGGAAATTTCGCTGTGTCGACAGACCCAACTCTTACTTTCATCGAGGATTATTCAATGAGCGGTATTAAGGAGCGCAAAAGATCGGAGGACGGCCATTTAGGTTTGAGGCATCACTTTCAATGCCACTCTCGAATTCCTTCTCAAATCATCTTCCTCATAATTTCATGATCCGATGGCTGCAACAAATCTGTAATCGATTCCCTGCCAAACTCCTTCGGACCCCGTAATCCACACCTCCGTAAAAGCTATTCCTTTTTATTTGAAAAAATTAAGGGTTACACAGTAAAACCCGAGTGCTAAATTTTCGGGTTCATTTAAACGGCGTGATGGCCTACTTGACTCCATCTAGAGGTAGATTTTCTTCGTGAAGATAATTACATCTCGTTAAACTATCCTTTTAAGGCGTCAGACCAGGTTGAGACGTGTTATTCGCAGATTTTTAGCTGCTTTCCTCCCTTGATAGCGGTGTACGGCAAGCCCTTGCTATCCACGGTTTTGGGTATCAGCGCTTTTGGATTTCTACTGTATAATTCTTTAAAGTAAATAAGCAACCAGCAAGGCACATCGTAAAACTGTGTCTTATCCTTGTGCAGAGGATCTGTTCTTTACTTTATCGAGACACACTACTGAAATGATTCAGTAATTGCAAGGGGAGATAACTGTGCAATCAAAACTACGCTGCCGCTTCTTAAAATATAGGAATAATTTTGCTTGCCTCCATATTCTGAATATATCCCGAATGTGCAAAGTCACTCTTTCAGGGAAAAAAACTGTAATTCCTTTCTAATGCTGTCCAACCGTAAGACGCACGTGCTTGTACTCGGATAGTAACCCATTGTTAATTTAACTCATTTGATATATCGAAAAAGAAATATCATACGCACAACAGAAATATATGTCGGGTGAAATACGTGTACGAATGGCTTTTAGATAATATGGGAAATACCAGACATTTTTTCCATATTTTATGAAAGTTCTAGTACGTATTTTTAATGGATCCCAGAATGCACTTTAATCGTCAATAAAAATATTTTATGGATTAAAATGTTTTCCAGGAACCTAACCTCCACATTCAGCGAGAGACTGCTGTACTCAATTTAATTCTTAAAACCTATATAGTACGCGTTTACTATCGTTTTTCCAACGAAAAGATATCGGAGAGCACTTTCAATGCATATGTTTTCTGCTTCTACCTTTACTAGGAAAGTGCGAAATTATTACTCATATATCGATTCTGGTTTGTTAAAATTGCCTGACATATTATGACCCATTATATTAAAGCCACTTCCATAAATAAACATTGAATTAACGGTAAAACTAGTCAAATAGATAGGAATAAATACAGAAAACTCTCAAACTTGCTGCGATGGAAAATTTCCTCTAAGAAAACTTTACATTGCACGTTCAAAAATATCATTAATTAAATTGATTCCCATCGTGTTGGTCAGCTCAATGACATTTTCCAATCAGACACTTTCGTGCTGAAATCGATCAAATGAACCGATAGAGATATTTCCGTAAATAATCAATCAATGCCTACCACGTTCTGTTTTGTCCTTGTTGAACACGTATGAATGCAATCTGAAAACCAAATAGAGCCACTCCAATTCCGATGAAATCTCTTTATTCAGCTGCACTAAATAAACCGTCTGGCTCAAGGTTTCGAAATCAAAGCGCAGTGACCATGTCAGCTCTTGAATCGACAAGGAATTCGCGGAAACGCCGTTGTTTTCTAAAACCGCCGCCAAGAAAATCTCCCAACTACAACCGTTTAAAATTAATCTCAAGTTCCGAAATATCTTATCTTACAAAGTTGCGGACAATTCGCAAATATGAAAATAAGATTAAATAGTTCGTTGAATATTCTGATTAAAATCGAGGTAGTTACACTATGTTCGTCCTTTGCTGACCAGTACGCCTCGAAATAATCATAAGGTACGTTTTTCTCCATGCATTCCCTTAAACTCAATTGACGTAAAGCTAATCGAGAAATTCTATTTCGGCTGATGAAATGCAACGTAGATATATGTATAGTAAAATTTAATACAAACGAAAAAATTAATGCTTATTCGACGAATTTATTTACATTTATCGAATAAACTTAAAGGAAACATATGCATTAATGCTTTCAAAGATTGCATTCTTTGTTATATGCACGCAAACGTTTACACAGATACCCGAACAAAGTAAGAGCGAAATGTCTCCCTCGTCAGTCAAGATGTCAGTCGTTGAAAAAATTCCCAACGAATTTAGTATGTATCCCTGGGAGCTTTAATTGATTTTCATCGCGTAGACACGCTAGGTCAGGAACTGTCTCCAGCGGGCGTTAAATGCGATACCAACGTCATAAGGCCTATTTAATGATAACCTTGGAAACAGATGTGAGCTAAGCTTCAATGCACAGTAGATCGTTTTCATTCCTACGACGTTATCATCGAGCGATTTCATTATAATGAACTCAAGAGCTGTTTACGGAGCCCGTTTCATGTAGAATTACAAGTTACGATGGAAAATTTTATAAGTCGCACCACAAGGGAAACAAAAAATATTCAACCAACAGAGAAATTCGAGTTATAGAATAAAAATAACAAGCAAAATATTTTGTCCTGTAAAATGAATCCACTTCGCGTTACAGAAAATTCTAGTTATAGGGTTTTGCCTGTATATTAACATAATTCGATTTCTACTGAACGAATGTCAAGCAACCACAACAGTAAAAAAAAAAAGCAAATCGACACGGGTAAAATAACTTATAAAAATTAAATAGTAAACAAGCATTAAAATTTTAATTTCTGAGATGGAAAACGCAAATCTTCGAATAAATACTAGCACAAATTTCAAAGGATTGCCGTAATAAAAGGATAAATACGTTGAGTAAACGGATGTCAAGGAACCAAAATCAAAATAGTGATTTTTTTAATGCGGGGAAACCAACCGATAAAACTTATGGCGAGAAACAAATGCCGATCGTTAAAACGCGAAACTTAAGTATGCAAAATTAAAATTTTAATCGCGGGGAAGGATGAGAGTAAAGTTTCGAGTTAAATACGAACATGAATTTCAATAGGATTTACATAAAAATAAAAGCTAAAGACGTAAGCAGCGGATATTATACATATAATATAATAGCCCAGGTCCGTTGGTTGGTTGGTCACGCTATTCCATAGGCCGTGACTCTGGTAGCGAATTGTGGTATTAACTTGAGAAAAAATCGAGATAGAATCTCGAAATTTGGCAGAAGTGCTCGATTAACATATTTTAAGGTAATGACGAAATAAATCTCAAGAAAAGTCCTGAGTTCGACTCCAAGGAAGACATTTCCATTTTCCGTAAGGTAACACGTTAAAATCCACTTTTTGAAGTGCAGGCTTTTATTGTTTTGGAAATTAAAATTAGAAGGAATTAACCTACGATCTTCGGATCTGAACCATTTTGAAGAAAAAATTACGTTTCGTATTCTGTTCATCTTTTTCCGCCTACAGTTGGAAACCACTCATGTTAAACGTTTATCTACTATAATATAGTTTGAAGGGCGTGTTTGTTGGTTTGTGTGTATGTTCATGGAACTCCTCCTAAACGATAAAAGCTAGAATAACCAAATTTGGTACGATTCTTCCTTACATCCTAACTTAGAGAATGGTCAAGGTTTGGCCAAACGGGATTATTCAGTGCCGCCAATATAGGGGATTAACATTTTTCCATAAGATAACACGTATGAATCCATTTCTTGACTTGCAAGGTATTCTTCCTTCAAGCATTAAAATACGTAAATATGGACTGAGTGTTTCCGTTTTTGCTTTATTCGACGAATAAAACTCTATACTATCTTATTCCTGCGAAGTTTACATGTTACACGGTCAAAGTTTTCAGAAATACGCCATTTGTTTCGAAAATTTGTGGATTTTTCGTACTCTTTCCGGGCATTGCCAAGGCGGCCGTCATTCTTACCACCGATTCAGTTATCTTCAATGAAGCTTTCAAATAGACGAAAGTTTAGCGTTATTCGATTCGGACTTTTGTTTAAGCAACGAAACGATCAATGTTTATGGATAGCAACGTAAATAGATACTGATTTTTATTCAGGAAGCTTTCATTGATGAAAGTAATTGAACCTTCTTTCGTCTACTGAATACTGGAATCTTACATTTTTTGTAAGTAAAATCATTATGTTCTACATTATAATGTTTATTAACGTAAATAAGCTCACGTATCTGGTGTACATTTACCGGAGTCAGTGTTCAATCATGGACAACTGTACGTTGTTTTTCACGGGTTTCTTGCTTACAAGACATAAAAGTAAATAATTCAGCGAGGCATAATTACACAAGAAATGAAGCTGGATTTGGCGAAAGTGATATATGTATATGATAGGAAATACAATTATCGTTATAATTGAATGAAACACGTTCGGAAACGGATTGTTACAAGCAAATATGATTAACTGTTAAGAAAAGCTAATTGTAATTTTAAAAGTATCTACTATATATTTTAAAGAGTTTGTACGTTGTGCTGTAGTAGCTTCACTAAATCCGTTGAAATTCAACGAGAAATTCTGCTAGTTTCACATTTTTTGTGGAAATCTTGCCATTTTAACGGGATGTTGCCTTGGCTACCAATTATATTGTTAGATCTCGAAATCCTATTGTTACATCAATCCTTATGGGTGTAAGCGTGCTTGAATGAAATACGAGATAGGGAGGGAGAGAGAGGGATGGTAACGGAGGGGGAGAGAGGGAGGGAGGTGTAGAGAGAGAGAGAGGGAAGGGGGGACAGGGAATGAGGGGGGAGGTGGAGAGAGGGAATGAAGAGGAAGGGGTGGAGAGAGGGAGGGAGAATGAGGGGAATAAGGGAGGAAGAAAGACGGAGGGATGGAGAGGGAGGGAGGCAGACAGACAGACAAACGATTTTATTGGGGGCGAAATTGAGACTATATAGTCCCTTACATTTTAGAGAAAGAGTGAGGGAGAGAGAGAGGGGGGGAGGGAGAGGGAGAGAAATGGAGGGAGGGGGAGAAGGGAGGGAGAGGGTGGAAGGGAGGGGGAGGGAGGGAGGGGAGAGAGAGAGGGAGGCAACTATTTTAAGGTTAACTCGTTATAATGACGGTCAATTACGCTAGTACCGTGATAATGCGCCATCTTCCGGTGAAACAGTACCCAAGAGAAATAATTTATTCATGCACTCTGGCAGATAAGCATATAAATATTCGGTCACGAAGTATTTTAAGAAAATTATTTTTGAAGCACAATGCTGCAGAAACAATTTTCGGCGATTAACATGATAGCGATCGTAGTTTGTTTAATTATTCTCTTTGCGAATACGCTATCGTACGGCGCCTCCATCGAACCGGAGAGGTATCCAATTGAATTTCACTGAGAGAAATATAAATATTAATGGTTCATAAAGATGTGGAATATAAAATATGGCATTTTCAAAAGGGGTACCTTTGGTGGAATTTATTGCGCTTGCCTAATGAGAAGAAATTTATTAACGCTAACAATTAAAATGCTCCCGTTGGCACAGCGTATGAGTCTGCACGTAATGCGCACGACCTCCATTAATTATTTAATTACGAACGCAAACTTCGACCTCTATCGATCGAGCTGTTCATATCGTATCGATTTGCATGTGGCAGCCAGTATAAAAATATATCGGTTGTCTTGTTTTTTCTAAATCTTTTGCCCAAGGGGTGGGGAAAGTTTTTCTGTTGTGTGCCAATCTTGATCAGCTTTCATAATCCGTAAACCTCCGCACGTGCCACCTCTAAATTCGTTTTGACCTCACATGATAATAAATCCTTAATACAATGCGGTATCATTAAAATACAAAATAAAATAGGAATAAAAGTGAAATTCTTTTTTTTTGTTCGTAATTATTCTCTTAAATGCCGGCCCCCGGGTGGTGGAAGGGCTAGCGTGTTGGCCTACCATCACTAAGGTCGCGGGTTCGCCAAAGGGCATGGATGTTTGTGTCGTTTTCCATAATTTCATATTTCATCTTCATATTTTCATAATTTCATATTTCATCTATCATGTGTGCGTGTGTCTGATGTGGAATGCAACGGGAAACCACCACATCATATGTGTTTCTTCCCTAGACATTTCAAACCAATCTTAGGATTGAAAACTATGAATGAATTCTCTTAAATATCATGCCACTTAAAAATCTCTTCGGGTGCCACCTTTGGCTCGCGTGGCAAAGGTTGCCGACTCCCGGTTTATCATTTCATTCCCTTATTTTAAGATCTGCGTATGCTTAAAAAAAATATGTTGTAAATGTGCTAAGATAACAACTTTTTGGAAGTTTATTTGGTAATCCACAATTTCGGTGCGAAATAAGTTATCAAAACAGATATTAAGAAGTCTTTGACAGAACTCTTGAGTACTTGCGTGACTTGTAACGAAAATTTTATCAAATCCAACATCGTTGCAATACAATTAAATGAACAACTGGATACGCTACTTGGGTACGCCTCATAAAAATATGCAAAATATCAAAGTACTGAATCTCTTCCACATTGTAAAAATTCTCTCGAGAAGCACAAGACTCTGGAAACATTCTTCTTCGCATCAATTAACCCTTTAACTGCTGCAAAAGCGTTAAATGTTATAGTACCTTAATTGCTACTCACGCGTTATACCACAACGAAAAGCATTTGAAGTGAATAACAAAGAAAAATATAACATTGTGTAAGAAATGAAGTTAAATACATTTTAAAATGTAATATTATGTATCATTAAATACAATTTATTTATAAAAAACTCAGCTTGCTCCGAATTCTCCCATTTTCTAACCAGTTATAGGGTTTGATAAGTGCTCGGTACTTTTGACCACAGGTGTACCCAGAAAACGTTTCATAGCAATGAGACATCGGAGGCTCGTCCGTTCCACAGCAACCGATTCATTTTTACTTTCTCATACGAAGTATCGAGAAAGTATTGTTATCGCGAAAAAATTCGACCTCGAGATTTTTACGGAAATATACGTTTTAGGTGACGCTGAATCCGAAAAAGTGGTTTTCGCAATGCCGTCTGTCTGTCTGTCTGTCCGTCTGTTACTGGCTCTGGAGCCTAGACGGTGGAGCGAAAATGAATGATATCTCGTACTTAGGCATTTTATCATTCCGAGAAGAGTATACACAGAAAGGATTGACACTGATCAATAATTAAGAGTAGTTTATTCTACGCATTCTTAACAATATTCCCATTTTCTCAAAAACGGCTCTAACGATTTTGATCAAATTTCGTACAGTTACTCAAGTTTGCATCTTCAATAATACTGTATAGTTCATATTCCCCAAAAAATGAATATAAGACTAGTTTATTCTAGGCAACTTTAACAATAATTCGATTTTCTCAAAAACGGCTAGAACGATTTTGATCAAATTTTGTACAGTTACTTGAGTATACATCTACAATAATACTACGTATTTCATTTTTCTCAATGAATGAATATAAGGCTAGTTTATTCTTGGGCAACTTTAACAAAAATTGGATTTTCTAAAAACAGTCTCATACGATTTTCATTTTCTAAAGATAACTAAACGACGCATTGGTATATGAGAAACCTTGTACGATGTATGTTGTACAGATTTTTTAGAAGTGGAACTCTAAAATACAGTGAAACTGTATTCGACTAATAAAAAATTCTAGCCATATGAGAAAAAAACATGAAAAAGATTTTGTCCTGTAAAATAAATTCACTTCGAGTTATGGAAAATTTGAATTATAGACGCCCCATTTAGAGAAGTACGACTGTATAGGACAGGCATGTGAAAATGGCGGCCCGCGGGACGCATGCGGCCCTTTCTCGTCTGGTCCTCATTAAACGACCGTAATCCTAATGCGGCCCTCTATAAGTAACATCAATCGCTTCAAAGCGGTACTGATGCTTGTTCGATTTTGACATGACTGATATAACGGGTTTAAGTGAAAACTTCTTTTTGAACTTTTTTTTCAATATCCAACATTTAAATAAAAGTATTTTTAAATTTATTTTCGCTTTCCTACCAGATAAACCTCACACCGCGACCTTAGACAAGAAATCCTGGGAAGGCAACAAAAGAAAAACGACGAACGACACTTTCAACGAGGAAGTGAAGAGAAAGAAACCGGACGAAGCCCACGATTTCCGAGTAAAGCGAAATTGGAAGGGAAGAAGAAATACTTGCGCATGCGTGAGCGCGTAACACATGGATGAAACGTTTATATATGGACGCGACAGTAGGAAAGAGAAGAGAGAGAGAGGAAGTAACAGGAAGAAAAAAAGAGACTTTTAAAACGGATTTCTCGAATAAAATGCGAAATAGAAGCTTAGTGCGTGTGTGTGTGTGTGTATCCTATATATTTATGAGTTTCTTTGTTTGTTTGTGCATCTATACATTTCCACACCGTTAAAACTAGAGTAATCAAACTTTCAACAGATACTTTCTTCACAAATAGGAAGGCCGTAGGCTAAATTTTAATCCAAAATGTTTTATATTAATTGTACAAAAAGCAAAATAACTTTGTATGCTAATGGCAGCCCATTTTCTGTCTGCTCCTTTATGCACGCCCAAAATCAACCCGTTCCAACCAAATTTAGCAGGATAGTAGGGAGCACTAAGGGGAAGGTCGAAGCGGGGTTTTCGTGTTTGTCTGTCTGCTTCATTCAAAATGGCGGTCGAGTTAAACATTAAACTACGCGTATTTTCCCAAGTCCTAATATTGATTTGAATCAAATTTGGTACGATTGTGCAGGGCCCCCAGAAATAATTCATACGTGGTTTCTGTTTCTCTCTGCCCGTTTTATACAAAACGGCGGCCGAGTGAATTCTTAAATACCATGTATCATCTAGAATTCCGATCGGATTTGAACCAAATTTCCCCGGGCAACGCCGAATATTTCTGCTAGTGTATATGTATACTATATATATATATATATATATATATATATATATATATATATATATACACACACACGCCGCGGCGCGCCGGTGTAGACTAGAAGGGACAAACCCCCCTTTGCCTCTTTCATTTCACTAAAGCAGTAAAAACTCATTCGCGATCCGAGCCACGTTTGTCTCCTTTTTTCTCGAAATTCTCATTTCCGCTCGATGACCTCTCAGAACTGTCGCCGATCGAGAGAGACGAGGAAATAAAGAGAAACAAGGGAATTGCGACTTTCCTCTCCTGTTTAAAGGAACGGATCCGTATGGGATGACGATCAGGCGGAGAAGGAGGGGAGAAAGAGTGCACGGGAGGTCGTAGTAAGAGAGAAAGAGTAGAATCACGGAACGAGTCTCAACGCAATCACAGACGCAGAAACCGTTGAGTGTTTCTACCGTAAACCTGAGAAGAAAATTTTAAAAAACATGCAAGAGTGAGTGAGGGAGAAAAAGAGAATGTCGCAGTAAAAAGAGGGTGCGCGTTTTGTTTCTTTTTTGTTTTTTAAACCATTTCAAGACGGTTCGACGTACACGCGTACGGACCTAGCTATCCTACCTCCGGCATCGTTCGTCATTATAAAAATACTTGTGAAAGGAACATGACTTCACGTCACTCAAACCTAAATATATCTGAGATATATACGTAGGTACAGTGGGACTTCTACAGGTCGAACCTCAAGGGAAACAAAAAATATATTCGACTTATAGAAAATTCGAGCTATAGAAGAAAAATAACGCGAAAGAGATTTTTGTCCTTCATAATGAATTCACTTCGAGTTATGGAAAATTCGAGTTATAGACGTTGGACTTATAGGAGTTCGACTGTATGTTTTTCTTGGTCTTAAATTGAACATGGATGCAAAGGATGACGAAATACATTATATTTGATAATCGAACAAGGATTTTAAAAACTTTCAAGTAGGTTCGACGCACAAGTGTACCGACATTGGCATCTTACCTCAGCAGCGGATGTCAGTACCCGTATACGGACCTGTTGATGTTTGAGTCATCCATGCACCTTATTCTCGACCTTAAAATCATGAAGAAGTACGTAAAAATGGCCCCTGTGACGGTCGAATAGGAAAAACAAAACGTCGCCACAAAATATACGAACGAGTTTTTTTTCAATCACTCTCAAGCCTGTACGGACATCACAACCATACCTCGGCATCTGTCGTCCGTACACGTATACGGACCACGACTTCTCCTTACTCAAACCTCAGCATCAGAACCATCTAGTCACCTTTTCTTAAAAATGAACACGATTGCGAAGGATGACGAATTACATTAAAATGGACCATTCGAAGGTCGAATGGGGATTTTTTAAAAATACCGTTGAACGCGGTATTCCTGTCAACTCGCGCGTCGCTTTTACTGTGCTCATACGGATACGGCGCAGTCTCGTAGCGTGGCTTCGTAGACCCGTTCGCTGCGCAATTAATGATTGACCGAGGTCAGTGTCTCCGGGCGAGTTGGAAAAAGGAGAGGAGGAGGGGGGAGAGAAAGATCCGGATGGTAAACAAAGTATGAATGGAATTGGTCACCGCTAAAAAATTAACTACGCACTTACTTCCTCTCACTACAAACCCGATTAACACTTTGAAAGAAAATAACCGGTTAAGTTCGGTACTTAAAAATATTGATACTAAAATATAATCCTACCTTATGGGATGTTGGGCAACTCTTACCACAAATGAGAGATAACGGCTAATTAGTTGCTTCTGACTTTTCTCTCTAATTAACTTCACTCAAAGGTTAAGCACAGAAATTTAAAACAAGGATAACGGCGCTAGATTATTAAAAAAATCTTGAAGTCTAGGCTTATCGCATACATTTTCAAATATTGTTTCATGGTTATTTATTTGTATCGAAACATTTCGATTTATTTCCAAAAAGAGTTAATGAACCAATAGATTAGCGATGACAATAATATTACGAATTTATGAAATTTTGCATGGTTCCAAAGCGAAAAAAAGACTGACTCAGCGAAAAGTATGTTACTCGTCGGAAATACACGTAAGTGAAAGAATTGATCTCGATTAAAAAACAAAAGGAATAATGCAAAAATAACTAAATGCGTAGTTTTATTAATTATTTTGCGGTTGTAAGACAGTGGAAGTCGAACCTCAAAAGAAACAAAAAAATATTCGACTTATAGAAGAACACGATAAAGATTTTGTCCTGTACAATAAATTCACATCGAGTTATAGAAAATTTGAGTTATAGACACTCGACTTATAGAATTTCTACTGTAAGTGTTATTTTTCATGCATTCTTATAAATGTAAACATGTTTTGATAACTTCAGTGCTTCCCCATAAGCTCCTTCTGCAGGAAGGCACATAGGTATGAGCACCGCGTAAGATGCGTAGTAATAACTACGCCGCCGTTACGCACACGCAATAAAACCTTTCCCATAACGCGAAAACTTGCGTCCGCGTATAATTTTACCTCCGTAAATCCCTTTAAAACATTTCATATAACAAAAAAAAACTAAATTGCCTCAAAAAAATAAGTGCGTTAGAACTTGGACGCAGAAAAAGGAACTCGTTCAATGCATTAACGGGGGAAAAAACTTAGCAAAAAATCCCGACCACTTTAATGAGTACTCTAATTTTTTAAAAATTGTTTCACAACGCGGAGAGAATGAAAAAACTGCTCGTTAAGCTCTATGGAAAGAAATTTTGGGCGATGTCGCTGGAAAATATGGCTGGCCGAGGACTTAAAGACGACGTTTAAATTCATCTATACGGACTATTAACTTCATAACGCGCTCGTAGATTTGCGAAGGCGTAATCAAGGGAATAAAACCGTATAACTAGCGAAGGCAATGGAGGGAAGAAAAGTGATATTTCGCTCAGCTGCTGGTGAAATCATCTTTTTTGTTAGAAAATTGGCGACTGACGCAACAATCCATGTCGAGATATTACCATTCCAATTCATTCCCATAGACTAATTAGATACCTCCAATAACCGTATGAAAAGGCTGGGGAAACCGGACGCTCGTTTCGGCTAAAAAGCAGCCTTCGTCAGCAGCGAAATTCCACTGACGAGGGACACCTATCGCACGAAACGTGTACAGCAATATCTAGGTTATCGAATCGTTTGGGAACGAAGCATCTTTATATCGAAGTCGGCAATAATGTTGGCAAAAAATCGAAAAGAAATTCACGCAGAGCGATTCAAAAGAGTAAACTGTATTTTTAAAGGCCTCTTATAAATGTGGGCATCGAGGAAGTCGACGACGTGCAATACCTGCTGGATAACTACGGATGAAACTGTCTTGCCTGACTCTCCGTGTAGTTTCTGCCACCTCGACTCACACCTCTGCCAATTCGGGTGATCAGGACTTCAGTAGAACCTATTCATTATTACCTAATTTAATTCTTGAACCAATTAGCATTTATATTATTTTTGTTAGTATGTAATGACATTTCACCGTATACCACCTCCTCTGAAGTCTTGGAACGCATTCCTGTGCATACCTTGTTATTTCTGCGACTATTAATGAAGTAACGTCGTGAAACGAACATAGAGATATTACTCCATATGGTTTTATCAAAGTTTGGAGCCAGGTAATTTATCAATTTGATTCCAGTCAGAAGACGATGTTGATAATCATTTATTATATCTCCTTATATGTTTTAAATTGCTCAAGTTCTTTATTATGTAAATGTAAATATCAGCATTGAAAATTTTCAGAAATATACATTTTATTCTCAAAGAAAAGCAGCATTAACGACTGAATCTTTAACGATATGTAACGTTTTCTTGAATGGCATCGCATATAGAAATGCAAATATCGTCCTATCAGTTTTTTATAATCACAAAAAATAAAAGTTTTCTTCTTTAAAATAAATATTCCAAATTAGATATAAGATTTATCAGAGAGAACATTAATATTTATAAAAGATAATTTCAGTTCCATTCATAAACTTTCTGCTCGTAAACACAAGTTTCTCTTTTTTGGACATTTATACGTATATATATATCGCGACGGGAGCTCGCCATCTTGCACACTGTAAACGATGAATTATGGGACGTAATTTGATTCACTTAGGGCTGAGAATGTTTAATTAAGGGATTATCCATTCGCATTACGTGACGAAAATAATAAAATCGTGATGTATTTCTGGCGAACTGATGCAATTCTGGTAGCGCAATGTAGCTAATTAATGGTCGAAATCATCGGAGCGTAAAAGGAACTGGTTCTCTATTTGAAGGTAATTTCTGCGTTTTATTTTTAAGTGAGAAAGAAAAAGATTAAAATCTCGGGGGGAGAATGGACAAAGATAAAAATTATTCAGGGTACACGAGAAAAACTTGCCAACAATCCAGTTCAATTTTTCAATGTTGGATTGGACGGCGAAGGAATTTTGAGTTGTAACGTAGTTCGAGTAAACAGGATATATATATATATTTATAAATGAAAGCAATTACAGGTCGATTTGAATACTCGGTAAATGAAAGAAGTGGAGTTAGTCGGTTTGGCATCTGAGAGGCTCATACGCCGCACGATCACGCGCTACTGAAGGTATAAAATAATGAAATCAGAAACGAGCGTGCCAAAATTATGTCAGTTTTGAGAAGCGTTCGAAGAAACCTTATAATCTCGAATTACTATGCATGTCAAAGGCTCGAAATTTCAGCAATTATTACAATGAAATTGTTATATAAAATCCGGAACCTCTATGACTATTGATTTTAAAACAGTATGTACACTAGTGATGAGTGAGCTCAGAAAAATGATACATTTTGGAGAGAAATGAAATAACGTGACCATCATATCCGAAATACCCGTGTTACACGATGAAATTATAATTGCTTGAGGATTCAGTGCAATAGGAGTTTCAATACGCCGCCTTAAAAGGTAAGCACCTTAAAAAAATTCCAATATAACCTTTATGTATTAGTTATAATTTTTTTGCTCGGTCGACAAATAATGAGAATGTTAAATTATGATAATTATACCAACGTAAAAATAACCAATGAAAAATGTAGCCATTCCTTAAGGCTAACTTTAGTTAGACTAAAGTAATTTAAATAGATGAAAAATACATTGATTATTTATTCAGCTACATAAGGTTTATAACGAAATAAAACCCGTTTTGCTGAAGTAAAAAATAAAATAAGAGTCTGCTCTACATAAATATAAATTCATTCGGAACGATTCAGGCACTCAAACGTCACTCTGTCCAAACTCCAATCTGGGGCTGATGATTGTTTTAAAAGTATATACATATATACCCACCACCGCTGCCTCACGCGCGCAGTTTTTAAAACGAAAATACCTCCTGTATCGTGCGAACAGAAAGACTCCACCGCCAAAACCCCATCAAAGATCAAAGAAAGGCGTCATTAACCGCACTTTCATGCAGAAAAAACTCCTCACCGAATTAAAAAAAACTCTTAGGAAACAGAAGAGGCAGAGGATAAAAAAGAGCGTTCTTACGACACCTTCTCTCCTCTGGCGTATCATTCTTTCTTCTCTGAAACTCCGAAAGTTTGCCAGAGCACGAGGATGACCGAAAACCATGGGCAACGATTGGAAAAGGAGAGAGGTTTTACGGGGTGGGGGGAGGAGTATGATGAAGGGGGGAGGGGGGGGAGGTGGTGGAGGAGAGGTAAAAGGGAGAGGAGGAGGAGAAGGGGGGAGGGATGGAGAGGGCCAGTCACGGGACATGGATCTCTGTGCCCAGAGGCGAGAAAGGGAAGAGGGTACGCCGAGAGAAGAGAGGCAGAAGGTTCAAGGTTTTGAGGAGTCGGTGAAGAGAGAGAGAGAGACAGAGGGAGGGAGAGTTGGAGGTTGGGGGGGTGGGGGGGGAGTGGGGTTAAGGAAGAGGGGAGAGAAGATTCTCCGAGTGGAAAATGAGAATAAAAAAATTTAGAGCGGAGATAGAAGGGGGAGCACGCAAAAAAAAAGACGAGTAAAAATGGGAGTTGGCGGATATAAGAGGGAGGAAGGAATTTAAGGAGGATGATGAAGGAATGGAGGGAAGGGGAGGGTGTAGAGAGTTAGAGGGAAGGGAGAAAGCTGCGATGGCAAAAGAAAAGAATTCAACGTTGTTTTTTTCGATGGAAACCATTTCGATCTCCTTCCCGAAATTCTATTCAGAATGTTTTCGTTTTCGTGTTCATAATAACCAGTGATAATTAATACGCTGATGGTGTCTCATTTTACGATAGGATACTGAAACCTACTCGGTTTTACTTTTTTTTTTACAATATCCAAATTTTGCTGACCATATTTAGAATTTTGAATTAAATCAAATATTCTCTGCGATAAGACCAAATTAAAAACTAATTTCACTTTAAAATACTGAGAAATATCAACGTTAAACTCGAAGGAATCAAGCTTCCAAACACATGCACAGTTATGATATAAGTACTCATGCACAAAAAAATTGAGAAGTTAAATACTCTTCTTTTTAGGTATCTCCAATAGCTATAACAAGACAACATAAAACAAGACGCGCATTTCGACTATTTCGTCTTCAGCGGCGTTTTACCGTAAGTGCCATATTCTTTTTAGAAAAAAAGGACCTATTAATGAACGCGTAGTAAGCACGCCTGGGAACTGTCGATTTATTTTACTAAACCTCTTTCGTGCATTTGGATCGTGTCCTACTGATGGAACAAGAGAGCTAATTGCGAATTCCTATAGATACTACCGCTCCGTACTCTCTCTCTCTCGCCAATATCGTGCACGCCTAGCGCGCCACTCGTGACGACGGAACCGCGGTCGAGAATTTAAGATAGGAAGGTAGGAAAGAAAATAAACCAGCGACGAATCCTTGGGCCTATACTTAAACTCGGAGTCCTCCGTATCGAAACACACTCGACGACAACTCTCCCCGACGGCATCGAACGATTTTTTAAAACATTAATTAAAATTTGAAAAAGAATTTTTAAAAAGAGAGAGAGAGATAAGATGTCTCTCTCTCTCTCTCGTCTTGGATGGAGATCGATTTTTCCCAGACTCGAAAAAAAAAACAATCGCGAAGCGCGGGGCGAAATTAGTTAAGACGGGGAATTAAAAATGCGCCTCCAAATAAATGACCTCCTCTAGAGGCAACATCGGAATTGGGGGTGCCGTGGCGTAGTGGCGAGGGCGTTGGCCTGCCACGTTTCAGCACATCCGGTGCGAACCGGGTACGAATCCTGCGAAAGTAGGGTTCAGAGGAGAACACGCGAATCAGCGCTCCGTCCTTCGGAAGGGACGTTAAAGCCGTTGGTCCCCTTGGTGTTTCTCGTTAAGAGTAGGCTAATGCCGGCACCGGGTTTATCTCCTCCCTCGCTTTGTGATTTAGACTGAGAAGCCTACTAGCGCTGGTAGTCGTTTGAAGTCACAAGATCCCACAATAACAACACCGGAATTTTCTTGGCTCCCGGTGAAAAAAAAAATCCGAGATCTACGACGAGATAGACTAAGCTACCTTTACAACCTTACAGCATGGGAGCGAGAAGGAGAAACAGGTGGGAAACAGGAAGAGAGATTTGGCAAGGAAATGAGCGTGGGTCAAGTGGGGTGGGAAAGACGAATTCGTCTTCGGAGGGAGGGAGAGAAAGATAAGAGGGGAGGGGGGAGTTTGGAAGGGGATATGAGAAAAAGACGAAAAACTGAAAAAAGTAAAAAAGGAAAGACAAACGATTCGGTGGAACAGAAAGAAATATCTGCCGCGAATGGCGCAGTTGAGGACGCGGCAACAGATGGACCGGGTAATTGGGTTCGAGAAGTCTTCGACGACCAAAAACAACGAGTAGGTGAGTTCAAAACGATGGGGTAAATAAGGAAGAGAGATTTCAATGCGCGAGAGAAGAAAGCTTTCAGGGGATGATTTAGGAAAATGAAAGAAGTGTTTTTTGTCACGTGGGATTCGAAGAAAATTTCGCGTCCGGACGAAAATCGCTTTAATGACTTACCTTCCAATCTCGTTTCCATGGGACTCTTCACGCAAACTGATTTATGCGCGCGAAAAGCATTTGAATACGAATTTGGAGATATTTTTACAGTTAGGTTTTATGACGCATAATTCTGTCATCTTTCCTTGAGACTTTTTTTGAATATGGCATCAGCCTAAAGTTTGGATATTTACTATGGACAAATATCTTAATTTTTAAATGTATTCTAGTCTGTATTTTTGCACAAAGGTAATTATTCGTGAATAACGGATTATTGTTTTTACAAAAATTCAATGTTAGCAAACGCAAAACTCTGGTAAGTAGGACATTTTTCTTGGTTATAAATATATTGTAAACAACACTAAATACTGTTGGCCGATAGGGTACAGATTTAATAGAAAAATCCACCTAAGACGTTAAGGCACATATGTATGTACATTGTGTAGTATATGGTTTGAATTGAATATCTTAATAGAAAAGAAAAATAAACTTTTTAATATAGGATCCACGAAAATTTTTTCTTTTTCTTTTATACTTAAGTATTAGCTATAGATCATAACAAAATTGCAGTGTAGTCTATCAATTTGAATTTACGTTCATTACTTTTTAAACTTCTCGAGATAGTTCAATGTTTCCTGGATATGGCGGCGAAAAAATTTTCCACTGTAATGCAGCTAGAGTAAACAGGATATATTTATAAGTGAACGCGACTCCAGATCAATTTGAATAGTTTGTTGCGCAGTTCGAGATGATAAATGAGCGTTTTTTTTACATTACGTACTTTTTTCATCCGGAGACGACGCAATTTCGAGCGCGGAATCATCCGGCAGGAATTCGGAGACACGTCAAGACTCATTCGAGAAGATTGAGGCATAAAGGGTAGGGGGGGGGAAGAAAAAGGATCACGTGACGCGATGGATGGAAAGAGGAAGGAGACGGTGGGCAAAACAAAAAAAAGAAGAAATAAAGGCAATCGAGTTCTTTTGCAGCAGGAGTAACCAATTTCCTCACGGTACATGCTTCCCACGCATTGGGGTAATTTCGGGTTGTGTAAGAGCTTACGGAGAAAAATGATGGCGTGTTTTCGGATCCGACGGGATTTTTATCCGGACATGATTCGTACCAGGACTCCCCAAGACGAGCGCTTGTTTCGTCCAGCATTACCAAGGAAGTCGGATTTATATATTATATATATTAAGGATGATTACGTCGCTCTGAAAAATTTCCTCTTAATGTGTCCTTTAAAAAAAATGTTTGCTGCACTTGCTTCATCACTAGCGAACTCTCTTAGGCATTGAAATGTGCTTTTCTAAAGCGCAGTTTAACGCGTATTACTGTAGTATTCGCTATATTTCCTTGAGCTAATACGTAGACAGGTTATTTCAGCGGTTCCCTTAACTCGTGGCCGCGAAAGGTTTTCAGAGGATCGCGAAAACGACATGTTTTAGGTTTATTTTAAAAATATTTTTAAGAATGCAGATATATAGAATGAAACTGAGCTTTCAACAAATAAAATGGATATTTATAATATTTTGAAAGTAACATTTCGTTCTGGATATATTGGTTAATAGGCGGAATTAAGGAGTCCGTGATAATGTCGGCTGCCTTATGAATGGTTCGCAGGTTCACGAAATTTGAGAACCTCTCAACTATTGAAAAGATATAGCGAGCATTTTATTTTTACAAATAAATGCATTTTATGGGCGAAGAAAACATATATCAATGTTAATCAGCCTATTTTTTTCAAAGTAGACTGTTTCAAATTTATGTCAAACGCTCTTTTTAAGAACCTCACCATATCCACAAGTAAAAAATTATTAAGTGCTAATTGCTTTTAAAAAAATTCGCATTTTAAATAAAAAATGTCGCAACGAAAGGCAAGTAACTCTGGAAGTAACTTACATTCAATTTGAACAACCGAGATAATTGTATTAAAAAATTTCGCACGTTGAAAATAGAAAATTAGAAGACTGAAATCATTAATTTATCGGAAAAAGAAATTAAAAAAAAAACTGATCACGTAGTCATGCAAAAAGACTAAGATGACAGAAAAGCTTGAGGTGGGAAGTGGAAAGGAACAAACCGCCAATGGAACATAGAGAAGGCTTAAAGCGATGAGAAAGAGAGAAAGGTGAGAGTAGGAGAGAGAGAGACAGACAGACAGACAGACGACTTTATTAGGGCGAAATTGAGACTATATAGTCCCTTCTTATATTTAACCCTGAAAAAGAGAGAGAAGCTGACAATGGAGTGAGTACAAGGAGAGAAAAGGAGAAAGAGAAGAAAGGAGTGAGAGGTAGAGAAAAAGAGAGGGCAGTAAGGGAAGAGGGCGAACAGGAAAGAACAAGTTGAAGCGATGAGGTGGGAGGGAGGAGGGGAGAGAAAAAGAACGGGAGATGGAGTGAGGTGAAAGGAGAATCTAGTGAGAGAGAGAGAGAGGTGAGAGAGAGAGGTGGGAAAGAGGGGAGAGTATTGGGTTGGGGGATAGGGGGGGAGGAGAAGAAGAAGGGGAAGTTTTTTAGCCACGTAGAACGAGTCATCGGGACAAACCAAGTCATTGACCCTGCGCCTAAGTAAACGAGGAGGAGGAGGCTGATGGCTGAAAGCAAGAAGGAAACTTGCAGAAGTGAGAAACGGGTACAAGGAATGGAAGAAAGGGAGGAAGAAGAGAAAAGAAAGAGGGGCGAAAGAGGGAAAGGAGAGGCAGAGATGTGAAGATGCGAAACGAGAGAAGAAGAAATAGAGACGTGAGAAGGAACGTGGAAGAGTGAGAGAAATGAACAGGAAAAAATTAGCAAGGAGTTGAACGGGAACGGTAGTGAAATGGAAAATTAATGGAAGAAGAACGAAAGAGGAACGGAAAGGGAACGAAAGAGGAGCGAAAGAGGAACAGAAAAGGAACGGAAAGGGGGGACCGAAAAAGGAACGGATAAGTAACGGAAAAGGAACGGAAAAGGACCGGAAAAGGAACGATATAGGAACGGAAAAGGAACGGAAACGGAACGAAATAGGAACGGATAAAGGAAATGAAGGAGGCCAGAAGATAAATGAAACATAAGATACGGAGATATAAACAAACACAGAGAGAAAGGGTGAAAGGAAAACAAACAAATAACGGAGAAAAGGGTAAGGTAGGAAAAGTGTGGGACCGAGGAACCAGGGACATGAATAGAGGAAAGAATACGGGGAAAGGGGGGAGAGGAGCAAGTAGATCGTGTAACGTTAAATATGATATATAAATATAATATCGGGATGAAAAATGGGTATAGAGAGAGTGGTAAGAGGTGAAAGGGGAAGAGTGTAGAGAGAATGGAGCAGGGAAGGAAGGAGGTTGGCGTAAGGAGAACAGTACATACGAGACAAGGCATGGAAAGTGGGAAAGGAGGATTGGAAACTGGTTGGCGATTCTTCGATTTGCAGAAATGCATCTTCAGCCGAGCGGTAAATCAGCCAATATACGTATCCATACATGGTATTTTATGTTTTACATACAACGTGCATCATACGATTAAGTGAGGTTTTACATCGTTCTTTTGAAACCTTTAACCCTTTAATCAGTCTGATAAATTTTGAATTTTTGACCAAAAGATCAATTTCAATTGGTACTAACATGCAAAAGGCAATTATGAAAGCCGTAGTTACCTACTTCTTTGGTTTAAATATTTTGGCATTTTCAACGCGACGCAATAAAAAAACTGCACGAAAAATTATGCTCTAGGGAAAAAAACTGGCATGTCGCGCAAGAGACAACACGCGAAGCAGTGTCCGTACGTGCTACGGACAAATCAGGAAAAGGATTAAGGTATTTCATGCAGTGTTTTAAGTGCGTATCATTTTCAGAAATCTCCATATATATTCTTGCAATTTCTATCGGTTATAATGTAACTTTAGAAACTCTTAATTGCTGAGATTTTCATCTGTGAATACCATGGAAAAGCACTGCCGCCCCAAAATGTATTTACTGTATTGTTAAAATTGATCGTTGTAATCAAACGCTAGACTTTTACAAGCCAAATATTACTCGGTGGAAATATTACAGTATTTCAGCATTTAGATGTAAACAAAAATGACACGAAAAAACTGCGCTACCGAACCGAAACTTTTGATTTTTTTTTCAACGCATTTCAAACATTCGCGCAATCATCGACGCCACTTTTATAAAATAAAATAAAAATCGGTTAGCAACAATTGAGTCGCCGTGCCAACGGATTACTAAAGCTAGGACGCAGTTGCTCAACAATATTAACCTTTTAGTGACCCGGACTCAAAAGAGAGCTGCTGCTTCAGGGAAATGGGGTGAGTAGGAGGAGCGTTTCAGCGCCATAAGCTCCCTTGGCCGTCGCTGCCCTTAAGAGAAAGGGGATGCGGAGGGACGGAGAAAGGGAGGAAGCGGAGAAAGGAGGGTATTATTGGCGCAAAGAGGTTGAGCGATGGAGTAGGAGTGAAGGTGGGAGGGTGGGGGGGGTGGTGGAGCAACTCGTGATTTCAAAAGGAAGAGATGGAGTCACATTGAACGTGACCTCCAACAAGCTGTGAGCCACGTTTACCCGCAACTCATGTTCTTTCGCATAAAAAAAAATATTCAGGTGAATATCAACCGATTGAAAATGGGAGAAAGGATGTGTGTGTGTGTGTGTGTATAAGCGTGGTTAGCTGCAGATAAAAAGAATTTAATTCCTACTGTTAATAAAGGGAATGTAAAATTGCGCCCATTTCTAGTAACAAGAGATTGCAATCAAACACGGTGGAATATTAGAAACTGATGTTTATCCTGCTAATAATCACAAATGTAAAGTTCTGAACTTGACTAATTAGAATAATTCTTTAACCAACTAAGCTGGGAAACCGGTCTAATTTTCTATTCACGAACTGTAGTCAAATAAGAAGACAAAAAAAATCTTAATTTTTTTTTCACAAGAAGTTGGAAGGTTTTTATTAGTATAAAATTTACCATTTTCTCCTCTTATAAAAACAACTATCCCTGTGTAATTTAAATTTTCGGATTTAATTTACGAAAAATGACAAACGAATTCCATAAGGGTTTCCATTTGGCTTTCGAATATAAAATAAGGAAGGAAGGAATAGTTCAGAACTCACCAAACGTTACTTCTCCGTTGTATCTTTTAAGCACATATAAGAAAATGCGATTAGCCCAATGACGAGTATACTCGTCAAACCAAGTTATCAAACGAATAAGTATTGTTGGTTGGTTGGTCACGCTATTCCATAGGCAGTGCCTCTGGAATTATGGTATTAACTCGAGAAAGAATCGAGATAGAATCTCGAAATTTCGGAGGAATGCTCGATTAACATATTTTAAGGTAATTACGAAAATAAATCACGAAAAAAGTCCTGGGTTCGACTCCAAGGAAGAAGACATTTCCATTTTCCGTAAGGTAACACGTAAAAATCCATTTTTTAACGTGCAGAATTTTATTGTTTTGAAAATTAAAATTACAAGGAATTAACCTACGATCTTTGGATCTGAAACATTTTGAAGAAATAATTACAACGTTTCTTATTCTGTTGATCTTTTTCCGCCTACAGTTCGAAACCACTCATGTTAAACGTTTATTTTGAATATTTTGTGGAAATCTTGCCATTTAAACGGGATGATGCTTGGCTGGCAATTATATTGTTAAACCTCAAAATCCTATTGTTATATCAATCCTTATGGGTGTAAGCGTGCTTTGAATGCTTTTAATACGAGATACAGAGGGAGTGAGGGGGAGGGAGAGGCAGAGAGGGGAAGGAGGGGGAGAAGGGAAGAAGAGGGTGGAAGGGAGTGGGAGGGAGGGAGGAGGATAGAGAGGGAGAGAGAGGGAGAGAGAGGGGGGGGGAGAGGGAGGCAACTATTTTAAGATTAACTAAAGATATCCCGTCATATTGACGGGCTTTTATAATAGTTGGTTAATATCTAGCAAACGCGCTGAAAATTGTTATCCGGGTTGAATGCTTCCTACCCGGAACTGAGTTTGTTACATCACAGTTTCATGTTCAAAACGGTCTGCCCAAGTTATTGCTTTTTTATTTGCCCATTTTAGTCGGATTTGTTACACATAAAAGTAATGAAGACTGAGGTAATTTTACTATGGAAAAATGCGCATCTTCGAGATATGAAACGCCCGTATTCTTAACTAAATCTTTCGATTTCCTATAAATTTTTGTGACGCAAGCGTTCGTATGCACATACAGTAAAACTTCTACAAGACGAACCTCGAGGGAGACAAATATTATTCGACTTATATACACACACACACACACACACATATATATATACACACACATACACGAAAAATATGTTGTCACAAAAAAAAACACGAAAAATATGTTGTCCTGTAACATGAATTCACTTCGAGTTATTGAAAATTCGGCTTATAGGCGTTCGATTCACAGAAGTTCGACTGTATATAGCTTTTCACGGTTGAGGATTCTTAAAACTTGAACTTGGCCTCTGTCTCTAACTCGCTTCCGTCTCGATTAGAAGTACACTCGGAGTGCGCCTACTTTTAAGCTAAAGGACATCGAGCCGCATTGACCCTCACCTGGTATATTTTAGCAAGAGTGAGCTAAGTGTAGCGCTTTTCTCCTTTCTTTAACCACATCGCATTTTTTTTTGCTCAACAACGTTTCAAGTACGAATTTTCGTAGCAAAAATATGCGACATAAAAATAAAAACACTGACGTAGCCTTTAAAAAATAAAAATTAGCACCTCCGAACACGCAAAGATATAAATTCGAACTTAATTAAATTAGACGTCGAAATGGAAAACTCGTGCATCGGTCTGCGTTTTCGGTTGCATTTTATTGACAAAATCAATTCGCGAAGCTTTGATTTTTTTCCGGGAAAGGAGAACTTTGCGAAACGAAATTTGCGTCGATGCGAGTAAGCTTCGCTAACGAGAGAATTAAATATGACCCGATTTTGACCGAAAAAAAAGTTCGGTAACAAAACAAAAAAAGCGCGTTGAAATATTTGACTCGTTATAGCTTAAAAATTATGACGAAAGCCTTGTTTTCTTTGCTCGGGTGAGATTGTATCATAAAGGTATTAATAAATATTTTTTGACGCGTGAATTAATGATTAAATATGTCAAAATTTGAGCCCCTCTTGGCATTTACTAAAAACAAATTTACTGACCACTGCAAAACAATGCTTATGTGATAACAAAGTGACAAATAAATGTTAATCGACGAATCAAACGACACGATAAATACAATATGACAGAAGTTACTTAAGTATAGTAACTCATATTTATTTCAGTACACGTCAGAATTCCCATCAATAATAATAATAATAACCACAAAAAAACAAATGAATTCCGAGGAGCGAACCACCCGGCAACGAATCCGCACGCGCGACACCTTTCATTTTTTTTCTCCTCTCTCGAGAAGGACCTTCACCCTGCGAGTCTTCCATTAACACCCAACCCTCCCAAAGACCTACTTATTTGCAACACCACCTCTTACATCAAAAGCCGCGAGAGAGAGAGAGAGAGAGAAATAGAGGAGGAGGAAGAGTATCTTAAGACGAGGAGGAGGAGGAAGGGAGTGCGAGGCAGAAAGAGGGGGAGGGCGGCGAGCGCAAAAAGCAAAGCGAGCTACGCCAAGTAAACATAACAAGACCGTGTTTTCATTCCTGCGGATACCGTTAGGGAGACGCGAAAGAAATTCCTCCGCGACGCTGAATCCATTGCATTGTGAATGCGAAGGAGGACAAGGGGGAGCGGCCGACGGTGAGGCAGCAAGAGGAGGATATGCGGGAGAGTGTGTGCGTGTGTGTGTGTGCTGGGAAGGGAATGTTGGGAGGTGATTGGCTGAGGGCGTGTGATTGTTGCGAACATAGGGATGGAAGAGCCTGCTCTGGTGGGTTGGGAGGGGAGTGGGGAGGAGGGTGGGGAGCATGGAAAGATAGGAGTGGCAGAGAGAGAGAGAGAGATAGGAGATGGGAAGGGGAGAATAGAGAGGGGGTTGATGGGGGGGGGGAAGATGGGAGTTGGGTGGAAGAGAGAGGGAGGAGAAATATGAGTGGGAAGATGAGAGGAAGGGGATTGGAGAGGAGGATGGGGGAGATAGGAGATGGGAGGGGAAGATGAGAGGAGGGAGGTTAGAGAGGGAAGGTGGAATGGAAGAAATGGAAGGGAGAAGGTAGATTGGAGGAGGAAGGCGGGAGGAGGGAGAAGTGGGGGAGAAGAGAGGGGGAGAAGAGAGGGGGAGAAGAGAGGGAGAGAAGAGAGGGTGGAATGCAGGAGAGGAAGAGAAGAGATAGGAGAGAGGGGGTATAAAAGAGAGGAGAGGATGAGGGAGAGGATGGAGGATAGAGGATAGGAGGGGATGAAAAGGGTGGGAGGAAGAGAAAAAAGAGGAGAAAGAAGAGAGGGAGAGAAAAGAAGAGGGAGAAAAGAGAGAGGGAAGAGAGGAAGGAGAGGAGGGAGAAAAGGAGAGAAAATGAGGGAGAGAAGAGAGGGTGGAGTATATGAGAGGAAAAGAAGAGAGGGGATAGGAGAGGGGATGAAAGAGAGGAGGTAGAGAAGAGAGGGAGAGAAGAGAGGTAGAGAAGAAAGGGAGAGAATAAAGGAGGGAGAGAATAAAGGAGGGAGCGAAAAAAGGAGGGTGAGAACACAGAGGTAGAGAAAATTGGACACAGGAGGGGAAATGCGGAAAGGAGGAGAAGATAGGGGTGAAATGGAGGGAGAAGGGAGACGAGAGGAAAAAATTCGAAGGATGTTAACAGGTGGAGGTAAAACGGGAGAGAAAAAGGAGTGGAAACAGGAAGTCGGAAATGGGAAGAGGAGGGAAAAAAGGGTAAAGAGAAGAAGAGATGGCGAGAAAGTAATAAAAATATCACGACATTTGGTGACTTTTGAAGCCGAAAATCCCTCTTTTCCCCCGCCTCCGACCTGAGCAGGTGGTAAATATAAAGTTAAAATCGTGTTAGGAAAGTTAATTTAACATGCACGATTCACCAAATTCCAATGATTAGAACGGAAAATATAGTGTTAAAATATACGTGGAATTTTGAAATGGAGACTCAGTCAACCTTGATAGCTCAATTGGTAGGGCATCGCACGATGACTTAAATCCCCAGTAGAGGTCAAAATACTCCTCACTCGTGGATTATATCATACTGGTGTAAGTGCCCGTCAAAAATGACGGGGATGATCGATTATTCTGAAATAAAATCGAGGCAATCTTCTTTGACCTGAAATCATGCCTCCTGCTGAGAGGGTTGCCTTCGATCCGAGCGAAGTTTCGAAATCCTCGCCGCGAGTATCTATTGTGCTTCAAAATCTGACCTTAGTCCCCTCTTGCCAGGTATATTTCTCTTTTTCGGAGCGTGACAGAGGGAGTGACAAAAGGGCAAAGGGGCAGAATAAGGCTTTTATATATTACGGATACATAAAAACGTTTTGTTATTATATCATAGTGCTATCCTGAAAATTTCATCGAATTCGGTTCAGTCGTTTTCGAGATATTAAGCTTTCAAAAGCATTCATTACATGACAAAGGGACAAAGGAGACTCTTTTTTATATGTTTTATGATAAGAATTAAGGCAAACAAAGGAAGCAATTTTAAACTTGCACTTCCCATTAAGTAATAGAGTTGTTATATATTATTAAACACGTTGAAGTTCTCAGCTTTACATGTAGCGAAAATTACAGTTATGTAATGGCCGTACGAATGTTATGGAAATGTATGTAACACACTTTACATAAAAAGGAGGGAGGAGAGGAAAGGAGGGGTGAAGCAGGGAGGGAGAAGAGAGTTTAGAGAGTTGGAATGAGGAGAAAGGGGAAATTTACAAAACGAAACTACGTAGTTCCCACAGTCGGACCACGGTGGAGAGCTATGAGCAGGTGGCGGTAGAGAAAGGGGGGGAGGAGATGGGGGCGTGGCTAGAACACTGCCAAAATAACGTCAGGAAATGTTTATTCCATCAAAGGGCTTAGCGGAAGAGAACGAAGAGGGTCATCTTACGTAAAACATCCACAGAAGAAGTCGACGTTTCGCCGCTATCTATTACGTCGGAATATACGTATCGATGAAAACTTCGACACGTCCCTCGACTGAATGGCGACTTTTGAGTTTCGTTCGTTCTTTGTAGAAGAAATTGAATTTTGAAACGTGAGACCGACGTTGTTTTACGATCCGAATAAATTTCGCAAAGAACGATTCCAGCCGGTCGTTGAATTGATTACATACCTTCAAATTATGCGCATTTTTCTTCGCTTGTTTTTTTCGATAGGTATAAATGCCCGAAGCGAGACAAAACCGACGTAGGATAGGCTTATGAACGATAAGTATGCACGTTTTCGCCATTTCGAATAATTTAATGCTGGTTATTGCAGCGAAATTTAATGATGCCTGTTATTACTAACTTTTAAAAAACGACTTCAAGTTTTGATCATTTTGACTCCTGAGAAAATGGCAAATTGACAGGACGAGGTGAAAGGAAATAGTTACCGAGAGAGCATGTGAGAGAAATGGATTATTTCGTTCATTTCTCACGCTTTTAATTTACGCCCGCGTTCCCGAAGGTGAGATAATAACAAGTCGCTCATGACGGAATAATTCAAGACCCAAAATAAATATTGCTTTAAAAACAGTTCTCTCAAAATTGACGAATATTCACAAAAAAATTAATGAAATTAATTAAATGTATGAATGTATTCAAGTCCAAATTCTAATTTTGTTGCCATAAGATTAACAGCAGATTTTATTTATATTGTGTGCGAAAGTTATCCACCACACGTAGGAAGAGGAGATATGCTTATGGCTTGAAAAAGAAGAAAGGCTTGCTATTTCTTCGCGTCTCTTAGCAACAGCTATGAGAAAGAGGATGAATAAATTGTCCTCCGTATAGGTCAGATATGATGCGACATCTTCTGTTGAAAATTCTGAAATTTTATTGTGATTGTTGATTTTCCTATAGCTGCACATAAGGAAATCAACTCTAATAAATATCTTCTCATTGAAACTTTGAAAGAACACTGACAGATGTACAAACAAACATGCACATATTTAAAAAGAATAAACATGGTAACAAATATTTTGGCTGACATAATTACTTTCAAATAATTCCTTGAGCTCTTAATATTTAGTAAAATATCCACAACTATCCACCAATTATAAATAAAAATTGTGTGACGTATTTCTTTGTTTTGAAAAAGTGATGAAGAGACGTATTTAGGAAAACTAAGAGAACGCTTCCTGTTATGTGATTCACAGATTCGTGATTTGAAGAGAAAAGATTTGATACCCTCCAAGATAGTGGAAAATGAAGAGGAGTATGCTGATAGCTGTAAAACTAAACCAATAACTTATTTCTACGAAAAAGCTTTTAAAAAGTAAACGATATATGGCAAGTTCTCAGCCTCCCTGAAGGTGAGGGAGATCACCGTTGTATGGCTAAAGCAATTAAATTCATTCCAAGAGTTCAAAGCAAAACCTAGATTGGATAAGTGCAGTAAAACAGGGAAAGCTGGAAAGTCGGCTGGGAGATTTTAACGCCCGGATGAGGCAATTTCATTTTCTGTTTAAGAATATAATGGAATGACGAAGAACAAAAGCGGGTATAATTCTTACACTACAAAAATGTTGCTGCTAAGATATGACTGATGCAAAAAAGGAACAGATTTTAAAAGTAATTAGCTAAAACACTGCCCATAAAAAAATCCGACTCTGCAACTTTTGAAACATTCTATATACCTAAACAAAATCTTTTCACGTAGGCCCTGGAAGTTACACGGTTGGCGACCACTGCTCCAAGACGTTCTTTCAAGCAGTTTGACTGAATTATCTATATAAATAATGAGCTATGTCTGTGACCCCGCCACGTATCTCCGTCACGCTCAACTATATGCACCACAGGAGGCATAAGACCCAAGGAAACCTATATTAACGAGCTATGTTTGTAATTCCGTCACGCTGAGAGTGAGAGAGAGAGAGAGAGATAGCTACACTTTTGAGGAGAGTGAATGGAAGGAATAAAGAGAGAGAGAATGAGATGAAGAAAAAGAGAATGGAAGAAAGACTGAGAACAGAAGGAAGAGAGAGAGAGAGATAGAAAGAGAAGCGTTTTTAATTTTAATTGAATACTTTATTCATGCCTACCCGTCATTTTTGACCGGCAATTACTCTACCCATAAAAATAATAAACCCGAGATATTTCGTACCAGGATAACATTTAAAGTGGTGAAAAGAAGAATCCACTTTGACGCGTACCTATTAATATCAGAGCGAAAGGCATATTGTTCCTCTTTAACGTCAGTTTGTGGCATCAAGGCTCCTCATAGGTTATTAACCGCCTTTTTGTCGGTTATCATTTTATCTAGCGAGGGGGGCGGAGGGGGAGATCTCTTTCGTCCGTTCCGTTTCACGTGAGTGACGATTGCATCGCTGCTGATGGTCAGGAGAGAGGAATATAAAAAACAATCTGCGCGTGAAATCCCAATCTTCCTCGCGTATAGCAACTCAAGATGTATATAGCCTCTCTTATATCATAAAATCGTAATGGTCATCATGATGCGCAACGCTCTAATTTTGTGAATTAACTCGATTAGAAATACATTTAAGAAGCCTGAAATTTCTAAAGATTTCAGTGTTGATGAATCATTACGTTATGACTAAAAAAAATTTCGAAAAAGTTCACGGGTTCGAATCCAGAGGATGAATGTCCTTTCCCATAAGATAACACGTAAAAATCACTTTTTTGGTTTGAAGGCTTTCATTCTTTTACTCTTTAAAATTGAGTTATCGACGCGAAATTTGCGCTAAAACACGCCAAAATTAATGAGGATTCTTATTCTAACCGTCGAATAATCAATCTAATTCGAATTCGCTCACATTTTGAATTTATACTCCAGTTTTGGTAAATTTTTTAATATTTCAATAATAAGATTCCGTGGTTACCGCTATTGTTGTCCTCGGTAATTTCCGTATATATGCACTTAAAGGTTTAAAGATCGAAAATAAGATTAAAACTTGCTCGAAATGACCAAAGATATGAATTTAATGCAAACAAATCGAAAGCAGTATTCATGTCATTTATATTTTTTATCTATATTACCAAAATCCTATTTCTGTTTGTCTCTCTCTCTTTAACGCTCTAAACCTCAGCCATTTTTAATCTCCGGGAATTTCAGCCCTCTGAGTTTATTTTTTATCGATTTATTCAACTAATTTTCTTAATTTTTTATTAAAAACCAAACATGCATCCCTTATAAAATATATTCATTAAACTCACATTCAAAACATATTCCCGTTAAACTAATCTAAATCCAATAGGTACATGGCAGGAACGAAGAAAAAGCGAGCAAAGGGGGAGGGGGGAGCTGGTGAGCGTAAGCGAGCAGGGAGCTTGCCCCCTAGTGTATATGTATAAAAAAACTCGTGGCCTTTCAGAACTGTCGTACGAACCGAATTGATAGGTTCCGCAGAGGAAAACTTTGGCGAAAAGGAACACGGTGAGGTACGAGAGGAGGGAGAGGGAGTTTTAACAAAAGACGTCGATTTCCGACGGTGTCTTTTTATTTTTATTTTATCGTCTCCCTCTCCAATTCCCTGAAATTGGGAATCACGGGATCATTTTTCTCCCATCGTAAAACGAGTTAAAGGGACGTCAAAATGGCGTGACACGACGACGAGACGTCGATCCGTTTAGCACTTCCATGAGACGTTATTTTTCCACGAGAGTCAATCGATGCCGATAGTTAAAAAATAAATAAATAAATAAAAATAAACGACGAATGGAAAGATTGGAGTTTGCGTTCGGACGAGATTTCTCGGAAAAATGACGGAAGGAAAATGGAATTACCCTTTGATGGATGGGTTTGACGTGTGTGTAAAACGGATTTCTCGAAAGAAAATCGATCCATTTAGTAGAGGATGATAAAGTGCGATTATATTTTTTTTCTTTGCCAGACGTTCGAAATTTTTTGTCATCCCAACCGAGAAAGAATTCCGCTTTCCGTCGTTAAAAGTGTATCAATGAATAATATTAGAAGTAGAAGGTGTTAATGTTTTTTTCCAATACTTTTATTCGTCACCTGTCGTGGAATGTAACGCTCGTTTTATCAAGGATATAAAATTTAGAGATAAAATTTTGCTAATTCCCATTTTAACCCCTAATATCTCAGGTGATTTTTAGTCCACGTAAAAAATCAATATTGTCTAAAAGAATGGCATTTCTACACAAACCTGCAATTTAAACGAACTACTTGTTGGATGAGAGGCTTTGGTGCCACTTATATATTCGTCGAATCCGGAAAATTATGTTTTGTGGGACTAAATAAAATTATTACCATTATATATAATATAATCCTTAGAATAGAGACCGAAAAAAACAGAAGCTATTATCAATATCAACAGCTTTTTATATCGTCCACTGATATTTCGATAAATGAAATATGAATTTGCAAATCTTAAGTCCCTTTTCTTATCTTCCTTACTGTAAAATTTAATGTAATATAAATGCCTTAAAATAGATCGAAAATTAATTTTAATGCTGTGGTGTAATATTTTTATGCATGTTTCAATCAACTACGGAAAACAAAAATTGGTTAGACGCTTCCTTATTCATACGTAGTGCCTCCTCTCTAATCATAAGAAGAGTACATTGTATTTGAGATTTGCTGATCTCTCTCAGATGAGGTGAAACAAAAAGATTCCCATTCCAGGTAAAAATGAAGTCATATTATACAAAACTCCACTTTACTGCATGCATTCTTAAAACTGCCACTGAGTTATAGCAAATGATGATTGTCTCACAATCAGTTAAACCTCTTTTTCTAATCCAGTACCTATTGTATGTACTGAATTCTGATTTTTCATAAGGCTTTTTTTTATCTAGTTGATCGAGGAACATGAAGTATTCAAGGAAGAATACTTCTTTACATAAAGATACAAATGTTGATTTCATGATGCTCGTGGAATGGTTCGGACAGTTGATTTTTTTTCGTGGAGTGCCCATGAGAAATATCATACTTAATGCATATACGAAGATGCTATCTCCATTTCATAAGGCGTAGAATCTAAAGTGTCAAGATGATCACTGCACCCTGATAAGTCATAAACGGAGAGAAAACTTGCGAGATGAACTCGTGAAGTGCACGACGCATGTGAGAAAGTAGGCTTATCTTTAAGAACGCTAATGCCAAGAATACACGAAAAGCGATACGAGCAATGCTGTATGCTTAAAAAAAAACTGTTGAATTTGTTCCTCTCTGAATTATAGATATGACGTTTCAGACAGTGTTAAAAAATTCGTCTGCATAACAACAATCAAAATGAGTGTTTGAATTAAAGGAAAAGTTGCCAGCATGCGAAAAATATGTAACTATCCAACACGCATTTAGTGGGCTTCTTTATGAATCATTCCCTGCACATAAGTTTATTATAGATTCGGAATTCATCTCATACCCAAGATGATACCATCGCGTCAATATCCCTACTCGAATATGGGAAAACTTTGAAATCAGGACAGACTAATTCTCCTGTTTCGTGACGTGGATTTTTGCACGGTAGTCAAGTGGCAGAGGTAGCGGAAGATCCGGGTTCCATTCTCGGCCATTTTTCCCCTGGCTTCAAATGTGTCTCACACTCCAGCTAATGACTATCGCCTAGACGGATCTACGATTCATTATTTCAGTCATCTGTACTCGAGTCTAACCGCAAGATGGGTAGTGAATTGATGCTTGATCCTCATACCAGTGAAGTTGGAGAAAGAGAAAAATTCTTCCTTAGTGAGGACATCTAGTGGTATAAGGTTTAATAATTAGTTAGCCCTTCCTCAACGTAGATACTGCAATTGGAAAATGGACCATTTAGACTTGCTTGTTAGCTTAGTTGGTTAAAGCACCTACTCGGAAAATGGGAGACCCGGGTTCTGACCCCGGTAAAGTCAGAAATTTTCTCCAATTTCAAAACCGTGATGAATCCTACACACTCACGCATAAAATTTCCATTTCCATACATTCTATCTTGCTATTTTAATAGTAATCGATGGAGGTACATGAATCGGTAATTAAATTATGCAACACATATTTTTAAATGAATTATTAACTATCGTTTCAAAATTTAACTTGGATATATTTTCTTAATTGGTCAAATGAAAGCTCGCAGTCATCCGCCTAGGTCGCAAGAAGTTTTCAAGCTGCACCCGCGAAAAAACATCGGGCACCATAAAAATGTTTACTTCCTGCAAGAAAGTGGGGTGCCCCAGCTCTCCCATATTCTTTTTTATTACTTCTTTCCTGGCGAATAGAGAGAGGGAGAGAGAGAAAAAAAAGTCGAGGAGGAGGAAGAGAAGGAGTTGAGCGATTTTTAAAAAAAATCGAAGCGAAATCCTTTTAACAATGGACTTCGCGCCATATTTTCCCCTTCCACCATTCCTCCCTAACACCCGGTCGTGAAAATTGAAAAGTAGTCCGAAAATGTATCGATCCATTGTTTCCGAGACTCGTGACTCTTTTTAAAGGGGAATTGTTTCGCGTCTGAGGGGAAAGATAACGCCATTACAAATTTCTCTCTTCCTCTTTCTTTCTTTCTTTCTTCCTTCTTATGGTTTCGAGTTCTTGCGCTTTTCCACGCAGAACGAACGCAGTCGAGTATGTGTGTGTGTGTGTGCGTGCGTGCGGGCCCGCGATTCGATAAGCGTCAATCTGAAAAGAAGTAAAAAAAAAAAGAAAAGAACTTCCCCCATTCCGTGGAGACCCGGAAGGGATAACCCACTCTCCGACGCTTCCCTCCGAGAGTCTTTTTTTCCCGCACGCGTTCCACACGAACTCCCCAACCTACCTATCTGCCTGCATGGAGCGGGACGGGGGGCTTTATCCTTCTACTGACATTGTAAGCGTGCGCGCCACCCGCGTGGGTTGCCCACATGGTTTGCGCATTTGAAAAAGGAAATAGCCGAGCGCTCTAGAGACGAATTTTAAAACGTCGCTTTGTGTTGCGAAAGAAATTCAAAGGTAAAAGAAAACACAACACGCCACACTCCATTTCTTTCCTAAAGTGTTAATAATAAGTAACGGTGCAGACCACGGTCAAAACTAATTTACCGCAAGATTACTTATTTTTCACTTTGTGGTTTTTCTTTATATTTTCATATTATTTTTCGAAGTGTTTCTATAAATATTGAATTATACGGTTTAGGACCAACCTTCCAAACTACCTAAAGCGTTATCGGAGTGTGTTCAGTAGATATTTAATAGCATTGCGTAGTGAAAACTATAAACAATGCGAGATGCAGCACACCAGTTCATCAAAGCAGAGCAGCAGTTCGTCCGAACTTTTTGAGTAAATTACAGTAATTTACCAAACAAAGGATATTAATACGGCAGAAGCTGAATATTACTATTATTGTCGTCCAACAATAATTTCAGTAATTTACCAAACAAAGCATATTAATACGGCAGAAGCTGAATATTATTATTATTTGTATTGGTTATTATTCTCAGCCGTTTGTCGTCGTCCAGCAATAATTTCAGTAATTTACCATTATTGGTTATTATTCTCAGCCGGTTTTCGTCTTCCAACAATAATTTCAAAACCTACCCAAGTTTAAAGAAGGATACATTTATTGATATAAGCAACTTTGGGATATAAATTAAATTGAACTCTTTAAGTGTTCACATTAACTTCATTGCCGGATTTAAGCGAATGGCTTTAAAATGTTTTTAAAAATTTGCAGTCAATATTGCTCATTTTATTTACGTATTAGTCTAGTAACCCAATCTTATATTAATTTTACTTCCATTATAGAATGTTAAATTAAAAGAACGTCGACCAGAGAAAACAATTTCGTGAGCCACGAACAAAGCGTAGTCCGATATTTTTGTGCAAAGGAATGCTTAGAGACACTTCGGAATACCGGAAATTATTTTTTCCTAGAGTCCTCCAATTAAAACTCCATTTAATGCCGCCCATCGAACAGACACCAACGAGGCTGGCCACGAACATCTCGATAATTTATCCTTTCTACCGGAGAATCAAGTACCACAAGTGACCGCTAACCAGACGTGACGTAAAGATAATAAAAAAAATAAAAACTTTTTTAAAAAAGAACTTAATTCAGGGTTAACAACCCAGACGGGACGAACCTACCAATTAAACAGTAGACCCCATCACTAATTTAAAAAATAACAATAAAACGGCTACCGATATATCCAGAAGGAATAAACATTTCCTCTTTTTTTCCCTTCTTTCCATTCGGATATATTCCTGTTCTCTACTCCAAGAGAGAGAGAGAGAGAGAGAGGTCAGCGACCTGACGACTTCCCCCTTACAAAACTCCACATGAACGACGACCTCAAGTGGCCGGTCCCAAAAAAAAATAAAACGAATGGATGTGTACATATAAAAAAAGCGGTCATATCCTCCTGTCCGGTCAAAAAAAAAAAGAAAAAGAGTAGACCAACCCCTAATATTGTGCCATCTCTTTCACGTTTTACAATCACTCCGTGAGGGAGAAGGAGGGAAAAGGAAAAAAAACCCTTCCTGTCCTAAAAGGGAGTAAAAAAGGTTCCCTCTCTCTTTCTCTATCTCTCTTTTACCTCTCTCTCCCTCTCTCTATTACCTCTCCCTGTCATTTTCATCTCATCTACCTCTCCTTTCTATCTCTCTTCCCCTCTCGTCTCCCCTTCTCCCCCCCCCCGACTTTCTCCCCTCTCTTTCGTCTCTATCCCCTTTCTCGCCCTCTTCCGCTCTCTCTCCTCTTCCTCTCTCCTTTCTCTCTCTCCTCTCCCTCTCCACTTCCTTTCTCCCTCATACATCTCTCCCCTCTCTTTCGTCTCTCTCCCTTTCCCCGCCCTCTTCCTCTTTCTCTCTCTCCTCTTCCTCCCACCTTTTTCTCTCTCTCTCTCCTCTCCCTCTCTATCTCTTCCCCCTATCTCCTCTCTCTCTATCTCTCTCTCCTTCATCTTCCTCTCCTTTTTCTATTTATTTATTTTTCTGGTTCTTTTCTGTGAAATTATTATTACTATTTTATTCTCATTCGTGATTGTTGACGCAGTGTTAAATGTAAGAAGGGACTGTATAGTCTCAATTTCGCCCTAATAAAGTCGTTTGTCTGTCTGTCTGACTGTCCTTTCTCCCCCTCCTCTCCCTCTCTCTTCTACTCTCCTCCACCTATCTCCTCTCCATACCTCCTCTCTCTCCCTCCTCTCTCTCTCTCTCTCTCTCTCTTCTCACCCTCTCTCTTCATCTATATTTCCTCTCCCCCCTCTCTTTCTCTCTCTCCCTCTCATCTCTCTCTCTCTCTTCCTTATCTTCCTCTCTAATTTCTCTTTATCCCCCATCCCTCTCGTCTATCTCCTCTCCATCACTTATTTTCCTCTCTCCCTCTCTCTCTCTCTTTCCCCACTCCATCAGCAGGAGAAAACCTGAACCCCTCGAGGAGGTAGAAAATACTGGATGTCGCGCTGGATTTTTTCCTCGGCTGGTCATTCCCCTCGCATGGGGACAAAATAATACGTTTTCATGAAGTATTTGCTCTCTTCCTACGCGTAATAAGACACCCCCCCTAATTTCTCGGTTCCCCAATAAACCTTCCTCCCATAACTCCGCATCCACTAAAAAAAAAGACCCTCGAGCGTGTTTGTGTATGTTTCCCTTAAAAAGTGGTGAATATTTTCAAAGCGTGACGTCCCTTTTTACGCTCCTTCTACACTTTTTTCTTTTTTCTCCCTTTTCTAACGTTTTTTTTCTTTTCGTGATGGGGTTAAGAGAGACGGGGGGGGAGGGAGGGAGGGAGAGAGGGAAGGAGGAGAGAGAGAGGGAGAGAGAGAGAGGGAGACAAACAGACAGACAAACGACTTCATTTAGGGCGAAATTGAGAGCATATAGTCCCCTCATACATTTAACCCTACGTTATGAATTACAAATGGCAATAAAAATAATAACATATAAACATACAAACAGAAGACAAATACCTGAAACTAAACAAATGAAAAAAGAACAAAATAAAAGCATAATTAAGAGATTGAATCACAAATTCGGAAACTTCTAAAAAAGAGAAGACTAAGTATTTGTGGTAAAAACCTAGGAAGGACCCTGACATTGCCAACCCAATAAAAAAACACGCAGGAAAACACCCACGAAGGGAAGGGGGGTGGAAAAACCTGCGAAAATCCTACATACATGAAAGAACAATTGCAGAATTGAGAGAGAGAGAGAGAGGAGAGGAGGAGATTGTTTCAAGGAGTAAGAAATGTACATTGTAGAGAGAATATGAGAGGGGATAATGCGAGAGGAAATGTACGGAATAAAAAATGAAGGGAGACAAAGGAGAGCTGTGAGGAGAGGCAGCAAAAAAAAGAGAAATTTGGAGAGTGCGAGAGAAATGGATTTGAAATTATTCCAACCTATATCGGCGGGCTTCTCGTGCGTCGTTCGACGTGAGATACGTGACGTCACATAAAAAAAGACAAAATGCGTGCAAAATAAAAGAAAAAAGAAACAAAAATATATCGTGAAAAATAAAAGTGGCGAGATAACCAACATTAAAAAAAATTGGGGAAAGAATTTTCATTGGGGCGAATAATAATAAATACCTACATATTTTGAAAAGAAACTGTATTAAGGACCGGAAGGAATGAGTACATAGAGAAAAAATTGATGAACGTGAAAGGAAATACCATTAAAATTAAAATAGAGGGATGTGAGAAATAGAATAAAGTAAAAATTGCGACGAGAGAAAATCAATTTTGGAATTAATCAGAAGAGGACATATTAGGAGAAAACAAAGAGACGATGCCAAAATAGAGGGAAAGAAAAGGAGATGAGAATGGGGATAAATTAGGGGGAAACGCCATAATCAAGGAAAGGAAATATTTGAAAGGAGATGGAGGAGATAAGAAAAAATTACGGGGAAGGATGTAAAAATATGAAGAGAAATGTGAACTGGATAATAATAATAATAATAACAAATATGATAGGGTAGTAGCAGAAAGGGAAATGGGGGAGGGGAAGGAACGGAAAAACGCGAAAAAGGAAGAGAGAAACCATCAGAGGATGAAGAGAATACGGTAGGATGATGATATAGGTAAACTGAAAGAGGGATATTAAAGATAGATGGATAGATTATATACAAGAGAGATAAGTGTCTTTATTTTCAGGGCGAAATTGAGACCATAAGGTCCCCCCTTCCATTTAACCCTTCGTTATCGTCACAAGATAATAACATGAATAAGTATATTTATATATATAAACAGAACTAAAAAAAGAAAAAGTTTCGTCAAATAAATACAACGAGAACAGAACAATAAATATCAAATTACACATTAGACAAGTTTCTAAGAAAGATATAATATCTGTGGTAAAAACCCAGGCATGGCCAACCCAGTAAAAAACCACGCAGGAAAACACCAGCGAAGAGAAGGGGGGGGGGGGGGGGGGACCTGCGAAAACCCTAGATAGTATAAATACAATAATGAATACTATTAGAAAGACATAAGGTATATAATATATATGTTAATGTATTAAAAGATTATCTGAAAGTACAAGAGTAACTAAACATATTAAACAATGGGGAAAGATAGCGTTACGTATATTATATACCATACATACATATAAACACATTTACACCCATATATAAATAGCTATATAATCACATGCATGCAAAAGCGGAGGAAGAAAGGTAGAAAAGGGAAGAGGAAAGTGGCAGAGAAGTTTAAATGCACAGGGAAATGGAGAATGGCGTCCGAAACTCGACGGTGCTTTAGGGGAGGTGGGGGGAAGAATCCTTCCTCTATTCGGAGAAATAAATTTAGGTGGAGGTTGGGGCAGTGCGCACGTCCGAAAGGATTTGGCCTGGAGTTGGAGGAAGATGGTCGAAGGGGAGTAAGAGCAGAGAGGGGGGGGGGGGGGGGTTTAAAGGAGGAAGGGGGATTATGGGATGGAGGAAGGGTTGGCCAGCCAAGCACGGCGATCCGTGTTGTTGGGCCTCACGGAACGGAAAGAGTTCATGTCCTCGTGGAAGTGTATGAGAGACCTGCTTCAGGAGGAAGCGGGCCGTATGAGGTCAAAAGGAAATATTTCCGTCGGAGATTTTATTTTTTTTATTTCCTTTTTTTACCTTCCGGGGTAAAAAATAAGGCCTTTTAAATAGATTTGAAAAATAAGGAATACGACATCAAATGAAAGGGGGGGCTTTTTTATTATTTTTTTAATCGGGATTTTTTGTCAAATAAAAAAAAATGGACTTCGGCGTGCCTCTCGGAAGTCACGAAGAATGTTTTTTTTTTCCCTTTTACATCGTCGGGGTAAAAGCATTGTTGATGCAGCTGTCGTTCTCAGAATTCATGACGTATTATTATTCTCTTTTCCGGTTGGTGTTTTAAGATATGGAAGGAATCTGGGTCTATGAGAATGAATGTGGCATCCGTGATCGGCGGGATTTTTTTTTTTTTAAGGTCAGAAAAATTAATTATTTCGTCAAGTTTACTTACCACTCGCGTCGTCTTCTCTGTCCGTAAAAGGTGAAGTAAATAGCTTCCATTCCCGATCTTCGATGCGACAACCTGAGGATCAATGGTGTCCATATTACGGCCTGCGTGTCACATTCCCGATGAGGATTTCAACTAAGGACAGAACACAACATAACATTAATGGAGAACTATATAAAACAATACATTTCGTATTTTCATCTCCATTCCCATTTTATATAAATAAATTTCTAAGTAATCAGGAAAGTTTAGTCCCAAGCTTAACACTTGCGTCTCCTTAATAAATTACTCTTCAAATGTATTTTTCGCTGGAATCTAATTCTCGGCCAAGTAGGAATTCTTTAAGATACCTAGGTGAATATATAACAAGTGAAGATATAATTAATGGCTAACTAAAAGTTAAGTCCGTGGTTTTAAGTTTAACGCGATATCGCAAGCTGAATGACGCATGCTTATGTTTTCAAAGCAGGTATATGACAAGTAACTGTGCATCTAACAATAAAATAGAATAAAATTGTAAGCGAATTTGACATAGGAAAACCAAATCGAGACACTTCCAGGTCTCGATAACGGAATACACTTATATGATGAATCATTTAACTCCATAATTTTCCATGATATAATTATACTCCAGGTAAAAATATACACAGAGGTAAATAGATCAGTAATCTCCCATCACAGAAGCATTCAAATAACACGTAACCTCAAAAATTTTGGCCTCTTCATAAGTTTCTCCCTGGAACTTAATCTAAAATGGAATTACTTCGTAAAATACAAGTAGTTGTAGTTGTAGTTTCTTCTTTTAGACTTTCTATACCTTTCTTAATAATTTCCCGCATTTATTTAATTTATTTTTAAACATCTCATAGTACCTACTGAACGAACGTATCAATGATGAAAAAAATGAGAAAAAGCAACCAAATCAACGATAGGATTCGAACTATCCACCTTTCATATGCAGTCATACCGGAAAAAAACAACCATCCCGCTACGAAGTTCTTTTTATTACTGTTTTTCATCGCAATTTCATCGTGCGATGTTCTAAATAACACCTCCACAGTAATTCCTTTCGCACTTTACAATTTCATTCGAACGAATAACGATTTTAAAATGGTAAAACGAGGATCGAACGAGGCGCCATAAACGCTGCCTTAAAAGAAAAAAAAAATAATAATAATAATAAAGTTCTGCTCTAAAAAAACGCGGAAATTTTCGCGAAAATCGACATCGAAGAGAGCCTCCCGTAGAGGGCCAAGCCGCAATCTTTCTTTCGTGGCCCATCTCCCCCTTCCTCCATTCCCTTCCTACTCTCCCACTCTCCCATTCCTCCAAACACGGTGTCATCGCCCTCCCATTAGCTTTGACCCTTTCCGGCCACACAAACACTCTTTCCCGGCACGCACACACGCATACTACCCTCGTGGACACAAAGTCGCATTGTTGACCCTCAAAAAAAAAGTTCTCCTTCCTTCCCTCCTCCTTTCCCTCAATAGGGTGCGCCTCCAAGATGCAACTTTTTTTACGACACGTCTATCTAACCTAAGGGTTCTCTCAACCTTTTCTATGTGACGAGCACCAAGTTACGCCCTAGAACAGTGGTGCCCAACCTACGGCCCGCGGGGCCGGATGTTCCCCCCCGAAGGTTCTTTTTATGCGGCCCGCGAAGCATCAACCGAAATTTTTAACGCACAAATTCATACATTTTCATGAATTTTTTTATAAGAAAACTTTTAATATTGAGATTTTTACCATAAAAACCTCATTTTGATTTCATTTTCACTAAAATATCACCTCAGAATATATAGATAACTTCCGATTAAAACCCTAATCCGGCCCGCGGAAGAATTAGCAACTTCCAATGCGGCCCGCGGAAGGATTCACAACCACCGATGCGGCCCGCGATATAGAAAAGGTTGGGCACCACTGTCCTAGAATATCAACCGAGCACCAGGTTGTATCCTAGGTCCTAGGATATCAAAAGAGCACCACTACAGTTGAGGCATTCCATTGAGAGAGGGAGCCAAGGCACACCCAATGAAAAAAATGAGGTTTTTCCGTTATATATAATTATAAATATAATTTTTCCACGAAAAGGAATGTGTTCTTGCTATTAAAAAACAAAACATACGTGCTTATGTTGATTACTACTAGTGACAATCATATTACTTTAACTCTCAATATCTCAGATTTTTACTTTCTCATACGAAGTATCGAGAAAGTATTGCAATCGCGAAAAATTTCGAACTCGAGATTTTTACGGAAATAAACGTTTTAGATGTCGCTGAATCCGAAAAAGTGGTTTTCGCAATGCCGTCTGTCTGTCTGTTACTGGCTCTGTAGCCTAGATGGTAAAACGAAAATGAATGAAATCTCGTACTTAGGCATTTTATCATACTGAGCAGAGTATACATAGAAATGGTTGACATAGCTCAATAATTAAGAGTAGTTTATTCTAAGCATTTTTAACAACAATCCGATTTTCTCGAAAACGGCTCTAACGATTTTCATCAAATTTCGTACAGTTACTTGAGTTTACGTCTTCAATAACAATGCATAGTTCATATTTCTCAAAAAATGAATATAAGGCTAGTTTATTTCAATAACGGCTATAACGATTTTGATGAAATTTCGTACAGTTACTTGAGTATACATCTACAATAATACTACGTATTTTATTTTTCTCAATGAATGAATATAAGGCTAGTTTATTCTTGGGCAACTTTAACAAAAATTGGATTTTCTAAAAACAGGCACATACGATTTTCATTTTCCAAAGATAAATAATCGACGCATTAGTATATGAGAAAGTTTGTACAGTGTATGTTGTACCGATTTTTTAAAATTGTGCCTTAGCTCCCTCTCTCACTGGACGCCTCAATTCCGCAAGAGTAATAATGATAATGAATAAAATTAAAAGAAACAATCAGTCATTTTTAACGATGCTCAATACGTTTGGGAAGAAATCAAGCGAGCAAATTTAATTATGGTTCCTAAGAAATGGGATATATGAAGTACCGTAGAAGAGCACAGTCAGGCTGTCAAAGAGCACCACCCGGCTTCCAAAGAGCACAGCGGTGCGCGCGAGCACCAGGTTTGGAACCCTTGAATTCTAACTGGATAGTAAGAGAGAGAGAGAGAGAACAAAGGGTTTTCCGAAAAAATATTTCGTGTTGTGTGCGTGCGTGTGTATGTGCGTGAGGACGAGAAGTTCGAAAAGAAGATTTTTTGGGTGGATACCTTCAAAAACGGAAGAAGGAAAGAGTGGAAAAAGTTCGTTTTTTTTTTTTTTTTAGAGTTGTGGGTGGTCGAGGTATGTCTTCCGCAACCCCCGAAAGAAAAAAAATCTGTCGGAGAGTAGATCCTTGCGTTATCTACGCCCTCGGTCAACACATTGTGCGTTTTGCTCCAGGGGAGGGAGTACGTAAACTCTGAAAAAAACAAAAAGGAGAAGGGTTGGTCTTCGAGGTCCAACCGTGAGAAAAGGCGAAACCTCCCCGAAGAGGAAGATGGAGTAGTGCAAAGGAAACGAGACTGATTTAGAACGAGAGCGATTCTTTTCGAAAGTGAAGTTTCTTCGATTTTTAGGAAACGGAGGTCGCGCACGCTTTCGTCGGGTAAAAAAAAAATTGCCGGAAACGGTAAACCGGTTCAGCACTTCCGGTAAGACCATAGTCGAGAAACGAGTTTAAATGAATGATTTGAGAAGTAACAAAATTGAAAAATCGATTACTTATAACATTAGGTATCTCCAATAGCCGGAACAAGGTGGTGAATAAAAAGAGGGACTTTTAGAATCATATTCGGGTGAATGGCCACTGAAGACGGCTGTATCGTAGCCGAAATGGTGTTTCATAACCTATGGCTATAGAAGATACCTAAAAAAATTATCATATTCAATTACTTATTCTGAAATTTATTTTCGGCCATAAGACGAGCTCGATCATTCTCTAGTAAACAGGATTAGCAAACAAAATATTTCCCCTTATTCTGCGTCTCCTGCGTTTTAATGTAAAAATAACCACGGAAATATTTATCGATAGTGAATTCAGCCTCGTCGATCTGCGAGAAAATCCACCAATGGAATGTCACGCCTTGAATAATTCCATAAAATTTGCTCATAACTGTAATAAATATTCAATTAGCGAATGGAACGCTTCATTTATAATATTATAATGTCAAGCTATTCGATGAAGATTAATAGTATGAATTCTTTTCTTGGTATTTTATTTTTAATAAGAAGGTGGAAATCACGTTAGAAAGTCTTGTCTTTTACTTCCTTCATAAAAGATGCCGGATCGAAAGCTGTAACATGGTAGCGAAACTTTCAATAGAGTAAAATAATTTTCAAATAAAATATGAATATTAATAGTAATAATTAATATAATTTATTTTTCATATCTATGTATCCTACTGATAAAAAATAAAGGTAAAACATTATTATTTGTTACACATTTATGGTATATTACCAACAGCCAAAAAACACCCTAGGGCTTCGGTCGAAAATTCTAATAAAATGATGGAAAATCGATAATAATAAAAACAATTTGATCGAACAAGAATGTAAAAAACAAGAAAAAGTTCTCGGTACAAAAATGCGCTTCTAACTAGTTCCTTTGCAAGAAGTTGCGATTCACGCAAAAAAACAATAAATGCATCGTCTTCGATTTAATTGGAAGAACAGGAAGAGGCTCACAAAGAACTCGGTTCGGCTTCTTCCAAAAAAAAAAAAGCAAATGCAATGTATCCTTTAATTCGTTAGAGGCTATTACGCTTTATCCTTTGCCTGCAGCGCAACCTTTCTCTCTAGATTATCAAACAAAATTGAAATATTTTCATCCATTTTCTCCGGTTTTTAGGCGACCATTGCATTCAACATTACTATGGAAAAACTCCTCAGAAGCTTTATGACTTTATGAATTTTATAAAATAGCGAATATAAATGTGATTTTTCCAACGGGATAAAGTTTGGCAGAGGAAAATATATCCGTATATTAACGGCGCAAGAATGAAATATTGTTTACAAAATAAAGAAAACTTAATTCTTTAGAAATGCCTCCTGCTTCCCACTGGCATGATACTCATGCAAAAAAAATTTTCTATAGAAGTGATCTAAAGAAAAACTCGTTTCATATAAAATCGTCTTCGAGTACCTTTTTATTATCCAAACAATTCACCGAATCTTCGTCATGCCTTATCACGCATTCATTTATATTTTTTCTGTCTTTAAAAATATACGCGGTAGTCAAACTTGTGATTCCCTCCTTCGTAAGCAGCTCTACGCGGAATAAAATTCGCCGCTATAAAACGCTTAAAAATTGAATAAACCACCGACGAAAAATAAAATCCAAGCTATAATTCCAACTCTGCAGTTGTAATTCCCACGAGATATGTAAGGCGTTATCACTCACATCCCACGCCCTTACGTTTCCATGGTTCCTCTCGAATTCTTTTTCTCCCATCTCTCTCTCACACACACACGCCCTACGCCATCTTGCTTTCCCTCTTTCTCCCCCTCTTTCTCCCACTCTCTTCCCTTTCTACGCCTTTCTCGGAGCTGGCTCTGGGAAAAACAGTTATACGGTTCTTCTTGTTTTTGTTTTTCTCTCCGTCGACCCCTCTCTTTCTCTCTCCCACTCCCACTCTCTCTCTCCCACTCCCTCTCTCTCTCTCTCCCACTCCCTCTCTCACTCTCTTTTCTCACACAGGCCTTTCTTCTCTGACTCCGCTCCTCCATAACTCTTCCTCCCCACTCCCTTCCTCCGCTAAACACCTACCCCTCCTCTCCCTCCCACTCTCTCTCTCCAGTTGGCTCTTCAACATAAGAGGGCAAGAGAGTTGCCTATCTCTTTCTCTCTCTCTCTTTGCTCTCCATTCTCCTCTCACTCTCTCTCTGTGTCCCCTTCCTCTCTCTGCCTTACATTCCAATTCCTCTCTCTCTCTCTCTCGCTCTATGTAGTCTCAATTTCGCTCTAAATAAAGTCGTTTGTCTGTCTGTCTCTCTTTCCTAGGTTTTTACCGCAATTACTCTGTCTTTTTAAGGAAATTTTCCGAATTTGTGATTTGGTATTTTGCTCGCGTGTTTTTCTATTTATTTTATTTTCTGGTTCTTTTCTGTGAAATTATTATTACTATTTTATTCTCATTTGTAATTGCTGACGCAGGGTTAAATGTGAGAAGGGACTATAATAGTCTCAATTTCGCCCTAATAAAGTCGTTTGTATGTCTGTCTGTCTGTCTCTCTATACTTTCGTCGTTTCTCCTTTTTCCTCTGTTTTTCTGGATAAATACCATCTTGGACTATTATAATACATTTTCCTCCCACCAATTCTTCTCTCGCTCTCTTTCTCTGTGTCCCTTCTCTCCGCTTTATATTCCTGTTCTGCTCCCGCCCCCTCTCTTCTTTCTTCTTTCTCCCCTATCCTTTTCCTCTCTCTCTCCAGTCTTTCTCCTGTTTTATGATACGCTCTTTTATCCATGTTCTCTGACTTTCATCCTAAAATCTAGCTATTATATTTCTCCTTAATTTGAATTCCAATGGTAGGATAAGAGGTTAAGTATCAAAAATAGCTGAAAAACACAAATATACCTTATGCATCTCCGATAACTACAGAAATGAAGAATAATGGCATTTAAATATTTTTTTAAACTGAAAAAAGTTCTTGTTTCAGGTATCTCCGAGAGCGAGGTTTATGAAAAATCATATGCGCATTTCGGATACAATGCAGACGTCTTCGGCGGTGATTCTTCAAAAGTTGATTGTAATAAAAAGAGGGTTCTATTGTAGCGGAAATTCGCATCCAGTTTTTCATAAACCTTTTGGAGATATCAGTGGCGTAGCTACCAAATATCAAGAGTAGGCAATGCCTAAGGGCCCTCGAACAAAAGGGGCCCATACGCTGTGTTGAAATTGTCATTTGTCAATATCTTCGCGAAAATGCAAAAGCAAGGAAAAAGACATTTTAAGCTAATTTTTTAAATCCTTATATATCCTGTGCTGCATAATAAACTAGTGGTTGGTATTCTTTCACCTCTTTCTCAAGAGGGCCCCCACCACAGAGAAAAATAAACACCAATAAAATATATAAAAAAATCTTTTTACTAAAATATTTCCGCTTTTATTTATTTTAAGCTAATTTTTGTGAATCCTTATATATCCTGTGCTGCATAATAAACTAGTGGTTGGTATCCTTTCACCTTTTTCTCAAGAGGGTCCCCCATTACTAAAATATTTCCGCTTAGGGGGCCCATCAGCGATTCTTGCCTAACTGCCCGATACCTCTAGCTACGCTACTGGAAGATACCTAAGATGAGTAAATATTTTTTTCGATTTTGGATACTCAAGCGCTTAATTTTGAGTTTATTTTCAGCCACAAGACGAGCTCGATAATTCTGTAATGAATCATATTTCAATAAAAATAAAACAAGAGACCGGACCTTCTCATTTTTATAACCTGAACGCATTACGCGCTCGATTCAGTATCGCGCGCCCGGTACATTTATTTAACCGCGTAAAATTAAATCCGCGTTGGGGAAAGCTCCTTCGGACGAGGATTTCCTATGAAAATTTCCTGTTGAAGCTACGTACGTGATGTTTTCAGCCTTGATTCGGTGATAATCTAATCGCGTTTAAATCTTGGCACATGAATTACTTCATTACTTTCAATTGCGTAAGACTATTCCACCAAAGTGAACGCTCACTTCCTTTCACTCCTGATTATCCAAAGAAGAAGAAGAATTATTTCGTTCTAACGAAGTTGATCACAATTGAAATGCATGAGTGAATATAAAACTTCGTAGTACACGCAAAACTGCATGCAGAAGTAACATGTGTGTTACGGTTTTACATAGTGTGCAACAAACAATATCGTACCTATATTACATGTTAATTTCCGATAAAATCTCGGTTTCGATTTTCCCAGAGTCCGCAGTCTCACAATTCGTCTATAATTCAGAGGCGTGCAACCTACGGCCCGCGGGCCACATCGTACCCGCGAAAGCATTTTATGCGGCCCGCAAGTTTCAATGAAGATATGGTCTGCGATAATTAGTACAGATAATTTTGTACTTTTCATGACGGATTGTTGCCATAGTAACACATTTCCCGGAGAAGTTTTTTCGCTAAAAAATGGTTAAACCTTTGTTTTCAGTTTCAAAATCGCATGTAATCCCTTGAGGAAGTTGAGATGTAAACTCTAATCCTGCCCGCCAAGGCACTCGTGACTTCTAATACGGCTCGCCAAAGCACTCAAATGTATGAATGCGGTCCGCCACGTAAAAAGGTTGCACGCCCCTAGTCTATAGTATACTCAATGGAGTCTTCTTCATACTATTAATTAAGTGTTTCCTACATCATATAGGAATCCTTTTTAGGCACGTTTCGCCTCCAGAGTGAGCGCCTATTGTCGTCGGTCTGTCCGTCCGTTCGTCCGTCCGCATGTTCGTTCTCGGCTTCTACGGAACGGATTTTCATGACATTTGATATTAAGGACTTACAATCAAATATAATAAGAAAATCACACAAATGAATCACGTACTCCAATCAGGGGTACCACTTTACTGGTGACAAAAAAGTACTTTTCGTAATATCTCTTAAAGTCTTAGCCATATGAAAATATCTTTCAAATAAAACTTGTAGGACTAGTAGAGTATTTCTTTTCCTATACATTTTTATCGTAGGAATAGCCGTTATCAATAAAATCAAACAAGAAGTTCTTAATTCGAGTTGAACTTGGAAAATTTCTTGCATGGTTACTTCTTCATTGTTGCTAACATAAACAATCCCACAAACAAACGTTTCATTTCCTTACGTGTGCATGCACTATTTTTAAATAGGAAGAAAATGGATTATTTATGATGAAAAAAAGAACTTTAAAACGCTTTTTTCCCTTACGTACAGGTATATATAATTTCTTTCTAATACTCCATTGCACGAAACGCGCACATTTATGTTACGCTGTACACTTTCCTAACTTGTTTGAAAATACGTCCAATTTTGGAGTCAGTGGAATTTGACATTACGTGTAAGTTGACATAAAGTTTGAAATAAAAATTAGCAATTAGTCTTCGAGTTGCGGTTAGCCTATCAAACCTGTTTCTATTTATACATTCTCATTATTGATAAAACTCTATATTAAATTACCTATATAGATCAGTTGACCGCGGAGTTCTAGGGAAAACTGTAAGCAGCACTCGCCATGCAGAAACGTCTGCCCAGCACTGGTCTATACCATTTCCTCCTATCTCATCGCCCCCTCCATCACTTCCAGTCCTATCTCTATCGCTTTATCGTATCCTGTTATTGTTACCAGCATCCTCGGAGCATTTTTCTTTGGCCTAATAGGGAAAATTATGCGATTCTAAATCGGCGATAGAATATCGTACCATTCACAAACGGGAGTTCACACTTATTATGTAGCGTTTTCTGGAATGGGAATCCGTCGACTTCGTAAGTCTTGTCTTGAGCTTTTTAATCAAGTGGCGCCATCAGCTACAACCAACATCCTTTCTTCCTATGATACATCTCTTTTAGAACACTGCGGCAATTAAAAAAGACGCGATTTCGTGTTATCTAAACACGTGCCTTACACACCGTTTCCTTCCGCGACTAACTCTCTTTTTAGCGGTTCGTAAATTTTTGAAATTATATTCTATTTTTTCTTGCGTAGAACTTGAGAGAGCCGCTGCAGATGGTAGTCTGGCTTAATCTATATTTTAATGAAGAATTCATGTTTTGACTATAATACCTAATTTTCCCTAGTTATCATTAAATGCTGAGTTAATTACAATGGAAAATATGGCAGTTCCACTTCTGATGAAAGATATTTGAATGATAATTTTCTTGTTAATGTCCTCTACTAGTAATTCTTTTTCTGTGCAGCAGTGATTAATATCTAGCACCACAACAGTACTTCATATAAAATATTTACATATGTACGTATGTGTATGCGTATGTATAATGTAAATGTACATTTATAAAGAAATAAATAATGTACTTACGTCTATACTACGCTTTTTACTTGCAATTAGTTACACATAAAAATGTAGTTGGCCAAGAACTGGGCCATGTGGAACTTTCAAACGTTGAGCAAATTTTATTTACATTTCTTGAAAAAATACCAAATGTCAAAAAAAAAATTAAACAAAACGTGTATGTATATTTTGGGCCGATGAATCTCGAGTAGATGTTGATCCAAAGTACAGTTAAGGTGTACAACGTAAAGCCAGATGATTAACCCCGCTATGCACACGATCATCTGTGAACACATTTAATCTATTACACACGTAGGTAATTGGATCGTACCTATTCGAGTCGTATAATTTGTAGTCATTTTTCCTTTTTAATTTCCCCTCCGCCTCTCCCTCTTTCTTTCTCTCTCCATCCTCTTTTTTCTCTCTCCTTTCTGCCTTTCTCCTTCGGCAACTGCGATCCAACGAGGCATTCCCCTCCTTGCCCTCCGTGTCCTCCCTCTCCTCTCTTTCCTCCCCCTTTTCCCCTTCTTCCCCGACGGACCTCCAATGAGAATGCAGGGCATGTCGATTCCGTGGGAAGAAGCAGGTTTGGTCGACTGCTCGAGTCGAACGAGAGGGAGAGAGAAAGCAAGAGAGAAAGGAAGAGAGAGAGAGAGAGAGAGAGAGAGAGAGAGAGAGAGAGAGAGAGGGAGAGACAGGAAGGTGACAGAGCAGAAGGAAAGAAAAAAAGACAGAAAGTGTAAGAAGAGAGTGGAGAAATGATAGGCATAGGAAAAGTATATATCATTCAACGTGGAGATAGATGTACAAACGAAGCAATTACCTGGAGAAATTACCGTTCGTATCGCTAACGTTATTGGCAAACTACGCTTCTCTGATAGCCATGAAAAAAAGTTGGGAATACCGAATGCGCAATTCGTTTGCTGACATAGCCATCGTCAGTGGTGGTTAGGTAATAGATAGATTCTAAAATTGAAAAAAATAGAACCCATTATCGGTGAATCGCCGCTGACGACGGCTGCTTTGTAGCTGAAGTGTGCATCTGATTTTCTTAACTTATTCATATCTATTGGAGAAATGAAGCTTATCAATTTGATTTTAGCAACAAGGTTAGATCGATAATTTTATTTCGAACAGATAGCAGGTGATAATATGATAAAGGAATGAAAATAACGAAGTGATTGAGCCATTACTTCGTGAAAAACATTTCCTCTTTACATTACCGAAAAAGATGTGATTCATCATACCTAATGATTTTGGCGAAATCGATCGCATTGTTTAAAAGGTTTGGAAAACGAATCATTTTTGTAGTTAGATTTATGCACAATAGCTTTCCAACAAGTATCGCCACCAATGGAAAAATTTACAATGGCAATATCTTGTATTTAAGTTGGTGATAATCACCTCTTTGTTCACACAAAATCTTCGATGGCTTACAGGGTACAGATATGATTTTATTGTATCAATGAAATGGGTAGGACAAAGGCAGCCAAGTTTTTTTTTGTAAAATGCCAAATTATCCAAGCTACTAGTGTAGTATGGAAATTTTTAAAAATATCTTCAAAAAAGTACTAATATATTTTTCAAAATTTGCTAAAATTTTAAAATTTGTTTTCAACCCTGAGTGGATTGCATCTGTTATGATGAAAATGCTATAATGTTGTTTTAGCACAGTGAAGCATAATGATAAAGCGAAAAAAATAACGAAAATAAAGTGACATTTAAAAAATTAATATCGTTCCATAAAAGGTACTACTCTTTACATGTTATAATAGTTACGCGTGCCGCCACCACTCGACTGGGATATGGAGTTATCTATTTAATCCAAAATTCTTGTGATCGTAATTAAATCTCTAGCAACATAAACGTTTCGGCAATTTAAAAGAAAGATAGAGAATATGGCCCAATAAATAGAGAGAGGGAGTTGGGAATAGAACGGTCAAAAACAAGGAGTAAGAAGCGGAAAGGAATTCCGCTCCGACGTGCAGAGGACAAAGGAGCGAAAAGTAAGGGCAAAGACGCGTAAAACGCGACGAGGAAGGAGGAAGAGGAGAAGAAAAAATGAACAACGAAATGCATCTTTGGTCTCAATTTTTTTTTAACGACCACTTCTCTCCCTCTGTGTCTGTCGCTACGGGCCGTTAAAAACTTGGAGGAAAAAAGAGTTACGACTCTTTCGAGAGAAGAATGACGAGCGCGTTACGTCCTCCCCATTCCCTAACCCTCCCTTACCGTTCAAAAACCGAAGCCGCCCCTCACCCTACTATCCCATTCGACATTTCTTTTTCTCCTTCTCCATTTGACTTATCCTTTCCCCCGCCCACCTAGTCCCGCACGGGGAGATCCGAAGGTCCATTCTCTACCTAAAGGGTGGAATGCTATGTTTCATAACGCATAACCTCGCTTCAGATAGGCTACATGACCCAAAAAAAAAACATTTTTTCTTCATTTTTAAACTATGGACGTATGAATTTACGACTCCCTCGAGTTTATTTATTTTATTTTTTTCTCAAATCTTCAGACGTTAAAAAAAATAATAAAAGGGTACGAAAGTGTAAATGAGAAAGAAGCTAACGAGTCGATAATCTTTTTTATTTTTCCGAGAACGTTTCCAAACATTTCGAATTTTCTTTCGGACGAGTTTTTAATTGGCTTTCGGGAAGAAAGAAAAAAGGAGAACCTAACAGAAAATGGTTCTTTTTTTAGTGGAGGAGTTGCTACAAAGTATTTTTGTGCGGAGGCTGTTACACTCCCTTAGGGAGTCGTAAGAAAAAGAAACAAAAAATATATAACTTTTTTTTTCTTAATCTAGTAAAGGGTGGTTAACTGGAAGGAAAGACCGTCGTTTCCAACACTTCGGAAAAGATCAATGAGATATTGGACCAGAGCCGACACACAGGTGCTGCTACTGCTGCTTTCCTCTGTAATGACTGCGTCCACTTGTGCCTTACCATTGGTACATGACGATTTTTTTGCAGTATTCAGTGGATAATCAAATTATTTGTCCTTAACGTGGTGTTAAAAATAGATTGTTTAGACTACACATTAAGCAGTGTTCGTATGTAATACGGGCAAATCATTCCAAAGGGTTAATTATGATATTTATCATTCTTGTATAAATCGATTTTTTCAAGGTAATCTTGGCAAAATGTTGACCTTTTTTTCAATTCAATATAGGTATTTAAAATTCACACAACTATATAGAAAAAACCTAACGATTCGAAGGAAAAAATATCCTCCAATTCGCGCAACAATGTAAGGAAATTGTATATAATCAAAGTAAAAAAACATCCCTCAGAATCTTATAATCTTAAATATTGGAAAACGTCGCCTCCTGATGAAATTGAAACATACTCAGCATCGTAGAGTTGACTTTGTTATGGCTGTTGAAGATACTTAAGATAAGTAATAATTTTTACAAGGGTCTATTCTTGAATTTGAGTCGTAGAGTCTGCCAAGGTACGTCAAAGTAGAGGCGATCGCTCTGTCTGGAAGTCCATCGGCACAGCGGGAGGGGGGGCGCTAGATTGCCATCTTTCACTAATTATTCTCCACCGACAAAATTTATCGCGCTATTCTTTTGAAGAAAATACGAGATCAAATACGTTTTATGTTGCATCGAAAATTATTACCATGGCAACGGATCTTCTGATCATTGCCTCGGTGGCTTATTACGCGAGTGTTGACGGATTTGAAAGTCCCAGGCCGAGTATTCCCTACGCGTCTTACGACTCTCGCCCGAGCACCCCATGCCATACTCCATTGGCAAACGCGATGGGTATTTTACGGATGTAAATGCAAAAGCATAAAAATGCACGACTGACGTGACCACGAACGCGGACCGCTGTCGTCGCGGTCACGAAGCACCGCGTTGTCGGCGAAGCTAACGCAACAATTGGACCGTTTCCAAGCGATTCGTTCAACTTGCAAATAAAGATCGACTAGGTTAGGTACGCGCCAAGATTTTCCAAGAAGACGAACTCGTGGGCGCTCAAGAAATGGATTGGTCTTTCTTATTTCTTTTTTTTATTTAAACATAAATCAGATCAAAATCGTTAGCAAATGACGGGCCGCTGGTTATGTGCCTATATTCGATCTGGAGGTATAATGATCCATAACGGGTGCAAGTTTAACGACGGTATGGATGTCATTAGCGGGATGGAAAAGGAACCAAGGTTCCCAAGGTAACCGTAAGCTTAAACATACCAATTTTAACGTGTATATAATTTTGAGTATTTGCGTTCTATATACACACACTAACACGCTTATACGGCATGGTAGTCACCGTCACGATTGATAAGCTGCATAACATTCGTCTATAACTCATTTACTCACACTCAGGCTGACAAACGCATGAATAATTACTTATATACACGCGCCTATTGGAAGGCACGATCGCTACGATGAAGTAAATATGATAGATTGCAGGACACTACGATATCGAGATTCATTTCTCCTAGGATAGGTGATTCAAATGTGTGAGAGAAAATTTTGGAGGACACGGCGTCCTTTGCAGCCATAAACCACTTTGATGACTTCCAGGGTAAAATGCAGATACAGTAAAACTTCTATAAGTCGAACCTCAGAGCAAACAAAAAAATATTCGACTTATAGAAAATTCTAGGTATAGAAGAAAAATAATAAGGAAAAAATGTGTCCAGTAAAATGAATTCGCTTCTAGCTATAAAAAATTGGAGTTATATACGTTTGACTAATAGAAGCTCGACTGTGTATGTATTTACTACTTTAAGCTTCGTAAGTAAACATATAATAGTTTATTAATTTTTTTTTGTTTAATAGCTGTCAAGAGCACATTCCGAAACTGATAGCGACTCTAAGAGTCGAAACCGTGGGTGCCTAGCTATTTTATTTAGTGGAATTTTTCACCGAGTTATACATAAAATCACGACTGTACAAATTCAGGCATCCAACTAATGTTGACGACTCAAAATTGCACAGTGGAGGCTATATATTTTTCTCTTGTATTTTATCGATTCAATGCAATTACTGTGAACGAAGGTAATTTTTTACGCCGTATGAACGGCGTATAAGTAATTCATACAGATTTAAATAAACCAGATTATAAATCGCATCACACTATGTTGGCTCCTGTAATTTGAGTGTGTTTCCTAGATTTGGACTAGGCCTTCATAAAATTATTTTTTGGAATATAATTTCTTCGAAAATTTAACTCAAGTTACAGCCTACTCGATAGATACCATTCCATAAAGTTTAGCCAAAGGTAATAGATATTGTCCCACTGCCGGTATGTATTTAAAGATTAAGCATGCAAGAGACGTATTTAAAATAAAACATTATTGCTTATGAATTTTTAAAAAATGCACCTGGGAGGTTAGGCAACCACCATAACGAATCTCGGTCCCTTTAAAAAAAACTCAAACAGGTGACTGCTGTAGACAATAAATCTTGAGCAGAAAAGATAAAGGTTGAGGCGTAACCCATTCAAGATACCATCCGGACGTTTCGTCCGATATTTCAACGAATATCCTTCCGCCGCTCGATAAGGGTACACGCGTGTTTGCGCGCGCGAACGGAGTCTACCTTTTCATCTGTCAGAGGCGCAACAGGTTGTTTTCTCGAGAAGCATAAAAAGCAACGGTAATAACAGAACGTCCTCTACCCTACCCTTTACACCCCGTCCCTCGTGGATGCTTTCTCCTTCTTCTACACCTGCTATTATAGAGAGAGCCGAGCTCGTGCTTACGTGTCGGTAAAAATCGGGTGGATTCCGAAGGGTTGGCTAAGTAACCAAATTCGAAGCATTCATTCTCGTCGGCGGGTTTTAGATTAAGACTAGTTTTATTAAGAGTTACTGTGATGAGCCTCTTTCTCAATATTTTCATGGCCATTAAGGATTTTAATCCTTAATGGTTCGTTTTCTTTGAGACCGTAAGGAAGATGGCGATGTGAAGCGGTATTGATCTCAAAATACCTATGCCGTAACTGACTGAGGTTGATGGGATGCCGAGTAATAGAACCGAGGAATTTGTTGCCTGAACGAAAAGAACTTCTTATAAATGAGAAAAAATATATTTTAAAAATTTTGACATTTTTTTATACACTACGATACTTAATTTATTAAAACGGGAAGTCAAATAAAGGGGTAGTCGTTAGGTAAAGTTTTACTATACATTTAAATTACAGGGCCCCCATTTGTTTAGCGCCACGGGCCCCAATAGTTTAGCGCAAAGAGCCCCAATAGCTTAGCGCCAGGGGCCGCAGAATATTTAAATTCGCCACTGGTCAGACTTCTGATAAGATATCTGCAATCTCATTCCGTAGCCTTCCCGATATAATGGGCGTCTACTTAAATCTCCGAATAGGCACACGGTGACTAAGATAGCATCGCGTGCTTTAATTTGTGACTAATGAGGCGATACTTTTAAACCAGACGCCTGGCAGGAGACTGAATTGGTTGATCCATAGTCATTCTAAGAAATGTGCAGGATGTCCGAAAAAGAGTGGACACATTTCAGACATTTTTAGCGTGAAAATGAATAAAGCTACAAGAGAACCGTTTTCACCTCATGAAAGCGGAACTCTGGCAGTTTTATGCACGCTACTTCTACCGAGCGCGCATAGATGTGCGCATGCGCCAAATTGAGAGAATGCTTTACATTGCGGAGACCACGTGGCAGTTGCTCCGACCATGGTGTACACGATTGGCGGAAGGCTGCGTGTGTGTGATGGATGGCACATTAATGCGCTAATCCATGCGCGCTCGGTAGAACAAGTAGCCTATGTAAAACTTTCAGAGTTCCGCTTTTGGTTGGTGAAAACCGTTTCCTTGTAGCTTAATTCATTTTCTCAGTAAAAATGTTTGAAATGTGTCCACTCTTCCTCGGACACGCTGTATTTTTTTCAGATGCCAGGTTATAGGCAAAGGACGAAACAGAAATTGACTGGCTATTGTCACTTCTGCGCTGTTATCTACCGGTACAGAAAAAGAAAAGAAAAACACAACTAGGTAAAGAAGATGGACATCGTTTGCACATCTTGTCAGCAGCAAGTCGAAAAATAATCATCTACAAAAATTGCGTGGCTGAAGAAAGGTTAAAGTACCAATTCTTAGAGATGAGCTAACAATCATGTCCTGAACAACGAATGAATTAGATAAAACCGAGACTTTTTATTTATTATTGTATTTAACCACTGAACATAACATTTTACTTGTTTTTTTTAGTAATTAGCTAAAAAGGACTAATTAAACTGTTATTTATTTGGGGTGGTCGCAGTACCTCCTCCCCTTGCAATAAGCTGCTATTAAAAAAAATACCTTGGTATTGCTGTGAGTAATTCTTTAACTCCAACCAACTCACGCACCTACTGTGATAATCACCTCTCATTTCACCTTCAAAATGAATATTAAAATTTTAATCTTGAACTCCAATTTAATTTCAAGATTGAAACAATTGTATCCGTAAAATTCTCTACAAAAGTGCAGCTCGTTAATTGCCCCGACATCACATATATTTAAGGTTTCCATCTTTCGTACATCGAATCTGTAAGCGCCTTGCAATTAAAACCCAATTATCTACCCCCTCATTCGCCATATATAGTGTTCCCATGAAGTAACGACGTCCTTTTTTTTTTCTTAGACTTCGCCATTTCGACGGCTTAATAAATGCAAATTATCAGTTGTTTTAATGAGTTAACCTTTAAATATTTAAAAATAAAACGAAACGAGACGCATCCATCTAGCTGCTCCTCTTCCCGCAATAGAGCGGAGCTCGCATGGAAAGTAATTTCGAAGGAGAATTACCTAATTTCGTTCTCAAGGAACTCAAAAATGTTCGCCTTCGTGGGATATCCTTGCCCTTGTGTGTGTGTGTGCCGTTGGGCTCGCGGTGAGCCGACACGCCATTTTCGGAAGAAACAATGAAAGAGGGAAAAATAACGCGATCCAAAAGGAAAAAATATGATTTTTCGGGAGAATTGAAAAAAAAAGAAAATAAAAGACGCGAACGCCCTCCGTGGGAAAACGAGATGGGAGAGAGAGAGAGAGAATTCGTGAAACTTAATGCTGCAAGGATTCGTGACCGTGAATTGTGGGTTTGAGATGACAATGATCAATCCCACGGCGGTCATTTCCTTCTACTTCTCCTCATTAGCTCGTTTGGACCCATTGTTAAGGAAGAAGGAAAAAAATCGGTACGACATATATTGTACAAACATTCTCATATACTACTCCGTCGCGACGTTTATTTATTTTAAAAAATATGAACTATGTATAATCGTTATAAACATAAGCTTAAATAACTATACCAAATTTGATGAAAATCGTATGAGCCGTTTCTAAGTCCAATTGATGATAAAGTTGCCCAGGAATAAACCAGCCTTATATTAATTCCTTGAGAAAAATGAAATATGTAGTATTATTGCAGACGTATACTCAAGTAATTGTACGAAATTTTATCAAAATCGTTAGAGCCGTTTTTGAGAAAATCATACTATTGTTAAATCTGCCTAGAATAAACTAGCCTTATGTTAAGTTATTGAGAAATATGAATTTTGAGAAATATAAACTAGCCTTATGTTAAGTTTTTGAGAAATATGAGCTATTTGGTATTATTGAAGACGTAAACTCAAGTAACTGTACAAAAGTTGATCAAAAGCGTTAGAGCCGTTTTTTACAAAATCAAATTGTTGTTATAAATGCGTAGAATAAACTTCCCTTAAGTATTGAGCGATGTCAACCATTTCTTCGTAGCTTCTATTCAGTATGATAAAATGCCTAAGTACGAGATTTCATTTATTTTCGCTTTACTGTTTAGGCTCTAGAGCCAGTAACAGACAGACAGACGGCATTGTGAAAACTTTTTCGGACTCAGCTACACCTTAAACGTATATTTCCGTCAAAATCTCGAAGTCGAATTTTTTCGCGATTACAATACTTTCTCAATTTACTTCGTATATGAGAAAGCAAAAATGGGGAATCGAAGGTGAAAACTTGAAGCGAATATGAAACAAGTTAAGCAAGTGTACAACGTATCACAAATGGGCGCGTTTCGTGCAATGGGGTATTAGAAAGAAATTATATACCTACCTGTACGTAAGGGAAATTGCGTTTTAAAGTTCTTTTCTTCGTCATAAATAATCCATTTTCTTCCTATTTAAAATATTACATGCGCACGTAAGTAAATTAAACTTTTCTTTGTGAGATAGTTTATGTTAGCAACAATGAATAAGTTACCATGCAAGAAATCTTCTGTTCAACTCGAATTAAGACAATCTCAATTGATTTTCTCGATAACGGCTACTCCTACGATAAAAATGTATAGGAAAGGAAATACTCTTCTTTACTAGTTCTACAACTTAACTTTTATTTGAAAAATATTTTGATATGAGCAATACTTTCCGAGATATGACGAAAATTTAATTTTTTGTCACCAGTAAAGTGGTAACCCTAATTAGCGTACGTGATTTATTTTTGGATTTTATTATTATATTTGATTGTAAGTCCATAATATCTAATTTCATGAAAATCCGTTAAGTAGAAGCCGAGAACAAACATGCGGACGGACGGACGGACAGACCGACGATAATAGGCGCTCACGCTGGAAGCGAAACGCGACTAAAAATCGCGAGCGGTGCTTTCATGTACAGTGGTGGGCATAAAAACTGCACACCCTTGCGAGCGCTCCACCGAAATTTCAGTGAACTACTAGTCTCGAACGAGCTGTCACGCGATATGGCAACAGAGATGGTAGAGGAGGGGGTGAAGGGTCTTCTTCCTCTCCCTCCCCCCCCCCCCCACTTTACGGTTCTCTCCTAGCTCTTAAGGATCGGATATTTTCCCTCAAGATAATGAATGCTTTTGAATTCAGTAGCGCTTACTTTCCCTATTGCGGTAACACGTGAATGAGTGTCAGATATAATTCTTTTCATTTCAAAATTAGTTAGAATCGAGACACGAACTCCGGAGTTTAACATGCGGACGTCAAAAAGAACGATGTTTATTTTTCCATTCAAGATTAAATTAATTAAATTCCGAGTTAGCAGAAATATTTATTAGGAGTCGAAAGGAATACACATTTCAACGCCTTAACAATGAGAAATGTTTAGTTGCGACTACTTCACGTATTATTTCATTGCTTCGACGCCCAATATCTGTTTATGAATGCTATAAGTTGAATTTCAACAATATCTTTATTCATTTACATAGGAGGAGGATTTTGGTCAGTTATATGACGGGATGCCTAGCACTTAGGTAAGCAATTTTAAAAAATAACAAAGTATAGAAAGCTACGAAAAACGTAACATTTCAGGAATTAAGTGAGAAACTATTAAATTTAAGTTTATGAATTATGTGTAACCAAAAGTTAAGTAAATAACTTTAATAAACGAAACATTTTTTAAACGATAAAATCACTAGTGAACGCAAGGTAGTCTCGAGCGAGAGTGAATGCTCAACACAGGCGTAAATATCCAACACGGCTACAGGGGTTCCTTTCCGGCGATCATCCTGACAAAAATTCGTCGTCTGCACAAAAGCTTTTAGTCTACGATTCGTCGGTTTTTCCCCTGGCTGCGGGAGATCACTATGGGGGCAAAAGGTCGCTTTAAAAGAAAAGGTGATTAGTGTTTGTGAGGTGTCCGTTGAAAGTGGACACACAAGTTTACAATAGGAATCATTTCTGGAAGGCAAGGCAGGGGTGGGGACGGGTTTGGGAGCCTGTGGGAGATGCCGACAAGAGTTCGTAGATGGGTAGAAAGGTTGCAGGTAGCAAGCAATGGGGAGTGAGTGGCGAAAAGTGTACTCATGGATAATGGGAGCGGTATTTCTTGGAAGAACATAGAGTTATCTCAAGTTTTTCTCAAGGTGGCTCTTATTTACCACATGCAGTGCTTCCACAGAAAAGGAGGTTCTTGTGGTTTTGCTCCAACGACCTTATTGTCCACAGATCAAATGGAGTTATTTAAAAAAAAAAGTTTAGTTAGGTTGTTATAATTTCATTTAAAATATAAAATGAAGTAAAGATTCAAGGTTTTGATTGTTCAACGACACAAAAGGAAAAGAACTTCCCTACGCGGATGGAGAGTTTTTTTGCGTATCGTCTCGTGAGTAAATATTGGTAGGAACAAACAAGTCCTAACACTTGAGATGTGGATTTCCTTCTTGCTTTCGAACGATGAAATCTTTCATTCGCAACAAAATTTCACCATTCGGAATTCCTTGAAGTGGATGAGGGAAAAGGACCGAACTTGAAACTAAATGGCAAACACTCAGTAGTCATTGAACTATAGTTATCAGTTAGTCGGCGTATTCTCTCCGCCTACTTTTGCGAGTTTTTGCCAGCAGCGTTGGCGTAACTTACACGTTTGCTTGGACGTATAAATACGCGTATACTTCGTAGAATTCGACGTCTTTTACGAATATAAACGTAGATGCAATCATATTGCAGAGAATTTACTATCGATACTCACAATTTATATAACCTGATCAGAAATCCTCGTGTAAGACCCCCTTTTTTCCCCGGCGTTTCGGGAATAATGTGCGCGGGGTACACGAATAAATACGGTAATTCCTATTTAAGAATGCTAGTAATTTTATCGTTTAAAAAATGTTTCGTTTATTAAAGTTATTTACTTAACTTTTGGTTACACATAATTCATAAACTTAAATTTAATAGTTTCTCACTTAATTCCTGAAATGTTACGTTTTTCGTAGCTTTCTATACTTTGTTATTTTTTAAAATTGCTTACCTAAGTGCTAGGCATCCCGTCATATAACTGACCAAAATCCTCCTCCTATGTAAATGAATAAAGATATTGTTCAAATTCAACTTATAGCATTCATAAACAGATATAGGGCGTCGAAGCAATGAAATAATACGTGAAGTAGTCGCAACTAAACATTTCTCATTGTTAAGGCGTTGAAATGTGTATTCCTTTCGACTCCTAATAAATATTTCTGCTAACTCGGAATTTAATTAATTTAATCTTGAATGGAAAAATAAACATCGTTCTTTTTGACGTCCGCATGTTAAACTCCGGAGTTCGTGTCTCGATTCTAACTAATTTTGAAATGAAAAGAATTATATCTGACACTCATTCACGTGTTACCGCAATGGGGAAAGTAAGCGCTACTGAATTCAAAAGCATTCATTATCTTGAGGGAAAATATCCGATCCTTAAGAGCTAGGAGAGAACCGTAAAGTGGGGGGGGGAGGGAGAGGAAGAAGACCCTTCACCCCCTCCTCTACCATCTCTGTTGCCATATCGCGTGACAGCTCGTTCGAGACTAGTAGTTCACTGAAATTTCGGTGGAGCGCTCGCAAGGGTGTGCAGTTTTTATGTCCACCACTGTACAATATACAGCACAGGTGACCACTTTTACACCTTATGTTGGATGGTTGAGGGATGAGTGCAAAAGGAAATATCAAGGAAGACTATCTAACAAGATGCAATTTACGTTTTCCTCTGTGCCTCAGTGAGGACATCTAGTGATGTAAAGTAAATTCCCCAGTTCGAAAACGGCGAACTAGACTGGCTTCAAAGTCTAATTGGTTAAAGCACCTATCCGGAAAATGAAAAGACCCGGGTTCGATTCCCGGTCAAGTTTAGTATATTTCTCATTATCGAACTCCACGTTTGTGATGACTACTTATTTTAAATGTACTGAGTTTGAATATATCCGTGACTTGGAGTCACGGACATCACCTTGAACATAATAGCTGTATTACTGCCAGTAAATCCGTGTGCGTTTGTGGCTTATGAGTGTGTACTTGTTACTGTGTGTTCGGTGGGTTTATTTTCTTCTTTCTTTCTTTTTCACTTGCTACGGAAAAGATGGATCAATAGACTTCGAAATTACCTTCAACCTACTCTTACAAAGACGGGATTACTTATCTGATCGATGGCGAATTTTCTTTCAAAACAAAAAGGAAAAGTGCACTCAATAAATGGAATAGAAAGAGATTTTTAAAAGCGTTCTTTATAGGAATTACGTACAGAACGACATCGAAACATTTGGGCGGCCCTCGAATTTTTATCTCCGAAACTATAAATTGTATAAGTTGTAATTATGTGATTACTTGGACTTGTTTGCGGAAAATTTTGCCTTCTACCAGAATAACATTTTTAACCGATAACTTAAAAGATTGCGAAAGAGCTATGGAAAGAAAAAATATGGCATTTAATTGTTGCTTAGACGGAGGCCATTTAATGACATACGAATAAACGTTAATTCAAGCGCTTATGTAAAATGGAACTTCTAATCGACAGATGCCGCTCAGAATCATAACACGGCGATAAATTTTAATGAGGGTCGCTCGTAGTAAATTTAATCAAAATCCGCCAAGCAGTTCGAGAAATAAAAGTGGCGACAGACAGACGAAAAGACGAGACATGCCCATGACACGTTCCTCTACTATCGCCCCCCCCCCCCCCCCAACAAAGAACGCTTAAAAATTATCCGATAAAAGTTATTCTCTCTCGTTATTTTGCGAGTGTGCAAGAATGCATGGACCAGAAATTTACTGTATGGAATAAGGTGGAGGAAATGATAAGTCAAGGTGAAAAGGAAGAGGACGATTAAGAGAATTCGAATAACTTAGAGTAGTTAACGCATAAAAGGAAAACTTAAAAACGCGAATCCATCGAACTCGAACGCCCTGTTATTAAAAAATTCGAGGCAATTTCAGAACATGTTAATTCGGTGATTTTCCGAACTTTAACTTAAAAATAAACGAGTGTTTATTATAGCAGCGCGAGAAATTACTGCTGACTTTGCAACTCTATTAATTTTGATGTGGCACTTTAAGAATAAGAAAACAAGAAGTAGGTAAGTTTCCGACAGGAAATCTATTTTTATTTACAAATTTTATTACGGCCTTGTTCTTTCTTGTCAGTCACGTTGGAACGACTTTCACAACAATAAAAAATTAAAAAGTGGGAACGGGCACAGTACCGCCATCAAACCAAGTAGGTGAAGAGGTGATTATTAGCAACTAATTGAACTTTCGTGACCTTGGCTGAAATTCAAATTAAAATCCATTTAGAGGTTAACAAAGATGTTTTTTATTCTTTCTATTTTCTAACCTTTAACATAGGGCAAGTAAGCAATATGAGCCTCATACTTTACCAAATGAGACGTAGCATAAAATAAAACGTTGCAAGCGTTATCAAGGTAGATTTATGTGGACGAATTTTATGCCAAAAGATATAGCATGCCACCACTACGGCATGTTTTATCGTTACAACCGTGAACTTCACGCACATACTTCAATGTTCCTCTATAAATTAAGCAACATTGTGAATTACATCCAAATATAAAATAAACTGCAAATGTTCACCATAATTTACATTTTTACGTCATTGGAGAGAAAATTCTCCACAAAAGGATAGCCATTTAACGTGCGTGATAATACACTTCCCTCGAGCCATTGATAAATTCAAACTTTTGACCTAAGGACACTTAATTGGACCAATGGGCAAGACATAACCATACCTCCTTTAAATCCTCCAAAGCCTCAAATAAATTAAACTTCCCCTCAAAATTATCAATGAAACAGCACGAAAGAGAAAAAGCAAAGCCGAATAAAGAAAAAGAAGAAACCTCCTTGCAGTCCTTTACGCATGCGCGTTCCAGGTATGCGAAACTCCTTCCCGCCCACCTCATTCCACCAACAGATGGAGCTGAGGCAATTTTAATGAATGCAATTCTGCTACGCGGCGCACTTAATGGCTGCGGCAGAAATGAAGAAGGTGTGAGAGATAGGAAGGGCGATCCCTCGGTATGAAGTCGGGAAAGAATTTAACAACAGAATAAGAGGGAGAGATAAGTAGGTGGGCTTGTAAGAGAGATAGAGCGGAGGATAGGATGAAGAAGAGATGGGTAGGCGGCGTAGAAGGCTAAATGGGAGTAAGGAAAGAGGGAGCTGCAATCGCCATGTGGCCTGGAGAGAGAGGGTAAGGAAAATGGAGGAGGAGGGAGGGGTGGTGGGGGGGAGGGAGGGGTGGTGGGGGGGAGGGAGGGGTGGTGGGGGGGAGGGAGGGGTGGTGGGGGGGAGGGAGGGTGGTGGGGGGGAGGGAGGGAGGGCGGTGGTGGGGAGGGGGGAGGACGGTGGTGGGGGGAGGGAGGGCGGTGGTGGGGGAGGGAGGGCGGTGGTGGGGGAAGGGAGGGCGGTGGTGGGGGAAGGGAGGGGCGGTGGAGGATGGGAGAGATGGTGGAAGGAGACGAAGGAAAGGTTTTTTTTAACGGGTAGATGAAGGGAGAGATTGTCTCGTGACGTAGTTGGGATTCAATGAATGTTTCCTTAAATGCGTATAGCGAATGGGGGAGGAGGAATTCTTAACCAAAGTTGAGCTCGATTTTACGCAAGAGATAAGCCCGTTTGAATTTAATTTTGTTTTAATTACTCGGTTAAACATCTCCAGGTTCGTCCAAATAATTAAAAAGTTCCTCTCGCCGAAAATTTCACGCATTTTCATAACGCGAAAAAAAATTGAATCTACCAATCTCTTCGTTAAGTTCGCTTGTTTCGAGATTATAGGTATTACATGGAGTGTCTTATTTTTATGAACAAGTTTCAGCTTGTTATATTAAATACTTTGATTTTCTCGTCCACACGATATGTCTCGTAGAGATTAACGACTTTATGTAGTGGTGTTTTCAAACTGTAACCTCGAAATATCCTGAAAAATACGTACTTTCATATTACGCGACGACAAATTGCATTATAGAACTAGAAACGGTATCGCCATACCGATTAACTCAGATGAGAGAGCGCTAGAAAAGGTATGCAATGTGAAAAGAGATAATGTGATATAGGGAAGGTGAAAAGGACAAATTAGCGAGTTCTTTCTTCCATTAAATTCAGTAGTATTTGTTTTATTTCGCTATGAAGGTTTCTCCTAATATCCTAACAGACGAACTGAGGAGAATTTGGATATAAATATTTTTTATAAATGGATTTTCAACGGCCGCATAAATAAACTTTTCCAAATTTCTATCATCCCGTTTTCGTATTTTTGGCAAATTCTACTGTTAGAAAAAGTTCAGCATTATAAGGCATATAGAAGTACCTAAACCAGTGGTTCTTAACTCCTGGGTCGCGACCCAAAATTGGGTCGCCAAGCCATTTTGGCCATTACCTGAGGAGAGAGTGCATGATTAAAGAAGTGCTAGAAGGAAAACTGGATGGAAAAAGAGAAAGAGGTAGGAAAAGGTTTCAGCTAGTAGACGACTTGAAAGGGAAAGAGAGCTATCAAGACATGAAGAAAACTGCGGAAAATAGGAGTATATGGAGAACCAAGTTTAACCTAGAATAATCACGGACCTGTCAACGGACATACTACCTATGATGATGATGAAGCCATTTTGAGTGGACCGTCAAAGATCTTCCATTGCTTTCTATATCCATATATATCATTCCTCCTAACAACCCGTTCAATGCTAATGTCCTGAGAGCTTATTTTCATTTATTTATTAAATTCCTATTTATTTTTTTACTTATTACAAGTGAGCTATTGGAGGAAATGGGTCGCCGCGACCAGAATTTGGGTCGCAGCCAAAAAAGGTTAATAACAACTGACCTAAACCAGGTGCACTTCCAGATGTGCTAGAAACTTTAAATTTGGTACATAGGTAGGTCTACTGGCAAAACAGACAGAAAAAATCTAAAACTACGACAATGTTTATTTTCTTGGCCGTTAAAAAATATTAACTTTTAAACGAACGTTTCATGGTTTAGGTAGATACTTCTAAATGCCTCATAATGCTGAAATTGTTTCTAAGGGTAGAATTCGCCAAAAAACGAAAACGGGATTATAGAATTTTGAAAATGTCCATTTATGAGGTCGTTAAAAATTTATAAATGTTAAACAAAATGACTAATGTTTATGTATGTACTTTCGGTCGAGCTAAGGGGCTGAAAATTTTAAGAAAGTTGGGGAATAATGTTCCAGCAGTAATTAACATTGAAAATTAAATTGTTTATTATTGTAGCTGTTAAAAATTCATAAAATTTAAACAATTGAATATATATATATATATATATATATATATATATATATATATATATATATATATATATATATATATATATAAATGCACTTCTAACGGTGCTACATCGATGAAATTTCGCATGAACGTGAGGTATTCGTAACAAATGATGAGAAACTATAAAATTTTTATAAATATGAATTTTAAGGTTTGTTTTTACCCCAATATTGTCCAAAAAGAAAATCACGTAAATCGGCGCAGAGGTGCACACCTTTGCGTTTAAAAATTATTTTTCGGCTCTTACTCTTTATATTAAGGTGAGATAAAATGCTTGCAGAATGAAAGAACATATTACAATACTAGAATATATATATATACACATATATATAGGAACACGAAGGAGAGATGGAACGAAGGCGCTAAGAGCAAAACCGGGAACGGGAGAGTGAGAATTAGAGTAGGACACAAAATAGACAAAGAAACGAACGTCGATATGAAGGGAGAAAAAAAGAACAGAGATGAGGAGAGACAAGGGGAGAGGGGGGAGAATATGGGAGAAGGGAGTATTGGACGTTGGCGGTGGATGATGGGCAGTTACGGAAGGCATCCAAGCCTAACCTACCTACCCACCACATTTCATGAAACATTCATGGACTCGACAATGAACTTTTCCGCCAACTGGGTGTGGAGAAGGGCCTCGGAGGGCGGGAGGGAGTGAGAGAGAGAGGGAGAACGAGAGAGAGAGAGGGAGTGTGCAATTTTGGGCACCTCGCGAACGTTGAGTGTTATATAGGTTGTGTGGTAAGGGACGATGAATAAGGTATGGAGAGATAGAGGAAATTGGTGATAGGAGGAGAAGAGAGGGAAGGAGGCGAGAGAGGAGAAAAGGATAGAAAGAGAGAGAGAGAGAGAAGAAAGAAAGAGAGACAGACAGACAAACGACTTTATTAGGGCGAAATTTAGACTATAATAGCCCCTTCTTACATTTAACCCTGAGTTGGGAGACAGAGAGAAAAGGATAAGACATGAATATGGGTGGGGAGAGAGGAGAACGGAAAAAAGAAAGGATATAGGGGAACGGATAGGAGAAAGACAGACAGACAGACAAACAACTTTATTTAGGGCGAAATTGAGACTGTGATGTCCTTTCTTACAGGAAAGGAGAGTAAATGAGAGGAAAGAGGAGAAGATATAGGGGAAGCTGATATGAGAGAGGAGAAGGGAGCAAGATGAGGAAGAAAGAGGGGTGGGAGGGGAAAGAGAGGAGGAAAAGAAAAGAGAGAAGAGAAAAAGATAGGAAGGATACAGAAGAAGAAGAGAGAAAGGAGACAGAGAAGGAAAGAGAGAAAGAGGGTGAAGAAGAGAGGGGGGGAAAGGAAAGAGGAGAAGAGAAAACGATAGGAGAGATGGAGAAGGAGAATAGAGGAATGAAACGGAGAAAAGGGAAGAGAGAATGGGAGGGAAAGAGGGTAAAGAAGGGGGAAAGAGGGGAAGGGGAGAGAGAGGAGGAAAGGATAGGAGGGATGGAGGACAGAAGAGAGAAAGGAAGAGAGAGAGAGAGAGAGGGAGAGAAGGTAAAGCAGTGAGAAAGACCGACAGATAGACAAACGACTTTATCAAGGGCAAAACTGGGACTATATTATAGGCCCTTCTTACATTTAACCCTAAAAAGGGGAAGATAGGAGGAGGATAGAGAAAAACGATTGGCTTCGAAAGAGAGGAAGAAAGGAAAAAGGAACATGTCTAACAATAAGAAGGAGGGCGGGAATGTTACCCGTTACTCTCATCCGCACGCGATTCCATTCTCGTTTCTTCTTCTCCGTTTTCTCACCCGATATGAGAGCTCTCCCACACGTATGATTGCTCCCCCAATTATAATTAACCACGCGCTAATGCACGCGGAGCTCGCTTTTGTTAATCAGCTGGATATCTGCTCTTGAAATTCCAGAGCGGCAAAGAGAGAGAGAGAGAGAGAGAAAAGGCCTTATGTTAGTTCCTTTTCAAGTGTTATCACGTTTTCCCATGTCTCAGACAGCTATTAAACATGAGAATTTCTCGCAGCTCTATTTCGTAAGCTATTTAGTCTTTTTTTTTATGATTCTACTAGTGTAATGCCCGTTGAAATATCAACGGAAGAATTATAGATAGACAGATAGATTAATATTATTTTCATTTAAAATAATTAACATCCCACTTTCACATATGAAATATTTTGTCATATACAACATATCTAATGAATATTCTGTTGTTGACGGGCTATCTTTAGCTAAACTTAAAATAGTTGCGTCTCTTTCCCTCCCTTTTCCCCCCTTTCACACCTTCTATCTCCCTCCCCCTCCTCATTTCTCTCCCTCTCTCTTCTCCCCCTCTCTCTTCTCCCCCTCTCTCTTCTCCCCCTCTCCCCTCTACCTCTCTCTCCCCCCTCTCTCGTATTAAAAGCATACAAAGCACGCTTACACCCATAAGGATTGATACAACAATAGGATTTTCAGGTCTAACAATATAATTGGTAGCCAAGGCAACATTCCGTTAAAATGGCAATATTTCCTCAATATATGTGAATTAAACGTATAACATGAGCGATTTCGAATTGTATGCGGTAAAAGACGAATGGAATAAGAAACGTAATTCTTTCTTCAAAATGGTTCACATCCGAAGATCGTAGGTTAATTCCTTCTAATTTTAATTTCCAAAACAATAAAAGCCTGCACATCAAAAAATTCATTTTTACATGTTGCCTTACGGAAAATGGAAGTCTTCTTTGGAGTCGAACCCAGGACTTTTTTGGAGATTTATTTCGTCGTTACCTTAAAATATGTTAATCAAGCATCCTTGCCAAATTTCAATCTTCTACCTATTCGGAAAATTTGTTAAAACGCTCTATATCGGCCGTCGTGAAAGCGTGACCAACCAACCAACAGACCTGGGCTATTATAGTATTAAATTTTTACGAATACGATGCTTAGCTTAGGTCGATTTAGTTGTAAAATGTTGCCTTTGGAGGGATAGGATGACAAACGAGGAGGTACTAGGATGAATAAGAGAGGGGCGAGTGATTATGCAGAATGTAAGAAAGAGGAAGGCGAACTGGGTTGGATTAAAGACGTGCGGGAAGGATAATTGGACGGAAAAAGAGAAAGAGGTAGGAAAAGGTTTCCTCTGTACTTGAAAGGGAAAGAGAGCTATCAAGACATGAAGAAGACCGCGCAAAATAGGAGTATGCTGAAAGCCAGGTTTAACGATGAATAATCACGGACCTGTCTACGGACAGACATCCTATGATGATGATGATGATTGTATAACGTGTTATACAGGATGCCTGGAAAACATGCGCAGACATTTTGAATCTTGATTTGAACATGTAAAAAACGTAGTTATCGGACTGTTTCTTTATAATAAATTACAATAATAGTCCTAGATGGCATGAGTGTAATTATCACGTGATTCCAACCACTGCTTTATGGGTAAATAAAATGGAGGAACATAGTTTACATTAATGGAAAATTGAGAATGTGAGCGAAGTGCATAAAACATTTGATCCATCAGCACGCATAAACTACAAGTATGCTCTGTATGAACGTTAAATCATCAATTTGCCGCATAAATAAATATATAGATAAATAGTGTGTGCGTGTGTGTGTGTATCCTGAGAGGGAGAGCCGTGGCGTAGTGGTGCGGGCGCTGACCTATACGCTTAGCAAACTCGGTGCGAACTGGGTTGCCCCGCCCCACATTTGCGTGGTTACGAGGAGAACACGTAAATCAGCGCCCCGTCCTTCGGAAGGGACGTAAAGCCGTTGGTCCCCTTGGTGTTTCTCGTTAAGAGTAGGCTAATGCCGGCACCGGGTTTTTCTCCTCCCTTGCTTTGTGATTTAGACTGAGAAGCCTTCTAGCGCTGGAGTCGTTTGAAGTCACAAGGTCCCCCAATTGGTGATTGACACCCTGTATTTACATTAAAAATCCTCTCTCACAAACTTTTCCATTATTATCATTATTACTGGTACAAATTGTGCATTTATAATATTACTACACCAATAGATTCGATTTTTAACATTAAAAAATTACCACTTCAATTGTTCCTTCATCAAATGAACTTGCGAATGTACATATATTGTTCAAATGTCTTAACAGCCGTTTCTAACAATGTGATATAGATCGACGAATCGCTAATGAAAGCATTTGATTGAAAACAATAAGAATAAGACATTTTAGATAGTAACGAAGGCCGAGCAATCCCTAATTTTTTTTAAGTGCACCATCGAAAACAGCCTTGGCTTCCTCATTACTGCACTTTCGCCTTTCTTTTGTTAGGCGAGAAATTATGCCGTAGAGAAATCGAAGGGCAGGCAAAAGCGCAGCACTGAAGATCTTGTAAAAGACATAACAAACCACTTTTAGTGGGCGAACGGAATAGATTTCCTTCTCTCGTCCTAATGAGACAATTTGCAATTCCCGCATCTCCCCCTTCGATCGACACGTCAACAACCACTCCGATCTTACTACCCTTATTTATTTTATTTGCAGCTTTCGCCGCCTGGTCGTTCGAGGCGCGATAATAAAGGATCGGCAGAAACATTTCCCATCCCTTTCCCGTTCTCCAATGTTATTCTCCCGATTTTGTCAGTTATCGACAATAATTGCTCGCCGTCTGTTAGACGAGACCGTGACCTCATCTCCGTCTTAGCGAGATATCGGGAAGATCTGAAGGAAAAAAAGAAAAGCGACATTCGCATGTTCACGAAAACCGCGAGGGATGCTGGGAATCCGTCGCAGAAAAAAAAAACGGCACGCAAAGGCGCGGCAAAAAAAAATGAGAGGGTAAAAAGAAGCAGATGGAGATCCGGAGTGGAATTATCTGTTGCTTTGAATACCAAAGCAGTCTGCTCGAATTTTTACGATCCTCAACAGTGATGGACGAAGGTTGTCCACTATTGCGAGTTGTGTCCTTCGTCCTTGGAGTACTCTCTCTCGACACCCACGAACCAAACACACCCAACCCTCCCTTCTTACTCCAGCTCCTGCTCCATATTTCTTTCGGGATTAAAAATTTTTTAAAAAACAAAGAAGGCTCGGACGGCGTATTCAGGCCAAGGACGAGACTCCGTTTTTTCAACGGTTTTCCTCCCGTGTTATCGACCTTCTATAAAGCGGCCGAAAATATTAAGATTTTTTTCGCCGAATGCTGCTGTACCTGCTGGGTTCTCATTATTATTTTTTCGATCTAGTGGGGATGGGAAGGAACATAGAATTTCGACGACGAAGTCGGACGCGTGTCTTACGCACACGAGAGTTTCGTCTTCTATCATCGTGGGTTAAATGGGATGAAAAAACGACATGGCATAGGCAAGTTTTGCATACACGAACACTATATATACTTGGCTTTCAACGCTAAGGTAGTGGGTTCGAGAGCATGAACGTATGTGCTAGTCTACATATTTAATTTCATTAGGCCTAGAAAGCTCAACAAAAATCTGCTGTAATGAGTATTCAATAAATAAATTGACGTATTTTTACTCAACAGGAATAATTTCTGTATACATTATATTAGATTGTTGATGATTGGTATAATTTATATATAATCTGTATTAACTTATATATGTATACGTATATAATCTGTGTATGTTTTTATGGACGATTTACTTACCATTATGTATAAATAATAGATATTTATAGGGAAAAAATCGCAAAAATTGTCGCCAACTGCCAGAAGCCTTCTTGCGACAATTAAAAGTTAAATAAATAAATTGCATTTATAATAACACGTGTAATTGGCGAAACCTGTTTCCTTTTCATACAGTATTATTTCTATGATGCATTTATGATCAATTGAGTAAACTGTCGCAATTCGCAACATGCGAAAAAATTTCCGTTCGAGAATTTAAAAAACAACAACAGAAATTCTTCCTAACACAATACAAATCGCCGTTCTTGCTATTAAAAACAAATTAAAAGTTAGAAAGGTATTCGCTTTCCAAGTGCATAAACCAATAATAAATTCTCTCGGAAGGAATTCGCTGAAAACCAAATCGCGCGAAATCAGGAATATTCTGCGAGGTCAGTAGTTTGAAATGGAACGGGACAATAAAACTGAGACGTTTCTTTATTACAGCCTTTCGTTTTCTCGATTTCCAAAACGATAACCGTTTTTCCGTTCCAACGGATCCGAAAAGGTCCTTCGATTTTTTTCCCACTTCCCTTCAATCTAATTTTTTCTCAAGGTCTTAAGGCGTCTCGAATATGGTAATGACCTGAATAAACATGGATGTAGCCGGACAACCCACGAGAAGCCGAGGGAGCTGCCGGATAGCTCGGCGCATGCGTGTAAGAAAAAGAGACAAAAAAAATAACTCTCGACGCTTGATGTAGTATTTTTAATGACACTTGGAAAGCGCAGCTGCCATCTTCAACGTTTGCTTACTTTGAAATCTCAAGAAGAAGAAGACGAGAGGAGATTTCAACGACTGCTGCGTCAACTGGATGAATTTTAACGTCTCTTGGGAAAATGAAAGGGAAAAGTTGAATTTCGAAGTTCAAGCGTTTATTACGTATGAAAAAACAATTAGGTCGACAAATAAAGCATAGATTACTATATGTAATGGTATTGTAATGTTTTCAATAAATTGTTCTTATAAATGTTCACACGTAAAACTATATTTTGGGAATTTTGTAGCGCATATTAAGTTGCATTCAGACACTAACAAAAAAATGACGTATGTCATCTCTATTAAAAAACAGAAGAACAATATACTATTAACCTTGTTTCTGCTCCTTACACATTCTGAAACGATAATTTTTAAATGTTCATTACTTCAAAGCAAATTCATCCAAAGTTCCTTCCATTAACAAAAAATTATTTTAGTATTAAAATAATACTAAAATTACATCAACGTAATTTTAATCGCACGGGCAGATTCGCTTCGAAAACACAAGAAAAGTTGCTTAATGAATGTCCTATCGGTGGGAGAGATTGAAACACGGATGGATTATAGTCAAAATCTGCTGAAAATTTTTTTACGATAGAAAAGCACTACAATAAATACAAGGCTTGTTAACGGCATCGTTGACTTGATTTGAAGATAATATGTGTCTTGAAAGTGAAAAATAAAAACCGACATTGGTGCACCCTTGGCCGCGTCTTACGTCTGCCTTGGTAGAGGGGTGGTTAGCGTGTCTAACTCCCACTGCAAGGGTAGCGGGTTCGAATTCTGATCCGAGGGCATGGTCGTTTGTGCTTGTCAAAGAAAATGTATTACAACACATGTAATTGGAGAAACCTGTTTGTTTTAAATAAATGATTATGATTACGTCGACGAGCGCAGACGTTCTCCTGATGCATTCTAAACCTCGCGACCGTAAGGTTTACTTTCCGCCTGCTTCAACAATAAAAATAACGCACCCTCACCCACACAGTCTCTCTCTCTTCTCTCCTTCTCTCTCTCTTTTCACGTTCTTTTTTTTTTACCTCGCCTTTACTGTCTCAGAGCGAAGCATACCTTCTTCATCTTCTCCTCTTTGAGGTCGCAATCTTTGAAGAGTATCGCTTTACTTGGACTCTTCAAATTCTAGTGCCTTCTCGTGGCGGAGGAGAATGAGAGGCGAAGTGCACGGACTGCGCCGACCTTCGAGTCACCTTCACGCGCCTATATGCACGTGTCTTACTGCTAAGCGGTGCTCGACTTTATTATACCGCATTACTCTGACGATTGCACGGGATGCGGTGCCAATTTCGTTATGCATATTTTTTTCCTTCTCCATCTGTATAAGGCGCTCGCGTTAAGCCACCAAAACAATGGGGAATATATGTATTTTTTTCTGGTTCAGCAAATTGATTATTTAATTTTGAAAATTACAAACTCGATAAAAACGTCGCCTGTGTGGGGATTTCAAAATTGAAAATGCAGCGAGTTCGTTTTTAGCCTTAGCGATTTATGGGAAAAGCGCGTGACTCTAAAAACCCGTTGTGCATGAAAATGCTCTCACGAAAAATTAGCATTTCCTATCGGGAAAACTCTCGTTCGAGTCATTATCGTCAAACGCTACGACGAACTAAAGAGCTTACACGTTCACTTTCACGACTTGCGCACGATCGTTTTCATGTAAATATGTGAGTGTAAATATTTTCGCAAACCATGTCAGCTAAGGCCATCGCCGACGATTTTGCTAAAAAGAACCCCGTTACGGATTAACGCGGCGCAAAATCAACGAGAATACCTTCAGTTGCTAAAAAAAAAAAGACTAAGCATACAAATGCCACCTACAGATTAGCACGTGGACGAGTAGCGACAGAGTTGCCACATTTCATAGTGATATCTCACTAATCCCACGCTTTACATGGTTTCACATTAAACGGGTTAACTTTTTACGGTTTCGGTTTTGCCGTGTTTTTTTTTTAGAGAACTGCCTCGGATTACACTATGATCGATTTCTCTTTAGCTCGCTTTCGCATTAGAAAAAAAAACAAAATATTTCAGTTCTATTAAAATGTTATATAAAAGAGAATAAGGAAACCAATGTTGAATAAAATATAACAAAATCCATGCACGTTCAGCTCAAGACGGCGTACAAAGTATTCCTAAAGGAAAACCCATCTCAAATTGCGCGGTTTCGCTTCACGCGATTATTTCTGAGAAACGCAGGCACCGAGCAAAGCAAGGTAAGGTTGCGTGGGAAATTATTACAAAGGGGCGAATTATCATAAAATGCATTCGAATCTCAAGCGAGCAAAAAATTTACGGTGACGTGCACTTACGCCATGCGCTCGAGAAAGCTTAAGGGAATTACGCTGAGGCATCGTAAACGATCTCTTTCCCACCTGCTCGCCAATTTTTTATGAGAAGTGAAGAGAGGCAATAGTCCGCAAGATTCCAATCACTAAACATGAATCCACGATAGATGGCACTACCGATTTATTCATTCGAATTTCCGAGATGTAACTCGAGTAAGGTACATATATATGCCATCACGAGTAGGGTGCAGTAATACTTAATGGTGGGTTTGACAGAAAATAATCTAAGTTTTCAGATGTGCAAATCATGCAAAACAGAGATATTAATTTTCAAGCTTGGCGAAAGCCGTATTTAAGTTGAACAGACCTGGATTGCAAATTCCTTGGATTTAAACATGCTGATTTTGTTCTTTCATCAATAAATTCTAGTGCTATAATGTCACATTTATCCTACATTCTTAAAACCAAGGAAACCGGTGGCTGAAGATATCACCGATGGAATGCAAATGAGGAAATGTGCTAATCCTATGTATAAATAATAAAATTAAAATATAATTTCAACTCGCGAAGTCTTTTAAAATTGTTTTCTTTGAACGATGAACCCCGAGGAGAAAATTTCACTCCCCTGTTATTAATTTTAGTGAAAATCAAACACGAGAAAGATCCTAGCGAGAGAGTTTTTATTATAATATCAACAATACCGATGAAATTAAATAATACATCAGTTACATCCAGGATTGAAAATAATAAAGTTCTTAGCATAGACTAAAACATATGCATATTTCCAGGCACGCTAATACCAACGACTTCTCCCACGGAACAACGGGCAACATCTTGTCGGCAGTTTTTTACACGGAGTTGTCACCGCTAATATTGTCGTAAGAGTGGAGAATCAGTCCAAAAAACACTCGAAGTCGACAATAAGGAACTTTGGATTTATGACATAATTGTCGTAGAAAATGTTTCGCGGCAATTTCCCCACGCATTAAGTAAAGCCTCCATTTGAAACGAGTCAATAAAATTGTTTATTTTATAATCGTCCGAAATACATTCATCACAAGACAATGTCGTAGAGGTATGCCGCGTAGCCAATTGACAATACCGCCCGGAGGAAAAACGTTAAATTAGAACCGAGTACAATAGAGTCATCTGGCATGTATTCTCCTCAATGTTAGACAAAGCTTCCCTGAGGATGAGGTAACCGTTACCGTTGGCACGAGGGAGATTTATGAGATTTGCGTCACAGATTACCGAGAAACATCATGGGTTCGCAGAACGTGTCAGTACCTTTCGGCAGTAAATTGGGAGTGAAATATTTTTGCGAAAGGATTTTAAAATATACGTATTTTTTGCCTATTCAGATTCATATGCAAAACTTCTCAATTTTATTGGAAACAAAGCATGGCAAAATACGTAAAATAAATCGAGAATCTTTTGGGAGTAGGCCTGAAATGATATTTGCTATGCAAACTACCACCATCTATTAATTATTTATCCTGAAATTCATTATTTGCCTGTAACTGGGTAGTGCAATCATGGCACACCTAAGATACACTTCACTGTACGTCAAATTACATTTACTTTAATACCTTTCAAGCCGCTAGAAGCGTTTGGCAGGGGGTGTCACCGTACCAACATAAACTGTAGCTGAAGCCTCCATTGGCCTTATCGCGTCTGGGAAAAATATCTTTAGTATTTCTCGGTTATAGCGATTATTTCGACGTATTTTCTGGGATGCACTGATTTAACCCTACGCTTACTTGCTTCAATAGGTAAAATTATGCTGCGTACGTCTTTAAAAAATTCCGTACTATTTAACTCATCAAATAGTTTTCGAATGTATTCCATTCTTCATTATCTGCCATCTAATTGGCATAGAATTGTTTATCATGGAAAAAGAATCATTACACAAGAATACGTGACTTGCGAATATTATTTCGGAAATTACGAGAAAGAAGCAGCTGATGAAATGGGCATCGATTCGCATAATATTTGTATCCGATTCGCCACGTGGGGAACGGCGACCGCTTTAGACACCGTTGTTCTGTCCCGTTCCGCATAGAGATACACCTACTAAGCACTTATTAAGTTATTAAAATTTAATTTATCTCGCTAAACCATGAGTCAGGGGGGGGGGCGTAGGGAATTTATACGGCCCCCGAGATGAGATATTTTACGGTATAACGCAGCAGAAATTCAAATGTATTTCATATAAAATATTTTTATAGAATCGAAGAAATTCAAGAAATGTATTAAACCAACACTACCAAAATATCCAGAGTTGGGATACAAGGGGAAATTTCTTAATATGGTCCACGAACCTGGTGCAGTGCTATAACTTGAATTAGATATCACTGCCCCAGTACGATGTACTGTATGGATCTTTCCCAAGCAAGTCATTTTCAATATCGCCTTCGATTTATCAATCGGCAAACCTACATTTTGGTCATTCGAACCTCTTACGGTAGTGGTGCCCAACTTACGGCCCCCGAAGGGTATTTGTGCGGCCCGCGAAGCCACGATGAAAAAGTAATCCGAAATATTTAACACACGAATTCATGGATTTTTATGAAAATTTTGATAAAACATTAAATATTGGTACGTTTACCATAAAAAATGACATTTAGATTTGATTTTCAATTAAATGACATCTCAGAATGTACAAATAGCTTCCGATTTAATACATAATCCGGCCTGCAGAAGAATTGTAACTTCCAATGCCACGCAGAAAAATTTGGACACCACTGCCTTACGGTACTCGCTCTGAAAATCGGGACATATTAAGTAAAGAACGCTGATAACTTAATACAGCTTTTTCCGAAGTTTACTAACGTAAGCCTCGCCCTCCCCCCACCCCCCTCACATAAGAAAAATGCCTTTGCGCCCCCCTCTATATCACACTCAATCAAAATTCATAAACAACACCTACAGGATACAAAATTGCAATTACTATAGCCACCTTAAGAAAAACATGGACGCAAACGATACGCCCTAGCCACTTGAGGACTAGAATTCGGCGGCTGCATATTGTAGGTATCACGATTATGATAGTTAAACGGGCAGCAAATACAATGTCAAAACTTTTTGCGACCCCTGAGCTATCCCTCTCCCCCAGTGAGGGGCGTCCCACTGCTTGGAAAACACTGACTTAACACAGTAAAAAATTACTTTTCTATGTAATGCAACCATCGAGAGTATGTACTGAGAATTTTTGAAACAGGAGAAAAAAAACTGATATGCCCGGGAATCTTCCACGTGGCGGTCGTATATTCTACCACTGAACTACCGTAGCCGACTAATTCTCCCGTTTCTGAACGGAAGTGGTCTTTATCGAGAGTATCGTTTTTACCAATAAATGTTTACCTATACTCAAGGAATAGAACTAAAAAAAAAACTCATACATAAATCTCCCAAGCGAGTTATTTCGCAAGAACATTAATCGAGAATTGTATGATCGAGTAAAGTCAACATTCTACATTAATCTCTCCGCTTTGCTGTATTTTAAACGGAAGTTTCCGTTAAAATGTTTCAACGAGGAGACAGATGAATAAGATGGAAGAAAACTGGAGACTTTTAGCACCGTCGAGAAATCTCCCGTGTTCATTGTATGAAACGAAGATTTCATGGCTAAGCTGTAATCATTTTCACCTTGACCTTCGAGAAGTTTCCTCTTTAAAAAAAAAAAACGTCGCGGAACGTCGCTGTCGTACGCGATCTTTTTTTTTCACTGTTTAAGAAGAAAAAAACTCCGATTTTCCCACCCGAAGATATTGATATAGGAAGCTTACTGAACCGTTTGAAAAAGAAAAAAGTCTTAGGTAATTATAACTAAAACCTTCTGTTACTCCGCGCTGAGTAATTACTACGTCCTTCTCCTTTCTGCGCAATGACTGAAAAGTTTTTAGTAAACACGTCCCCACCCGTTGCGTTGCGCAAATGCGTTTCGTTGCTGTTCTGTTTCGCGCTATTAACAAACACGTGCCACCTTTCTCATTGATGACATCACAGCCGAGTTCCCCCCCCCTCCCCCCTCTCTCTCTCTCTCCCTTTCTGATTCCTCCATCCACGAACCATACCCTTCTTTGTGGACTACGTTTCATTGCCAAGTCAACTCACTCGACTCGACGACTCGTGGAGAAAGATTGTGTGCAACAACCTAATCCCTCCACTCTTTACTCGTGTAAATCTCCCTCTATCTTGCTTCGTTCTTTCTCTCTTTATTTCTCTCTCTCTTCCTATCATAGGCTACAGGGCCGGCGTGATTGTTTGCGGGGCCTAGTTCGATAGTGAGCGGGAGCGGGGTGTATTTAAGTATGTATGTATATATATATATATATATATATATATATATATATATATATCCGGTGGTGCAAAAAAAGTACGTTTTTAAAGAACGATGGTAATTTTTAAAAATAAAAATACTTATTATTAAATTAACTTTTAAAAAATATCACTACGTAATAATATTAATATGTATTAAAAATTGTATAAATCTCAATACGTGAGAATTGACCCTTGGGAGGGGTTCCTAATAAAGCAAGGGGCCCTGTTCAGGAGAACCGACTGCACACGTCTCACGCCGGCCATGATAGGCTATCTCCCTCTTTATCTGGTTACACCATAATCTTTCTATCTCTCCCTCTATCCTTTCTCTTTCTATTTCTCTAGCTCTTTCTCTACCTTCCTCGTCTACCTTCTTCGTCTCTCTCTTAAATGTAAAAAGTGTCCGTCTAGTCGCAATTTCGACATTAATAAAGCAGTTTGCCTGCCTGGATCTCCCTCTTACTTCCGCCCGTCTATCTTCTATCTATAGGGATGTATGTATGACCCGGGTCGTGAATCGTATGGTCACCATCAACGTTTCAAATGAATCCATTACGAAAATGTAAAAATTAATTTCTTGTCGACAAATCGACTTGCAATTATGAAGAGACTCCAGGAAGTCAAACTTGTTACAATCAATGTTATTCACGTGCAAACGTTTTCCCATTCAATTTTTAGGTTTTTATAATCGGATGTAAACTGTCATGAATATAAAAAGCATTGGCTAATCCAAAAGGAGTAGCGAGAGCGGCGACCTTCCACTGCCTGGAATACCCCCCATTGCCCTCCGCAGAGTGAATTCTTAAACCCATTCCGCGGCAAATTCCTCGATTATGCGCCACAGGTTAGATACAAGTTACAGATTAGGACAAGGAAATGAAATGTTCTGACAAGAATTTTCAGTATAAGTATAAAGAGTCCCCCCCCCCCCCCCCCCCCTCTCCCTCTTCCAACTTGGGAATTTTCTGGATCCGCCCTTGATATAAACTCCTATATATATTTTTCAACAGGATTGTTTTTGCCCGAAGTTCCTTGTCGTTAACTGGGCTCCCGCTGTTGCTAAGATGTTGTCTCCCGCGTTGTTATTGTTGTCGTCGACTGTGTCTTACCTTCTAGAGAGAGAGTGAGAGAGAGATAGGGAGAAAAATAAACGGTATCGTCTCTCTCTCTCTTCTTAGTTGACATGGAAACTTTTCCATGGAAACCTTTCCCCTCGAGCGTGATTTTCCTTTCCCTTCCCAGTTTCCCTGACCGTCGGAGGGAGAAATATAGGGAGCGCTCAGCAGATGAGGAGTTACCGTTTTCACTAAGACTTAAAAAGTAACGACACCTTTTTCCTCACTAGAAACGGCAGTAAAAAATCGAGTTTCTTTCACTACTTAAAAAAATGATGAAGCAAGCAGTAAATGGCGTTAAAGAAAAATTTAGAAAGACTGACAAATAGTGAAAGCGTGCAGGACGAGACAGAATACTGAATCGATTGGCGAAAAAAACAAAGACTATAGCTGCTTTCGTTTAGGAGTTATTGCGGCAGAAAAACAGACAGACGGACGGACCTCCACGAGATTACGCGCATGACGAGACGGAATACTAAATCGACTGGCGAAAAAACGAATTCTCCGTCTGCTTTCATTTAGGAGGAGTTAGCGCGACAGACAGACAAACGGCTTTATTTAGGGCGATATTGAAACTAAAGAGTCTCTTCTTCCATCTAAACCAGGGATGGGCAATTATTTTGGCTGATGGGCCATATAACCAGCTTAGGTAAGATTTGCGGGCAACACATCTTTAGCGATGTAAAATTGTAAATGCAACATTATTTTAAAGTGTTGTCGGGCCGGATCAGGCCCGAGGAGCGGTTTTTGTCCCCCCCCCCCTTTCCCCCGATCTAAACCCCTATTCAAAATTACAATTTACAAAAATATTTATATATCTGCATAGATGTATTTTCAAAATACAGCGTGTAAATAAATACCGTCAAGTAACTAAAACTTTAAAAGAAAAGTAAAGGATAGTTTTTCGTGGGGAAAAGCTAAGGATGATTTTATTACCAAGACTAACAGTAAGTAAAAAAAAACCCCCACAGCAGAAAAACATCCACCCAAAAAGGATGGCTTGAAAAATCTGCGAAGTATACTGATAGCATAATATAAATAGAGTAGAACAGTGGTTCCCAAACTTTGCGAAGCCACCGAACCCATGTATTCAAATATTTTTCTCGCGGAACCCTAAATAAGATATGGTAAGCCTAATCGCAATAAAATAAACTTTAAAATCATTATAATGTTTATTTATATAACTAATGTATCTTACAGTATACAACTTAGAAGTGAGGCTCATGTTACCTGCTGTAAATGAGAGAAAGAAGAACGGAACCCCATTAAACTTCTCCGGAACCCTAGTGTTCCGCGGAACACAGTTTGGGAAACCCTGGAGTAGAAGAACACAGAAGATGATTACAGACGAAAAACCGAACGCATGAGCGGATTTCGTTTTAACCGTTAAAAAAATGGTCGTGCTTTTAAAATGATTTGAATCCGGCTTGACTTCTCCTTGCGGTATGAAACAAGTAAAATGGAAGTTAAAAAGAGCATAGGGTCGAAAGGGTAAAAAGTGGATAGGAAAAAAGGGCGGAAACTAAAATGGAACTGTTCCACGCGTCGAGGACATAACAATAAAATAAAACGGGTATACTCCGTCGTGACCTTTTGGTAAAGCTTAAAGGGCGATCGTTTCGTATGGGCACGGCTCATTATGCTAATTGCGATCCGCCATTAACGCATCTGGTCTCGTAGCGAGCGAGAAAAAAATAATAAAAGGCGTCGTGCGTGCTATAATCGCTTTCTACAGTCTTTGAATGAGAAATGGTCTCCTCCTCCTTCACTCAAGTCATTTCGAATGCATTCAGAATTCCGTGTTAAAATAAGGTTTGGGAAAAAAAATGTTGGAAAAGTCCTCGCCAACGCCTTTTCGTCGCGTTATTAAGGCAAGCGTTCGAAAAAAAAGTCGACTCATAAACTGACTCAGTGTTTTACCACGTTGAGAAATTCTATCGGACTCGCGGACTGACGCAAAAAAAAGTGCAACTTTTAATCCAAATCCAAACTGGAGTTGGTGATACATGAACCTAGTATGGACTCCGTTTCTCAAACTTCGGCAGAAAGACACAAGGATTTATTTATGATGCAACTGTACACACGTTTAAGAAATCACAGCGTTTCGCGTAAGAGATTTTCATCACGAGTCAAATCCTTCAATTGCTCAAAAGTGATATTGAAAAGAGAATTGTTTTCGCGCAAGGATTAAATAAATTAACGCACAAGACGATGGAATATGACATGAGTTAACCCCGGCCTCGTCGTCGACTGATGCATTCAAGAAAAGTCATTCCCTTCCTATATAGCGGTTCGTATAAAAAAATAAAGAATAATAATGTGATTCACAACAACTTTCTCGTTTATAACCTGCAATATTGCAATGCCGTTAAGTAAGTGCATCCACTCGAGTCGACTTTTTTTACGGCCGGTATATATTATATGGATGATTTACGATTACGAAAAAATTCTCGCTTATTATTAATATATCATGACAAACCCAGGTGCTACGCGCATGCACTTCACTTAAGGAAAGAAAGAGTCAGATTTGTGAGATTGGTAGAACTCGATTGGTTAATTGTGCATTAAAATCAATAATTTATAATTAATGATAGTTACGAATAATTTATAATTAATGATATTTACGTATATTTATAATTAATGACATTTACGAATAATTTATAATTAATTTTATTGACAATTATTTTATGAAACTTAAATGTAAGACCCTCTTGGGTACCTCGCAATTAAAAATTTAAGAACCTCTTGGGTACCTCACAATTAATTTAAAAATACGAACCTAAATAAATTAAATTACTAGATGCAATATTCCCGTATGAAACCTATAAGAAAAAGTTTTAAAGCGAACCTAAAAAATTACACCGACACTAAAAAGTTGCTGCCTCCATTCATCACCAATTTAACAGCCATACCGCTACGAATTTTACGTCGTCGATAATATTTGGACTCTTTGTCGCCCAAAAAAAAAGAATATATTCTGTCACCATGGGACCCTGTTTACACGCAACCGGTAGCGAGTTTGGCCCAGACGGAATAAAACCCGATTTCGAACAAACGCCTCGTCCTTATGGAGACATTTTCCTCATTCGACGAGGCAACGACGTACCGGGAGGCGTCTCTCTCTTTTTCTCTCGAACGCTCTTTGTCATTCGCTTTTTTTTTCGACGCGCCCGCCCTCTGCGCGCAGTTATCCTCGCTCGGCGCTTCCTCCTTTTTTTCCCGCCCCACAAAACTCATTTTTTAACAAAAGTGCCGCGTATTTTTTTTTTTTTTGAGTAAGCCGGTTGCCTTTTGTGAGCGCATCGCCGGCAGCCGTCTAGTTATGACTCGTTCGAAATATTTTACGAGCGTCCGTGAAGGGGAAATGAGAGGAGGAAATGCGTCGGGCTTTACGGAGGAGCGCGGGTGGCGAGAATAAAAAAAAAGAAAGAAAAAAAACGAGACAAAAAAGGAATTACGAGCGGAAGGAATTGTGGTCCCTTAAAAGTGCAAAGTTTAACCGTTGGAATGCCGGCTTTTTTCTCCCGATTTGGAAGCTTTTGGTGAGTCGCAACTGAAGTGTCATTAATTCGAAAAACGCCTCCCTCATTTGGGTGAGTTTCGCACGCATTCGTTCCAAGGGCGCGATACTAAACGCCCTAATTTTTTTTGAGTACGTAGAAAAAAAGGTTCGTGTTTATAATGCAGCAGTTATTATTATTTCAAGATTTGTTTGCCATTAAAAATGTTTTCTTTTTTAAAGGCAGCTTCAGTTCCTTTTTGGGGCTCATTATCCGTGTTTGCTCAGTCGATGCATCCTTTCTCGCTAGTCTAATTTGGATATTTTATCGTTTTTTTAATGCTCGAAAACAGTTTCAAAACCGTCTTAATGCGAAGTCCTTTAAAGTAAAAACATGCAATTTGGGGGATGATTGTAGATGAGTATGGACACATGCAGTAATGAAGATTTTATAATCCTAAAATTCCACAAGAATTTTAAAAAAAGGGTACTATCATGCAATAAAAATAAATACTGGAGATGTTGGCAAAAGGCTGTCCCTCACCCATCGTCTTGTTTGCATTTTCGTTTTGGAATGTCCCAATAGTCATAAAAGCTTATTATACCATGTTGGTATGGCAATTCATTCATTATACGAAAGGCACGGTGATTAAATTAAAGAAAAATTTCATTTTATTTTTCACATTGCTTAAAGTACCTTACCTCACCACGCCTCGAAACTTGATTATGGAAGTCATCGGATCATCTTGCACTTCCGACGCAACCGCGAGATGATTTTTTTAAAAAAGTCTATAGGAATATAAAGGTGTAAAAACGCAATCATGTCAGTCATAAAAATGCTACAACTACACATGTAAAAGAAAATCTATTTCATTTATACCGAAAATATCTAAGGCGTGAAAGATTATCGATGCTCGAATCCTCACATTAATTCAACAGAGAGTAAAAATCCACGAGCTAACCACTTTGATTTTATTAAACAACGTTTCCATCCCAATAAATTAAAAATAAAACTCCCTGAAAAAAGTGGCACTTGAAACGACACCCTTTTTCCAAAGTGGAACTTACGATATTACGCAGTTTACGTTTTCGTCCATAGTTACTTTTATTGGGGACGAAATTAAAGCGTGGGCGTCGCCATTTTGGCGCCTTTGAGAATCTCGGATGCAATATGGCGCGTGCCAAATAGAGAGAGAGGGGGAAGGGGGGAGGGTCAGAGACAAAAAAGTCAAGTGACGGAGAAATGTTGATCTCCAGAGAAAGAAAGACGGAGTTAGCGAAAGATGACGTGGGAGGGCGCTCACGATCGCGTACGTGTTAGCGTGCTAGAGAGAGAGAGAGGAGAGAAAAAGAGAAAGAATACAAAAAAAAGAACGAGCTCGGAACACCACAAAGTGGGCGTAGGTCGAGGTTAATCACGGCTGCTTGACACACGACCAACAAACTACTGAAACGCGCGCGAGGAAGGAAGGAATGGATGGGGGAAGGGAGTGAAAAATAAAAGAAGAACGAATTGTGAAACGGAAATTACGAGCCGGACCAAGGAAAAAAAGCGAGACGTGGGGGGAATAGGTCATGGCGCGTGGGATGATGGGAAGGTGTTTGAGGAAACTATGAGGTTGGGGGGGGGGGGGGAGATCTTAAGAAAGGGATACCGTAGGAGAAAAGGGGGAGGAAAGGAAAAGGAAGGGAAGAGTTGAAGAGGGATAAATTGGAGGCTGTTGGATAAGAATAAAGATCCGTTTTGTAGCGTCATGAAGTGGAGAGTATAATTTCACGCGTAGGGAAAGGGGGATTTGCGGGTGTCCACGAGAGTGGATCGCTGCCAGAGAATCCCCCTTGACACACACACACTAATCTGCGACCCGAGATCATCGGAGCGGTGCCTTTTTTTATTTAAAAAACGCAAACGAGAGGAAAAATAACGAAATGTGGGAAGATTGAAAGGAGGGTTGAGACATGGGGCGAGTGAGTTACGGCGGCGATGACACTTCGCTTGTGCTTCAGTATCGTTGAAATTTTGTTCTAGTTATATGGAGGAAAGAGATCGTGATTTATCCGTGGGGTGAATGAGCCTTTTTTAAAGCCTTAAATCTATAGCAAATATATATATATATATATATATATTAAAAAGCTGACTCAATTCACCAAACGTGCAATTGAGAGCTTTAACACGGTGGTTTCCAAAATGAGGGAGGGGGCGTGTCAAATTCAAATAGTTTAATCTTATTTTTCAATCTTCCCAGTATGTATCAGACACATGGGTAAAATAATTACGAGATAGTTGATCATGAATAATTATGTAAATATGAGTGTAAAGGGTTACATATATTTCAATGAAAAACATGGTGGGGCATGACGGCTTAGTGAAAACCATAAAGTTTGGGAACAACTGCTTGAACAGAACAAAAAAAATCTGCAAATACATATAACCATGCATACGTACTAATAGAGAAATAAATTAGATGATATAATCTTTTTTCTAATACATAACGAAATAAAACGAAGTAAATACGTGCATTCGATGGTAATAATATAATCGATGTTGACATTGCATGAGCTTCAGGTTTCTTCGGAAACTAGATTAAATACTATTATTTAATGTCTAACCACTATAAATAAAACCTTGAAATTATTTATAACCCATACGCTTTGCTAAAAATGACGACAATTTCTAATTCGAATCGTGTATTTATTTAATTATTCAAAAAACGAAAATGACCTTTGCATAGGATATAACGACAATTATGAAGCATCGGAGAGTAATAGATAAACTATAAATAACAATAACTGATTGTTAATGTAAATTAGAGCTATGAAAGATTATTCTTCTGTCCACTTTTAAAAATAATCCTTCCACATAAATCCTCATTGTATTTAAATTGCAGAGTATTTTCAGGAGAGTATTTTGTGGGAAGTTTTTAGTTTTCATAACATAAATTTACCAACAAAATTTTGAAGTATTTACAGTATTTAAAAATTAATTTATTGTTATTTGTAGTTATATTAATCTTCGTTTTTATAAATTCAATTCGACAGTACAGCGAAATTCATACAAATATTAAAAGTAAACTCAATGCAAAGAACAGTTGTCTGAATTACTAAAGTTTATGGTCACTTACGAAATATCTACTTTGCATCTCTTGTTAAATGAACATTCATTCAAAATAGCGGAAAACATCGACGAGTCATTACTCATCGAATGTCAATACGCAAAAAAACGAAAATTACCGAGATGATAAGCCAAGTTTTTTAAAATCGAAATACATAATAAAGTAAATTTGAAAAAAACAACAACAATGGCGTATGCCTAGCACGAAGAAGATAGAGAGCAATGTCCTTACCAAGTGGAATCGTAGGACGTGAAGGAACTCGAATTCTTCATTCCTAAAAATTCTCCCGGGGCAACCTCGCGTGGCGTTATTTGGGTTGCGTGGATTTCAGGGGCAAATGTAGTTGAAACCGGAAGAGACGCGTGGAAGAAAGAGGATGAGGCCAACTGTCTACGACGTAGAAACGCCCACATGGTGCAACCGAAGTGCCCACCATCAGACGGCCACTCTGAGAAACATTAAAAATAATGTGATTTTTATTTGTTTAAGTTCACATACTACATAAAAATAACAATTTATATTTGCTTACAGAAAAAATAATGCGTATATCTAGGCATATTCTCATCATAAATTCCACCGCCAATTCTGTCACGTCAGCGAGGAAACAATCTTGAAAACAAAGATCAGCTTATGCACATTCCTTTTTCAATTCTGTTTGGTATCATTTATTTATAAGCTAGCTTACAAGCCTGACAAGAATGATGTGAAAAGTTAAACAAAATTAGATTTAGATTTCTAGAATTCTAACATATACTATAAAAAAATCTATCTACTCATTAATGCAATAGTTCTCTTAAAACCACATTTCTTGTAAATACTCATTTGTAAAATAAACAGTTGGTTGGTTAGGTGAAATAAGGCGGCACCGTAACCTCAACCTCGCCGTGCATAGAGTAAAATAAAAAACCTAGTGTCAATTTTGCATTATTTCTTTATTAAAATTTTTCCAACCTTATCAAGAAGGGTTTCTTACACGAGTGGATTCCTGCTGAGGACATTGCAATACCTGCTAGTCTTTTTTACGTGCCCATTCTAAAACACCACAAAAATAGAAACAAATAACATCTAGATGATCTCAGCCCTCTTAAATGGCGGAATAGGGATAAAGGTTGGACAATAAAAAACAATAAAACACGCCAGAGAATTTTTCGGAGAAGTAAACAGTAAGATGGAAAAGAAGGCGAGGTATTGTTGATAGATGATTTGAGGGAAAACATGGGATCAAAGAGAGGGGAGAAAGAGGAAAGGGAGAGGGGTAAAAGTGTGAAGAGAGAGAGAGAGAAAGGATTGGATAGAAGAAGAGGTACGTGCAGTAAAACAGGCACAGGTTGCTATGGAAACCAACAGGAAATGTGAAAATTGAGGAGAAAAATTCTGAACTTGACCGGGACTCGAACCCGGGTCTACCACTTGCCGGGTACGTGCTTTCGAGAATGGACAATTAACCTGGCTTGGTAGCTTAGTTGGTTAAAGCACCTACCCGTGAAAGTGGTAAGACCCGGGTTCGAGTCCCGGTCATGTTCAGAATTTTTCTCCTTCTCAATCTTCACATTTGTGATCAGTACTATGCGCACATGCATATAAGTTAAAATTTCATCATTTCACTCTTGTTATTTAACCAAGAGCAAAGCGCCTTAAAGGTTGATTTAAAAAAAACAAGTACGCGCCAGCAAAAAAAAATAAATAAATGACGGCGGAGAATTTTTCCTTGGAAATATTTCCCGGTGAAGAGAGGAGCAGGAAAGAGCAGAAGGGGAGGCGTCAAAATGAAGGTGCTATGTAAAGAGCCAAGGGAAGACGTAGAGGAAAGAAGGGAAATGGTGAGGCGTAGCGTAATGGAAAAGGAGTAGTAGGATGAGGCACAACGTAGGAAGAGTGGGAATCGAGGAAGGGGGAAAGGGACAAGAAAAAAAGACCTATGGGCAGGTACGGAGAAAGGATAGAAAGAAAAAGGAATATGGAGAGAGAGAGAGAGAGAGGAAGGAGGAGAAGAAAGGGTTAGCCGTGACGTCATAGGGTCAATGCACCTGTCGGTATGGCGATGGCCGGCCATTGGGTTGGAGGTGGGTGGGTGGGTTGGGTTGGTTAAGGAAGGATTGCCATGGGGCCGCAAAGGAGGAGGTGGAGTAGGAAGAAGACTCGGGTGTACAGTTACCCGGTGTTTGGTGTGGGAAGAGGTGAAGACACTAGAGGCACACTTTCGATGCCAGGGGGAGGGAAAGAAGACTCCCCTTATGCTCGTGCATTGAAGTTCTCACAGAGGAGAAGCTGGCAGCGTCAGAAAAAGCCCGCATTCCACGGGTATATGTAGCATTTTTTTTTTAAATTCTTAATGCGGCGAAAATTTAAATCTTCGCTCTCTCGTCCGTACGTCGAGATACGATAGAAACGGAAACGTCCGGGGGGAAAACCTAGCTCTCTTTCTCCCATACGAGAGCGAACGTTGCGTGGTAACGGTAAAACTTTAAAAGGGACGGTGTAGCCGAAGAGATTGCACGCGAGGTTATGTATGTATATGCATATGTGTATGTGTTTGTATGCATGTGTATGTGTGTGTGTGTATATGTGTGTGTGTATATATATATATATATATATATATGTGCATGGATCTATGTGTGTGTGTATATATATGTATGTATGTATGTATATGTATGTAAAAGGAAAGGTAATTATAAAGGTGGCAACAAGGTGTCGGAGGAAGCCCAGTGGACACTTACCAATACTGAAGAGCCGCTGAGGGTGCTGAAGACACACGAAAAACAACACAAACTTGAAATGTTTTCGGGCCAAAGCCCGTCGTCAGCAACGTAGGGCTTCGCCCCGAAAAGTGTTCAAATTTGTGTTGTGTTTCGTTTGTTGCTGTTTTTCGTCTGTCTTCAGCACCTTCATAGGCTCTCCAGTTTTGGTAAGTGTCCACTGGGCTTCCTCCAACACCTTTTTGCCACCTTATAAATACATATAAAATAGGTATATCAAGGGAAACTAAGTGTTGAATGAAGTAAGTCCAGCGGACAATTACCAATAGGAGAGCAGCTGGGGTGCCGGAGAGACACGTTTACACACGTGGAGCTTTCGGGATGATCCCTTCGTCAGCATAAGAATAAATACATACAAACACATACCCGCACATACCCACACACACATACATCCATATATATACACATATTAACACACATTCGTATATTTACATATTTGTTAAGTGCGTACGAAAGCGATTCGATGCATGCTTTGAAGTTGATTCTCTTATTTTTATATTCGTCTCCGCCCTAGACTTCCTGAAACCTCTTTAATTATTCGACCTGACCTTGAATAACGGTCCGGTCGGGTTTTCTTCCCCTTTTCGAAAGACGCAAAAAAATAAAATAAGTCGCGATCTCGTAATAGAAACAGAGGGGGAAGGAGGGGGTTGGAAAATATTCGCGAGAAACGGACGGCTCTCTTCCGAAAATTCGCTATCAATCACGCGAAACCGAATCGGTGAATGCGCGTCTTGATGGCGGGTCTTGCGCACCGAGTCAGCCGACCGTTAAAGAGAGAGAGACGTTTAATGAAAGACCCAGAAATTTTTATCTGCTACGAGGAGCGTGCGGAAAGTTTAACCGAGTATTACATCCTGTAGGAAACGAATCGATATACTACGACGCTCGCAGCCGGCTTCCTTACCGGTCGATTTTTTTGCGTCTCTTCTTTTTACGGTTAATTAAGGCAAAGGGACGATCTTCGGTGAATATCAAAGGGTTTTAGCAAGGCCGATCCGAGGTACGGACGAGCAGGGCGGCTGCCCGGGGCGCCGAAGTATTGGGGGCGCTATGCCTATCATATATCTATGCATTACTTGCAAGTAGATAAATATTGGATATAACTTTATATCGCGAAACAGACTATAATATTTATATTAACCATTTTGTTTTTTCATCGTCGATAATTTTTACATTGCGATGAATAAATTAACATGTACTTCGAAAATATCTCAACAAGCATTTACGGAGGGGGCGCAGAAATGCTATCTCGCCCGGGGCGCCAACATTCCTCGGGCCGCCCCTGGGTTTAAGTTTGCGAAGTTGGTTTTGGAAAGGCTAAGAAGGATAACTTTAATATGGACGATATCTCTCCTATGCGATAAATTGTGAAATTTAGAGGCATAATCGTTTATTTTTTTAATATGGAGGCATGGACATCATTTTATTCGGAGGTATGTTCGTTAGGCTGAGTTACCATAGAATAAGACGGAGGAGACTGACGGACAGACAGAATGAGGAATTTATCAGGGTGAAAATGAGACTAAAAGAGTCCCTCCTTACATTTAAACCTTCGTCATATGATACAGTTAGCGCGAGAGAATTTAAATATTTATAATTGTCGTTGTTAAAGGTAATTACACAATTTTAGGGCTCGAGAAATGAATGTGAGAGAGGAAGAGGGTTATACAATTGAAATTAGGTATAATATTGCGTTTTATTTTTTTCATAATTTTAGATCAATTTCTTAGCAGAATTTTATAACGTATCAACAATTCTAATTACAATCTCTGAGTTTTTTTTAAAACGATACTTTTCAGCGTATTAGTTTTTGGTCGGGTTTTATCTATAAAACCTTTCCAATCCGTAAGAGAATGGCCGTTTCGATAGAATAATAGGTATACCTTTCGATAGATAAAAATATATTGGTAATCCAAGGAAGTTAGAAAAGGAAGGAATCGTAAACGGCACCAAATCATTCATGGGATGACGAAACAATACCCGCGTATTGCGTTTACATTCTGGTTATGCTTTAATTCCTCGAGATAACAATCGATAAGATCATTCTCGATATCGAAAAAGTAATAACTTTTTGCATGAAAAGTTATATTATAAGACATATTCATGAAGGGTAACTGACTTCTCATGATCACTGAAGGTGACGTCAAGGTCACTGTTTCGATTCAAAATCTCTACTGTGATATTCGAATAGAATACAACTTATTTAACCTACAACAATAATTTTTTTATGAAGTGGTATAACGTTTTACCGTAATCAAAGGCGTTGATCCAGAAGGAGCTGCTCTTAAATGCATTAATTTTGCGTAATTACGTAATTTTATGTAAAAATTCGAGTGCAACCATTTGCAAGCCATTCTAAGTTTTCCGTTAGCTGCAAAAAATTGAACAATTATTAATATTTTTAATTCGCATTCAATAACGGCAAATTACATTTATTATATATAAAGGTGAAGTAAAATAAAAAGGTTATCGCGTTACCAATTATTTTATAATCTTACTCAAACCATCACCTGGGGTACGTGAACGCGAAGAAAAACAATCGATTACGCAAGTGAAACCGCTACTTCCGTGGCCCGTGAAAGACATGAAGAGAAGGTCATTGTTCAGATCACGCGCTAAAAATAGAGCCTCTCTCATTGTGACCACTGTCTTCGGCTAGTAACCAACCTACGTACAAATAAGACAACATAAAAGTATGCTAAAAACAACGGGTAATTTGTTCCAATGCATTTTTCGATAATTATACGTTTAAAAAAATAGGATCGAAATAAATCTACAGAAGTAAATGTTGTTCAGATTCTGAAGACTGTAGCAACGGAATATTTGTAGTGCAAAGTTCTATTTTAAGGTTTAAAATCTATTCCATTTTATGCTCATTTGGTTATAATATGATGTAAGAATTAACTCCAGTCTCTAATCGTGTATCGATGGGGGAACGTATTCAGACGCATGTACAGTAAGTACAGACAAAATATATTTCTCGATGTTTTAAAGTGACATTTTCGAGTACTCATTCTTCTAAATATATTTTCCTTGAGCTGTTCTTGATTTTTGTCGGACGTTTGACGAAACAGGAAACAATATCGATCGAACGCACCAATAATTTCTTCATTCTCGGAGAGTTGCTAAACCTCTTGTTGGAGGTTACTAACAACGACTCCAATCAATCTTTCCCAACTTCGCCTCGTGTCCACATCGGATACGAATCTATCGAAGGATACAAAAAACCGTGGCATACGGAGTTTAGGTAATTCGACCTCTGTGCTAAACACCTTGTAATACCTTCCAAAGCTGTTAGAAAGCACGGGAAAAACGACCGGCAAAACGGACGACTGAAAAACCGGCGGAAATAGACCAAAGTTTATTTTTCCGCGAGCCTTGGAGCGAAGACGGAAGACGATTGCCCAAAAACCCATTAACGATCTCCTAAGTATAATACCACTCGAATATTGGCAAATCTTTACGTCCGGCGTACTTTCCATCTTCCTTCCCTTTCACCCAGGGAGAGCGAGAGGAGGAGGAGAAGGAAATGTGAGAGAGAGAGAGAGAAAAAGGTAACGGAAATGCAAGGCGCTCCGTGGAGAAACAGGAGCAGAGAGAAAACCAACAAGTTATGAATGCTACGTTCGCTTTCCTCCGTGGATGCAAACACATGCACAGACACGGGCAGATCCCTCCTTGAAGGCATTGCGGTCGTGAGTTACGAGGCCGCTTTTGAAGAGGTCGACACAAACGAGTCTCATATGCCTCTAGGCTTCCAGACATTTTACCAAAACGTAACAACATCCCACATGGACAATGACCTTGATGGAAATGAGTTTTCCGAAAATAAAAACCTCCCGGCAAGGGATTTCGGCAGGTATTTGCTTCGTGTTTGAATATATACTCTACTATATAATAATGTGTGGAGACTGCGGCGAAAATAATCTACTATAGGAAATAAATTCCAAAGCGGTAGAATGTCAAAATAGAGCTATTCATTGCATTTCCTCTTAGATACCCATTGTGCGTATGCAAGGGGGAATCAGCTGGTCGTAAAAAAAATAGAGGGGAAAAAGGAAATTGAAAGGTAATTTAATAAAATATAGGAAAGGGAGTTAAAACTGTACCGTTTTGTAGAAACGCAAGAAACCTCCACGGAATACGCAAAAATCTAACGTTTAAGTACAGTGACGCGACAGGATGACGCCAAATGCAAACGTAACAGAATCTCACTAAGAAAAGCGAAGAAAAGGGAGAAAAATGAGGAAAGAAAAGAATGAAGAAAATAAAGGACCGAGTGAAGTAAAGGGAAAAAGAAATAAGTAGCAAGAACAGAAAAGGAGCAAGCAAATTAAAGTTGGAAAAGAAAAGGAAGGGAATAATAAGGTCAAAAATAAACACTAAAAATAGCACTTTTTTACCTCTTTTTTTGACACTCCATTTATTAGAGTTTATTATCTCAAGGAAATATACTCTATCCTTAATTGCTGCGGGGACTTTCGCTGACGTCGTCGAGTAAGCCAAAAAAAATTCCATTTGCGATTAAGTAATGTTGGGTAAAAATCATCCACATACCGTGAATGAGGATTACGTAATGTTCCGTGCCAATGCATGTCGCAGCTACTTAGGAAATACGATTTGACAGTGATCAATATTAAATATACCTAAGACAGGAGTTTAATTTTTCAGATTTCATATTTAGATGCTAATAAATGCAACTTTTGCCCCTATATATAAAAGTTAAAGTCTTCGATATACAATAGGATATGATAGATTAAAATAATGAACTACTTTTTTTATTCGACAATAAATATGCTATGCCATATTAACGGCAGGACACTACAAAACTCATGACCATAAAATAATGACGTTTGCAAAAAAAATACCCGCAAACGAAAAATCTTTCACCGGTACATCATGCAAACACGGCATCTGTCGGAGGTTTGCCAAAATGAAATTATTTTATGGACAATATCGTTGGTAATATGTCTGTATATCTCTCTCCATAAATACGCCATGTAGGCGGTTTGCCAAAATGAAATTATTTTATGGACAATATCGTTGGTAATATGTCTGTATATCTCTCTCATTCTTTCGTAAAAGAAAAGGCAACGACTTGCTTAAAACTTAAAGGTCAGTCGTAGTAATTCGACACGCTTAATTTCTCCGACAGGCATGCTCTGGTTACACAATTTCGAAGCATCACTTCCTCCCAAGTTCGAGTTAAATGGAATATGGAGTCGGAACGAGAGTGAATTCGGAAATACGAAAAGAAAAAAAAGTAATTTTAGATTTTTCGAGATATTAAATAACGCCAATTATAACAGGAAAGAGTGTAATTAAAGCTAAGGATGCCCGCGAAACGTGATCGGAATGGAAACGGTGGCAAATGAAGGTTAAAACTTAGTTATCATCGCGTTTGATCGTTTGCGCTCGAGCAAGGAATTTTAATTTCATTTGTTCATTGAAGTCGGTGTTGTGACCTCACGTAAAGCAAGTCTCGTTTTTATTTTTCATGTAAGACTTCCATTTTAAAAAAAACAACTTTTTATAGCGGTTGCTAAGGGATGGGAATATTAACTCCGCTGCAACTTTTCCTATTTAAAAAAAAGCGTTTTAATAACCTTTTTAAAATAATGGTTGAAAATCACCGTTTCTATGGCCCGGCCCACATTAAAAATATTAGCAATAAAAATGATAAATCTCGCAGATGTCATCACAGGTGAAAATGATGAGACGACGCCATCATCCGTCACATACAGCATGTTTTATCGTGCCAGTAATTGCAAATCACTACAGACTAACAGTGACAGTTTGGTTATAAAACCAGCTTCTCGACCGTCGCAACACGTGCAGCTTTTAACTTCACTTCCGCGTCATCTGTCGAGCACAGAACTCATCGCAATAAAGCAAAAAAAAGAAACTCGAAAGTTATTAAAGAGAACGAATACATTTTTCTAGTCGAAATAAAAAAAATCGTAGAGTTCCATACGTATCGCGAAATTTAATTTGCCGACCAGCTTTTGCGGAAAAATAGCCATAAATTCCACGATGAAACTATGTGTATCTTCCCATACCTCGCTTTGCGCGGTTACAATTTACACGTTTTCGGTCAAGCCCTTTTCTATTCAAATTTGAATAACTGCCTCGAATTGCACGGCCATCGACTTCGCTTTAGAACGGTAGCGGAATGGTCTCCAAGCATTAAAAATATAACTATAATAAAGAATAAGGGAAGCAATTTTGGAAAGAATATAACCAAATTGTTGCAGGTTGAGCTCAACATGACGTTAAAATGTAACCTCGCGTATTCCTATGGGGATATAGCACGGTTTCGCTTAACACGGTCTTTCCCAGGAACGCATATACCTTGCAAAGCGAGGCAATGGTAAACTGGCAGTGAATCTCCGGGACTTATCGTGCCCATCTCATGATTGAAACTAAATTATTCTGAATAACCACTGATGAAGGCTGCTTCGTGGCCTAAAGCATCATCGTCTGGCTATCCCAACCTTTTTCATGTGGCCAGCAGAGGGATACATAGTTCATCAAATTGAACATATTGCATAGGTTCGTACCTCGAACAAAATCGATCACGTATACTAATTGCAATTTGATTGCGGATCGCAACCGTGGAGCTGAAGAGGACGTCGGGGGAGGGGGGGAGAGATTGAAGACAAGATCGGAGAGGGACAGTGATTCATTAGGAGAAGATGGAGCGAGACGGAAACAAAAGCGAACATAACAAAAAACGATCGCAGGCAGCGGAAAAGTATTAAAGCCATCTCTGTAAAAGGTAACAATCGTCCGAGCAGGCCGAGTGGATGTCAACGACCTCGGAGGAATAAGTTGAAAGAAAAGAAGAAAAAAAGAAAGGAGTCGTACGCATCGGACTTAACCGGACGCGTCCCTTAAACGAAATACGAGGATGGTTCAGAAGAAAAGAGGAAAAGTGAATAATTATTCGTAAATACGAGTTTTACCGTTTCTGCCATAAAATCAACTGGTGAAGAAATGTTTAATGTGACTGCGGAGAAGGATATAAAATATCCTAAATTTGACTGGGAATCGAACCTGGGTCTCCCACTTTCCGGGGACGTGCTTTAACCCATAGTTCTTCAAATAGTGTTCCGCGGAACGCAAAGGTTCCGCAGAAACTAAATGGGGTTCCGCGATAGACAGAGGAAGAGACCCGATACTTTCTTCCTTCTCATATTTTCAGCAGGAAACTTGAACTTCACTTGTAAACTGTATAATGTAAGATAAACAAATTATGTAAATAACAATTACGGTGATTATAAAATAAATTTTATTGCGATTTACCTTATTACTTCTTGGTTAAGTTTCCGGGAGAAAAAATATTTTAATATAAGGGTTCCGTAGATTCAAAAAGTTTGGAAACTCCTGCTTTAACCAATTAAGCTATCAAGCCACTATAATTCTCCTATCTCGAGGATTGTGGTATGTACTATGAGGAAAGGCTAAATAAGTAGTAAACCTTACCACAATAGATGCACGGCGGAAAATATTCCAACTTGTTAAATGTTTTTTAATTGCAATTCCATCTTAAAGTTCAATACATGAAATTGACCAAAGATGGAGTTGAGGGCAGTTATAAGATATTTGAATGCAGAAGGAATTAAATCTAGAAAATTATGTCGCAGGAGGATAAACGTATATAATGACAGATGTGTACCACAAAGGTGTATGAATAAATCGAACGGTTTTTTTAATGGAGTCTATGATCTTAAGATGTTACTCGCCATGGCAACGCAACGCCTGACAAAATATCTGTCTTGAAAGGCTGATTCGAGAAAACCGGCGCAAAAACCTGAAGATATTGGGCAAGGATATATACTCAAAATGTTGTCCATAACGAGATGAGATACATATCCATCGCAACCTAACATGTGAGTTGAAACATCGATGCAACCTCTGCTTCAGGCTGAATATGATGGGGATGGTTTTCATTTAATACATATTTGGACAAAAATTTATATCCGAAATGAAACTGCAGGATAGCCATGCAAGATGGGATTGAATAATAAAGTAAATTAATCATGAAAAAATCAAACTTTTTTTTACTAAAAACAACTTTTTGTCTCAGATAATTTTGCAAGAACAGCTGTAGCTAATATTAAGCGTGCGGTGGCTGTAATCACTAACTGTACTTCACCCAATCGCATGCGTGCTCAGGATAATGGAAGACATTTTAAAAACTTCTTTTATTTATTTATTTTTTTGAACTCTGAAATCGGATACATTTTTTGGTCCAACCTGTATACTGGGCCGGGATGAGGTACCGCCGAACCGGGCGGCTGCCCTGGGCGCCAAAATCATGGAGGCGCTATACCGACCATCTAAGTGAATAAATAGGTACTGGATACCGATTTATATCGCCGAATAGGCTGGAATCTTTATGACATTCGTTCTGTTTTTTCTTTATCTATAAGCTTTACAATAAATTAACATGTAATACCTCGTAATTATCTCAACAAACATTCACGGAGTGTGGCGCTGGAGTGCTATCTCGCCAGGGGCACCAAAATTCCTCGGGCCGCATCTGCCTGTATAATACCATAGTAACCATAATATTGGTAATCAAATATCAAAAATCCAAATTTAAACACGTGACCATCCTGATAGAAAAGCTCGTTATTTATCTTACTCGTCAAGTTTTCAGGACTAATGACGTTTTTTTTTTGTTTTAGCCGACGCCCAGAGGAAAAAAAGATAAGAACGGACGGTTTCTCTCTATATTTCATCTTTAATCTCTATTCCACACAATAGAAGTGAGTCTGACTCGAAGAACCCACCAATTTAAGGAGCATTAAAACGTTCGAGATTTCCTCTGATAAAACGCAAGTGAATTTCTGGTGAAGACGGGACATTCTAGTCTCGCATGGCGGTGTACAGGTGGCTAAGGTCAACAGGAAAGAATCTTTTATTTTTACACGCAGCCGCAGTACGGGACGCTCTCTCGCCCTACGAGTTCTCGATCGTATAAATGGGATTTTTTAAAAAACCGCGAAGTGTCCTAAAGAAATTTTTTTTTTAATTTTCGATTTTTGTTGAAAAAACATTTTCTTTATTTTTTCAAAAAAAAAAGAAGTTTATTCCAGCTCGGTAATCTCGGAAATCGTGATCTATGGGTCGCTGAGGGACTGGTTTAATGATGTAAAACTGCTTCGACGAGACGAGGATTGGTTGGACGGCAACGTTTGCGCTCATATCTTGAGGTCGCAAGTTCGAATGCCGTCATGGTCACGGGCACATTCCTCCCGAGACTAGCATTTTATTTATTTATTTTTTTGTGGTAACGCGGAAGACTATCCCGTCCCAAACTCGTTGGCAAAACGGATTCGCTTTTTACGCAAAAAATGTACAAATAATTCTAGCGAAATACCGCTAGAGTAAAAAAAATCAACCCTTCTCGGTAGAATAGGATTTGATAAACGCGTAACGATTCCAAAGAAACGTTTTAAAAATGTATGAAGTAAACACAAACACCTGAACGTGAACTTGTTCGCTGGGGACTTTCTTCGAGAGCGAACGGGTGGAAAAAAACCTTTTCCTAAAGAATATTATAGTCTCTAAGTATGTTACGTGAAAGCACGGAGGACGCTCGAGGAAAACTAGTTTCGCTGAATTCACCTGTTACATCCGAAAAGAAATTTTTGCAGTGAAAGTTTCAAGTTCAACTAACAATTGCGTAATATCAATGTAGCATAGCGTGGAGACATTCACTTGTTTTATCTTTTGTGTCCGAATACCTTCGGCATGTTTTCATTTATCGAATAAAATGTTGAACTCGTTACTATATAACTATTTAGCATAAAATAGTTCGAGTTTCTATATGATGCGCCATAAGCGTGATTGTTATACTGTGCGAGTGCACTAACAATAAGTTATTAACGTCGAGCGATCCTTCCTCATATATAATACAATTTTTAATCCTCTACGTTGAAATGTCAAGCTAAGATAATATTCAATGCATCAGTTTGCTTATTTTTTCATTGGTTAATATTTTTTAAACTTTTAGTATTTTAAAGATGCAGTAAATAATTTTGATTTGACTATTGTATATACAAATTATTTATTTAATTTCTAGGGTAGCGTTTACTTTTCAAGATTGTTTTGAAACAACCTTAAGAAACGATTGCTCAATACCTCGGAGTTTCCAGTTTCTATTTCAAGCTGAGGAAGAAGCAACAAGAAATAACATAGAAACTGTTGGGGCACTCTACAGTCAATAGCTATTGCAAACCGTGGATTCGAGAAATTTGGTGTTCCCTCGACATACTCACGGCATCTCGGGGATCAGCGATTAATGTTTATGTCTAACAAGTGTAACTGCAGATGTATTCCAGATGTCGGAGGAATAAGCGCGTCTGTTGGTTAGAAGAGTAAGCGCATTTGTTAAATATCTGCATTATAATTCCACCTTCCGGTAGTTAATATACCGTAATCATGTCGTATATTAAAATTCATTAGCAATATAAGAGGAAACTGACAACTCTATGCGTTATTCCAACAACCAGAAGTAATAAATATTAATGCCTGAGAATTCGTTCACAATTGTAAAACATGGGATTTTCTACCCGTTCTCTGAAAAGACTTCCTCAAATCGCTCTGAATAAATAATAATACCCCAATATTCCATCGACTCCGCATCGTTTTCTAGATCGAACTCAACTCGCTCACGCACTCGACTTAAGACGGCGCTTTTGTAACATGTCCGCCCCTACTTGTGTGGACCTCTTCCGAAAACCCTTAGAAGAGGATAATCCATCTTCATTACCTTCCCTTGAGACCCGACCGTCCCTTGTCCTCTACCACCAGACCACATGAGGTGTAGGGGAACCACGGGAGTGCAATTGAGGATATCTCTTCCCACTCCCCCCATCTCTTATGCCGTCGGCGTGCAACCGGATTTCTCATAGAGGAACCCCAGAGTTGCCGCCGCTTCTCCTGATGAGAGCCACCGGTAAAGGAGTGAGTCGGTAAGAGCGGAGAATGCGAGAGAGAAGGCGGGAAAGAAAGAGAGGGGTCAACGTACTCCCCTTACCCGTAGGCGACCGCGACGCTATCTCGCGGCAGCCGAAGCAGTCATCCGTGCGTCAATCCTGCAATATGGTCCAGTTCGATGGTCTCTGGTAACCTCCTCCCTTTTCCTGCCAACGAGATCGAAAAGTCGACCAGTTTTTTTTTTTTTTTTTTAATCGACCGGGTGAGAAGGATGAGACGCCTTTTTCGGTCCTTTTTTCCTCTCATAATTTCGCCGTTCTTTTTTTTCATCGTCGTTTCGGATGGAAGAGAGGGAAGGAGAGAGAGATGATAGTAGGTAAGAACGCCTCGACGATCCACGGGCGAAAAAAAATCCGCTTTTTCAAAGTCAAGAGAATGAGTACGTGTCGGAACGGAATGAAGTAATGGTGGAAACATCCAAGAAACATTTTTTTTTAAACTGCTTCCTATTACGAGGGAATGGTAAAGGGTACTTGTTTTATAACATTGGCTGCCGTAAAATATCAATTCGATATTACTTTTTTAATTACAATTTATTTTACTTTAATTTCATTCATCGATTTTTCTTCCTCTAGGGTAGAAATTAGTTTTACTATCACGTCTCTGAAATTTGTTGATAGTTTTAGCCGTCTGTAAACTTATACATAAAATCCCAATTCTCCTCTACCTTCCTTTGTTTCTTTCCTAGCATCATCTTCTCCATGACTTCATTCGGCACTACTCTGCTCCTTTCAAGTTCAATCCCATTCGTTTTAATTCCTCTTCTTAATTACTCTAATTAAGGTCGTTTTTTTCCTCCCGCGGTAAGTATCGCCCCGCCATTTGTTTTCTTCTCAGCCCAATTAGCTTTCTCTAGTCTGTGCCAAGCTTGAGTCTATTAAAAGCGCACTTATTTTTTTTTAAAGTGAATATTACATACGAGGCTGAGCTTAGATGATTTAGAAAATTCATGAGAAACAACAATGCTATAAAAAAATAGTAAATCTCGTTCTATCGCAAGTGAGTTACGATGGAGCGTAAAATCTACCGATGTAGTAAAATCGTTTATCATTTCCGGACCGATGGCGGTTATGTCACTCGAACAAATTTAAAAATTGGCTGAGTTCGGACGAATCCAAGCAGAAAAATAAATTTAATTGTGGCCATCCGCCGTAACAGCTTAAAAGTTCGCTCCTTCCGATCGGTTGCTTCGGTGAGCACGGTAGCTATGAGTGCAAATTTTTAAACGCAGAAACATTTCGTCCAAATTAGTCAGAATTGGTGACTGTATCTCTGCGGGAATTACATAAAAGCTTCCTCCATTTTGATAACAGCTGCTTGATGAAGGTGGTTTACCGACGCGTGTATTATAGAAACAAAGGAAATCTATTTGAATAATCGTTCCCAGTGCACATAGTCGATAAGGTGTTGTTATCAAATCCGTCAGATTTAAATTTGAAATTCTGTAGTGCAAAATGTTTTTGTTATAGTGCTAAAGAAGATTCGCCGATGGAGCATAATACGCGGGCAAAAAACGTAAAATTATCTATAAAATAAAATAGCTTTCCTCTCTTCCTTTTCTGGGCCTCAGTAAAAATAACTCACAAACCCATTATATTGCCATCAAACTCTATTGCGCATACGATTTCCTCGGAGTTCTTTTTTTTGAGAATTTTCTCATCGTTAAAAATCTCGATTTTTTTTATAAACCACGTCGTATCTCTATCCAACAGACAGATTAACTCTCGCGCGATAATTAAAAAGAGGAAAAAGATTAGGTCATTCGGATTCGATTAAGAAGATGCGAAGAATATAGCACCGAACGTGATTTTAAAAAAAATTAAAACATCCATAACGTGCGACCTTCCCTGACGAATGTAAATGAGTCACGGTCCCCTTTCACTTCCCCGGAAAAAATAAATAAATAAAATAAATAATAAATAAATAAATAACGTACAAACGGAGAGCGAGAATCCTCTATTTTTTTAATCTTTTAATCGTCGGACCCATCTTAACGCCAGGAAGAAAGAGAGAAAAAAGTCGTAATAACTAGCGGAAACGAAGTCGTAATAACTAGCGGAAACGTTGCATTCAAATAAATAAATAAATAAAACTCTGCCCCGCGAATTCTGACTGACTCACTCGCTGCGTACCTCCAGCTTACTCTTCTTTTATACCCCGCTCTCCTTGCAGCATCAGCAAGTGAGCTAGTCCATCCCACCCTGACCAATTACATAACAGTTAACCTCCTCTCTCAAACACCGTAGGAAGTCCCGCGCGTATGTTTTGAAGGAGAAAAAGAACTCTCTCTCTCTCCCCCCCACCCTCCCTAAGAAGGTCGCCGACACACAAAACCGTTTCTCCCCTCCTCCCTCCACCTCCCCCCCTCCCTCTCCACCTTACACCCTCATTCATACCTATAAGCTTTCCCATACTTTCGCTATCAATGTCGTCCCTTTACTGTTCTTCTCCGCTCCTGTCTCTTTTAAAAGAGAGAACCTTTCGCCGTACGTAATCCACTTTCACCGCCCCAGCACCGCTCCGAAGGAATATGTAATACTATATATAGACTACGTCAATGAGAGGGTAAAAAAAAAGAAAAATGGGAGCTTCATTTGGTGGCTCAATGTGAAGAAAGCGCGTTTTATTTAGTGAAGTTTATTTTTATTCAACAATTGATTTAAAATGTTTACTTTCTATCTAAGACCATTTGCTCAGAATCTTAATTAAAAAATTTGCGGGCGCACTCCAGACCCTAACCGATTTTTCAAAATAATTTCTTCTGCAGTTTTATATTTGACATTGATATTCACACAAGCAATGAAAATGTTAACTTTCAATCTACAACTATTTGGTCAGAAACATAACTTGAAAATATTGAAGGCAATCCCTGCCACCCACCTATTTCTACAAAATAATCCATCGGCAGCTTAATAAACGGATCATAAATCACATACAACCATAAATTTTCAGCCTTCTATCTCTAACCGTTTACTTGCTATTTTAATTTAATTGTTTGTACAAACGGACAGACAGACAGTGCGAAAACATAAGCGCGTTTACGTAATAAAACGCGGTAAAAAAAACACTTTTCCACGGTCATTGACAGTAGTAAACGCGAGTTACATTCTACGGATTCGTAAGATTTCTTTGTTTTTTCGAATACATTATCCAAACTTATTTCACAGACTCTCTCTCTCTCATGACACCCTTCGATCTCGGAAGGCATTCCAAAGTGACGCTCGATTCTTCCTCACCTTGACCCCATATATATATATATATTTTGAGACCTACAGAACGAAAGACGGAGAATTAAAGATGCGAGGTTTTCGTCTTCGTTGAGAAGATTACCTCTTCTAAGTAAGCCCCAAGCCGCATACATGAAGAAAGGTGGAGGGAGCGCAGATGGGATAGAAAGGTGTAGTTTCGAATACGGTAGACTTCTTTTCAGCGTGTTTTCTTGCGAAAACTGGTGGTCTACCTGTCTATCCGTCTGTCTGTATATCCGTCTGTCTGTATATCCGTCTATCTGTCTGTGATCCGTATGTCTGCTCGTTGTCTGTTCTCTTGTTTGTATCAATGTCCCCCTAAAACGTTTGCTGCCTAATATCGATGCATGTATGCATGTACGTATATCTGTATGTGTCAATGCCTGCCTGCATTGCTGTTTAACTTACATAAGTGCAATTTTAATTCAAGGTCACTTCATAACTTCGGCCATAATTTCACATATACATATATCTCACTATTGAACGGTTTGACACATAATCCAGCACATTCAAAGTAGGTAGCAAACGCACTTTCAAAAGTTCTTAAGGATTTTTTGATAAAATGGAAAAACTCACCGGTAATCATAATCTTGTTTTCTTAGATGATTTACCACTGTTTCGTAGTGACCCTCCAAAAGAAGAAGTTTCTTTGAATTCTTGAAGGATTGGAGGCCTGAAAAAGATAGCACTAATTATAAAATAATATGTACAAACGATCTACAACGTTTGATGAGCAAAATAACGTAACCTTAATGGAAACACCTTTATTCCTATAATGATGAATCATAATCATGGTATATTTAATTTATTATTACGCTGACTGTCGGCTGAGTTTAAGACACAATATGAGTTCGATAATCCATTTTTGCAATGATATCTCGCTGTTTGTGTTATTACACATTTTATTCAAGGCAGGAGTCACTTAACTTTTCATTAAAATGGCCACATGACCATTAATGTACCACTATTCGGGTCACATACGTATGCCCTTACAAATGACCGATTGGTCCGTATTTAAATTTCTTAGAGCTAATTTAGATGATTTTTTTTAGTTTTGTTTCAAAAGTATACTGCAGCCATGTAATCGAAAAATATTTTATGTATTGTGTAGATATATGACACCACTTGCCGGCGAGTACACGAACATGAATGCCTTAAATAATTTGACGATGTGAGGATGGAATAAAAGCGCTTGCCGTATTTTGGGGACCTCAGGTTTAAGGAAAATTTCGATCATCCTTCTTGAGAGACGGCTCTAGCTTAACCGAGAATAACTCAGTTTGTAGAATTCGACGCGAGCGTTATCGAGCTGGCGTTATACTACACACACACACACATATATATACATACATACATACATACATATACACACATATATATACATATACATACACACACACATATATATATACACACATATTCATCTTCATAGGTAGTCTGTCCGTTGACAGGTCCGTGATTATTCATGGTTAAACTTGGTTCTCCATATACTCCCATTTTCCGCAGTTTTCTTCAGGTCTTGATAGCTCTCTTTCCCTTTCAAGTCGTCTACTAGCTGAAACCTTTTCCTACCTCTTTCTCTTTTTCCATCCAGTTTTCCTTCTAGCACTTCTTTAATCATGCACTCTCTCCTCAGGTAATGCCCAATCCAGTTCGCCTTCCTCTTTCTGATAGTCTGTATAATCGTTCGCTTCTCTCTTCACATATATACACACACACAACCAAAACCCTTCAAAGTCAGAGATATCTTATACGATGCTGTAAGGAGTTGGGAGCAAAGGAGATCGTGTCTGCCGAAAGGCCAACGGGGTACTTCTTTCATTTTCTCCTTCCGCAGCAAGCGCGTTTCGTTCGAAACTCCTGTTGAAGTCATCTCTTTCTTTCTCTCTTAAGACAATGCCTTTCTCGACCTTTCGGTACGACGAGCTCCTCGAGGGAACGCAACCGAGGCCTCAGGCACAGTTTATGGATGACTTGCCCGAACCTCAAAGAGGCGATAAAAGGTCACGAATAGTTTAGTCATCCCCGAAGCTCTGGGGGGGAAAAAAAGCTCTCACGCAAAAAAAAAACATCGGATAGTAATAAAGAACATAAAAAGCAATGCGTTAACGGTACAAATTTTACAATCGATAGCCGAGAATTCAAATTACTTTAGCGGTAATTTTTCTAGCGAGGTGATCGATTTTCTTCGATGTGAAGAAAATTATAAAGATGTCGGTTTTGTATAATATTTCTCTCGCAAACTCTAGACGGGAATGATTTATATTGGAGCTAAAGACTTTCGTTTTTTTTTTCGCTGCTAACGGTAATTAAAATTACGCTCTGATTTGGTTAGGTTTTTATGGCACCAATTTGCAGCCGACGCATTTTTATCGTGCTGTGTTAAGTTACACTCCCAGAGGAAAGGAAGCGAAATTTTCTCATTTGCGCGAACCATTAAACTACCATTAAAAGTACACGCAAAAAACGCACGTAAACACACGGAATGTTTAAGATTGCTTTTTTTTTACGGAGAACAAGCTTTGTGCGTTGGATACCTCCAGCAACTCCTTTCGAACTAGATTAAATAAAGAAAGTGCGCTTAAAATTGACGAATTTCCTGGAAAAATAGCGATTTCCAAACTTTTCGAACGTGTGGTACGATTTACGATACTTTTAGCATTTCTGCCCAGGTTTGTGCCCTACACATTTTCTTACAGAAAAATTAATGCGGAATCTAGTCAGTAATCCATTCTGTCGATAGAAATATTTCATTATGAACGTTTCACCGTGATGCAAAGCAACAGAACGCTTGGATAGGATCGAAGCTTTCCGTGAGAACGATGTTCAAGCTGAATTGATGATTCGATATGGACACATCGAATTCATCGATTGCATGGGACACTTGCATTAAGGTCACGATGCTACAATAGCAGTGATAAGAGAAACAAGAGTAGCGACCAGTATCCAAGCGATTCCAAAGCTTAAAACATAGAGATTCTTGCGCGTCAACGCAGCCACTGCCACAGGGATAAAATAATGTTAAAATGTGCAAAGAGGAAAATAGCACGAAGTTCACGAGTTTTCGGCAGAAATTCGAAATCGGATCCGACGTTTCTTCCCAGGAGGACTCGCAGATTTTGCCGCACTGATTAAATGAAAAAGCTAGGAATTTACTCATGGGATGGCAGATAATAAAAGGCATCATTTCATAAGGAGATCGTTCACTTATTTAACTTTGACGATTTCGAATGATAACTCATAAACATCGCTGTAAAGTTTTTTTTAAATATCGTTACAGTCATATAATAAATACATAAGTTTATTTTCAAGTCAAAGTTGAAATTAATGCGAAAGTAGAGGCAGTTCAAATTATTTGCGATATTGGGGGGGAGGGGCCCGGATGGCCCCCACCACCTTGACTGCGCCACTGGAACAATTAATACAATAATGATGAACTTCGTACGATGCTACTCGAACCTCCGGATAAGTCTCAAATAAAGATCAACCTCGTTAATTTGGAAAAAAAAACACGAATCTCTTTCTGAATCACAATTACAGAAAATAATTAAGTTTTCAGGACCAATTTAAAAATATCAACAGGCATTACATAAAGGGTGACTTCGAGGAAGAAGCATCGCAGTGTTTGTTTAAAACAAAAGGCCAAGAAAATGGTGCCAAACGGACTATCTCAAAAAAGGAAGTGTTGAAAGGGCGTGATGCAATTTCAACAGCCGAAAGGAACAACGGAACAACGGTAAAATTAAAAAAAATAATAATCTCGAGGAGGCTGCAGTATATCACCCGAACATTCGCTAACCTTCACAGAACTCATATATATATATAAAGTCCCGGAACCACGAGTTTACACAAAAACACAACCTACTTGGCATTACTCAAAGGCGGCGCTCCGACCGGAAGACGTTCACAACCCCTGCTCCACCCTAAACGCATCCTCCACTTTAATATCTTCCTCCTTCCTTCCTGTTACCTTCCTCCCCCTACCACCCTTTCTTTCTCACCCAGTAAATTCTCCTCACAGTTGCACACACGAGGCAAACAGTCAATCACGTACCTTGGCGACGATGACGTCAAATGGGGAGGACGACCCATTGTTGAGCCACGCCGTGCTCTCCGCGCGAGAGAGGTGAATTGAATTTTATTAGCGACCTGCGGAGTGTGTGTGTGTGTGTTTCAGAGAGATGGTGAGGAATAGAATTGTGGAAAGAGAAGGAAAAGAGAGAGAGGATGAAAATTACTTTAAAAAAAGACTAGCGACTCTAGAAACTGCATTGTTCACATCGGCTGCGCGTTGCATCACATTAAAAAAAAGAGTGGGCGCTACGGATGGAAAAGGAGGCGATGGGATTGGTGGGATGGAAGGGAGAGAGAATGGGGAAGAAACAAATATAAGTGAAGTGGGAGTGAAAGGATAGGAAGATGAAGAATGGGAGAGAGATAGACAAACAGACAGAAAAACGACTTTATTTAGGGCGAAATTGAGGCTGTGAAGTCCCTTCTTACATTTAACCCTTTCGTCAGGATTGAGAATTATTTAAAAGTTAAATTACAAACTTTAACATACATACTGACTACAAATGTTGTTAGTTGACATAGAGAATTACCATAGAATGACGTTAGTTTTGTGGGTTGGAAAAAAAACTGTTATCACTTCTTTTGACACAGAAAAAAAGTCCCACTGAGAGAGGATGGAGAACGAGATAAAAAAAGGAGAGAGGATAACAGAGAGGAAAAGAGAAAGAAAGAGAGAGATAGGAAAAAAGAGGAGTAAGAGGAAGACACGGAGAAATGAAGGATAGAGATATAAAAAGAGAGGAAAACAGAGAAAGGAAAACGAGAGAGAGGGAGGAATAGAGAGAGAGAGAGCGATAAAGAAATGGAGATGGAGAGAGGTGAAAAGAGATAAAAAGAGAGGAAAAAGAAAATAAGGCAAATAGGAAAAGAAAAAGAAAGAGGACGGAGGAGGAAGATAGAGAAAACAAAGAAAGGGAGATGGAGTGAGTCAGAGAAGAGGAGAGAGAGAAAGAGAGAGAAGAAATAGAAGAAATAGAAGAGGGGAGAAAGAGGGAGATAGAGATAAAATGATGAATAGATGAAGATAGAGAGAGGGAGAAAATAGATATATATTAGAGAGGACAGACAGACAAACAGACAGACAGACAAACGACTTTATTAGGGCGAAATTGAGACTATATATAGTCCATTCTTACATTTAACCCTACGTCAACAATTACAAATGAGAATAAAATAGTAATAATAATAAGGAAAGAAGTGAAAAGAGAGAGAGAAGAAAAGGGAAAAAGGAAAAAAGAGGAAGAGAGAGAGAGAAGAGAGGAAGAGACAAACAGGCAAACAGACAACCGACTTTATTGAGAGCAAAATTGAGACTACGTATACTATAATAGTTCATTCGGACATTTAACCCTAGATAAAGGGGATAAAGAGAGTGAGATGGAGAAAGAGGAATTTAAAAAAAAGGATCGTAGAAAAGAATAGATTATCGTCTTTATTCCTGGACGAGATTGAGACTGGACAGTCCCTTATACCATCTAACCCAGCGGTTCTCAAACGTACGGTCACGACTTCCATTGGGAGGTCGCGAGACAATTTTGGGAGGGTCGCCAACTGATGTTCTCCTCATTCTATCAATCCTTCAATTTTAATTTATAGGTTACTAGCAGAATTTCCCGTTGAATTTCAACGGATTTAGTGAAGCTACTACAGCAAAACATACAAACTCTTTAAAATGTATAGTAGATACTTTTTACATTACAATTAGCTTTTCTTAACAATTAATCATATTTGCTTGTAACAATCCGTTTCCGAACGTGTTGCATTCAAATATAACGATAATTTTATTTCCTATCATACTACTTTCGCCAAATCCTACTTCATTTCTTGTGTAATTATGCCTCGCTGAAATATTTACTTTTATGTCTTGGAAGCAAGAAACCCGTGAAAAGCAACGTACAGTGGTCCATGAGTGAACACTGACTCCGGTAAATGTACACCAGATACGTGAGCTTATTTACGTTAATAAACATTATAATTTAGAACATAATGATTTTACTTATAAAAAATGTAAGATTCCAGTATTCAATAGACGAAAGAAATTTCAATTACTTTCATCAATTGTTATAAACGCTTCCTGAACAATATTAAGTATCTATTTACGTTGCTATCCATAAACATCGATCGTTTCGTTGCTTAAACAAAAGTCCGAATCGAATGATGCTAAACTTTCGTCTATTTGTAAGCTTCATTGAAGCTAACTGAATTGGAGGTAACAATGACGGCCGCCTTGGCAACGCCCGGAAAAAGTACGAAAAATTCACAAAATTTCAAAACAAATAGCGTGTTTCTGAAAACTTCGACCGTGTAACATGTAAACTTCGCAGGAATAAGATAGTATAGAGTTTTATTCGTCGAATAAAGTAAAAACGAAAAAACTCGGTCCATATTTATGTATTTTGATGCTTGATGGAAGAATACCTTGCAAGTCAAGAAATGGATTCATACGTGTTATCTTATGGAAAAGTGTTAATCCCCTATATTGGCGGCACTGAATAATCCCGGTTGGCCAAACCTTGACCATTCTCTGAGTTAGGATGTATGGAAGAATCGTACCAAATTTGTTTATTCTAGCTTTTATCGTTTAGGAGGAGTTCCATGAACAAACCAACAAACATACACTTCAAAATATATTATAGTAGATAAGTCTAATTTTTATGTTTGATTGAGAGTTGCAATCTTCAAAATAAAGCATTAGTTAATTTTAATATATTTATATTTAATATAAGAAATCTAATTTAATAATAAAACTTTAATTAATACGGCGACTTATACTAGCCTCACTCATATTCTTATTGTTAGTCCTCATATTTCTCATATTAATTGTAATTCACTGTATTATCTGAATATTTCATGAACTAATTTTTTTTGGGAAATGTGGAAACGAGAAAACAACTGTATATGACCGAGAATATTCTACCACTGAACTACCGTAGCAGACTATTTTTCCTCTAGTCATCTGTGCGCAACAACAAGAATATTCCAGACTATTTATAATGTAGTGAATAATTAAATCAACATATGCCATACGTCTTTTTTTAAAAGAGATACATGATCATATATATATATAATGAAATTTTTCCTTAAGATCCAGTTATTTTCTTGAACCCAAAATTTATTTCATACTTTTCGGTGCGCTTTATAAAAAGAGTATAAATGAAAAAAAATTTTTTATATATTTTTATTACTACTTCTCAAAAAATCACGGTGGGTCGCGGAGACCGAACATCCGCACGGAGGGGTTCGCACGGCAGATCTGCCTGAGAACAACTGAATTCTAACCCATTATCAGTTAGAAAAAATTTTAAAAACTTACTAAAATTTTTAAATAAAATAAAGTGCGAATAAAATTCACAATCGATTTAAAAAAAACACATTAGACAGTCTTATATAAATATGTACAAAAACGAATTAAGTATTATATAAAGGAAGTTGTTTGTTGGGAAAAACTATACAGAAAATTTACATACACAGAGATAGGAGAAGATAGAGAGGAAGGGACAGGAGAGAAAGGAAGATACATCGATATAAGGGAAAGACAAAATATAGAGGAAATAGTAAGACATCGGAAATGATGGAGATAAAAATGGAGAGAGAGGGAGGGGGGTGAATAGGATTGGAGAAAGGGAGAGAGAGCAGCGGGAGAGAAATAGGTAGTAGAAGACTGGGTGAAGATTGAGTTTGTACCACTGGCCGTGAATTCTTATTACTGCGCTCGCTAGGTGAAGTGAGAGTTCATGAACACCTGGGTAAGTTGCGAGTGGGAGGAGGAGAATAATGGAAGTGGGTTGAGGGGGGGAGGGGGGAGTGAGAGAGAGAGAGAGAAAAAAGAAGGGATACCTAAAAGGGTGGGAGGCGATGGAAGGGGATGGGGGTTTAGTCTGTCTGCCGTGGCGAAGGGCTGTAAGGGCCGAGAAGAGGTTATGCGTTACTAATACCTCGTTAAAGGCGGCAAATTATATATATATTCCCCCTTCTCTCCCCCGTGGCTCTTAACGAAGAAGGAGCGAGCCGTGTACTTTAACGATGATAGTTCGACGATAAGGCGATTAATTTTATGCCCAAACGCTAAATTTCATTACCAGAGGGGATTAGTTCTCGCGTCTTTTTTTTTTTTAATTCGTTTAATTAATCACGGAGATGTATGCGCTGTCGAGACGGCATTGAACAGACTGAGGGTTTTCGAGATTGGAATTAGAATGCTATTGTGTGGTCGTTTTGTATTCCCTCTGGTTGGATAATTGTACCCCATATTTTAATGATTCTCAACCAGTGAGAAAAAATTTTTTTGAAACTTTTTCTCGAGAAAATTGCAGGCATCGACGTTCATTCGTCCCGTGAAAAGGCGTCGTTCTACGAAAATTAAGCCAAGTACCGCGAGGGATATGCCGAAAGGCTGTGGCTGTTGTCGTAACTACCAATTATAGATAATTAAGCGAAAAATATTATGGCGAAGCGTCGCTATGCGATGGATGCCTGTATTACGATGTTTAATGCCCTAAAAAATTCCGTATGATACAATACTAAAACGCACATCTTAGAAATCCACTTATGAAAAACGGTGGTATTATGTTTTCATCATGGTGGGATAGGTGTTATTTGATAAAATGTTTGGTGGGACATAAGATTATAAAAAATACCAAGAGTCGAATGATACCACGTATGCATAAAGCAATGCACGTCCATATTTGATGGACCTATCGTTGGAAGTGAACCCAATGATCGAAGGTTCTAAAAAATATCAAAATTAACTTCGTAACAGAACGGGCAACCTGGATTTCACAACCGTTTTGTAGCTATTGGAGCTATTACCATCTCAACCGGATTCCTGTCGCGTAGAGAGAGAGAGAGAGAGAGAGAGCTCGATATTCCATTTCCGGAAGATCGTAATTCGATCAACTCCCGATTTACCATATGCCTCGACATTCCGGCTGTATGGACTCCGGTTAATCAAAATCTATATTTCGGTCAATCGGAATTCAGGTAAAGCATGATCCGTGTTAATCGGAATCGAAATTTGGATTAGTCGACTTCCGGTTACTCGGCATCCGATTAATCGAGAGTTGAACGTACTTAGATCAAATATAAAGAAAGGTGAACAACAAACAAGAGCAACAAACATTTTTTTTTTGACTTTCCGAGCTATCAACCAAGAGGCTTTTTTTAACCAACAATTTTCATCACCAAGTTCCCAGAAGAACGACAATTGTTCGTACGAAGCGTAGACAGGAAATGGGTTTATGTTCTTTTTACGCCATCACACTTTTGAAAAAAAAGAAGAAGAAGAAGCGTTCCCTTCTTCTTTAGCTCGTCCTTTTTACCCAGGGGGAGCTAAATAAAAAAATGCACAAAAGGGGTTCCACTTACGTGGAATACGTGATTCGCCCGTTAAAAAAAAATTGCCAGCCTTTGAGTGCTGTTTACTACATACATAGAGTTCATGTGCCGCTGCGTTAAGCCTCTCTCTCTATGTAAAACGGAGAGGAGGTTTAGAGGGGGGAGGAGGTAGGTTGGGGGAGGGGGGAGGAGGTAGGTTGGGGGAGGGGCAGAGAAGGTATAAAGGAGCTGGAAAAAAAGGGCTGGGCCCGTTTCCGGGCGATAATTAATATAATTGGCTAGGGAGGAAAAAAATCTATTTGCAAACATTGAGATAATAAATGCACCGCATTGAGGTTTCAAGAGTGAGTGCGTGGCTGTGTGTGTGTGTATGTGCTCGTTTCCCTTCCAACATGGCGAGTTTCAAACGCATTTGTTGACAAAAAGGAGGAGAAGGTGTGGGGAAAAAACGTTCCACGTCAGGAATCGCAGATTAAGAAGAATTTGCCTCTCTTCGCTGATCTTTATATCTTCTTAATGAAGCACTCCACTTTATGACCTTATTACTTTACGAAAAACACTATATTATATATATATATATATATATATATATATATATATATATATATATATATATATATGTGTGTATAACAAAATACAATATAGAAGCGTCTTCACGTTCTTAATTTTGCCAGAGTGCTTGATTATAAAATTGCGCAATCATCTTTTAAAAGGTACGGACAAAAAAAATATTACCTAATTAATTCCCTTGGAATATTTCTCAAGATTTTACCAAGTTTTTTTATTTTTCTACTTATGATATGGGCACCTAACCATCTCCTCGCTTACTATATATTTTGTATGCCAGTGTTTTTAATTCCACATCGGAGGAAATAATAGATTTTTATGGGTAATTCTGCAGCTAAAGCAATCTAAAGTCGCAACGAAAACAATTATAAAAAATATTAAAAAGCAATAACCTGAGCCGTGAGAGATCATAATTAGACGCATGTTGTCATAATGCGATAAAGTCTACTGGCGTTTCTAAGTTCTGCTCTCGCACTCTCTGTCTGTTTGAAGTACTATCCCCAGTAATTGGTCTAACAAGTAAGTACAGTACAGGTTAGCCATAACATATAATGAAGATCGATATTTGAAGATATGGCAGATTAATTAAAATGAGAAAAATGTTTATATTTCGCATAAAAATATATATATACTAAATGTCATGGTGCCATATGGCACCACTGGGCTTGAAAGGGTTAAGTGGTTCCAAATTTTTGTAGACTATTTCAAATGTAAAAACAATTTCTCAGCACCTCCTTTAAACAATATTTTACAGGGTGTTTCAAAAGTCACCGTGCACTTATTAAATTGTCCGTAACTACATGCATTACACGTGAGACCAGTGCACAGAGATTTTTTGAGCACCCTGTATAATAATATATAAATAAATATATAGATAAATGTGTGTGTGTGTGTGTGTATTAGGGCATCCTGAGAGGGGGGGTCGTGGCGTAGTGGTGCGGGCGGTGGACTCTACGCTTAGCAAACTCGGTGCGAACTGGGTTGCCCGGCCCCACATTTGCGTGGTTATGAGGAGAACACTTAAATCAGCGGTTCCTCGGAAGGGACGTAAAGCCGTTGGTCCTGTTGGTGTTTCTCGTTAAGAGTAGGCTAATGCCGGCACCGGGTTTCTCTCCTCCCTTGCTTTGTGATTTAGACTGAGTAGCCTACTAGCGCATGAGTCGTTTGAAGTCACAAGGTCCCCCAATTGGTGGTGGCCCTAAGATAAACACAGTCGTGCGCGCTTGAAAAATTTAGTGCGCAGCACTTCAAAAGCTGCTGCGCATCTTAGAGGGAACCATGATTTCTAAGTTAGTGCTAGATCATCAACAACTTATCCAACTCCATAGAACAATAATAAAACACAACATGAAAAGGTAATGTAGGAATAATGGTGATTTTTGTGCACTGCACCCCTTGTTATCCACCAATAAAGTGATTTGCAGTGTAACATGTAGATGTTATCTGAGAAAGGATTGTTGCCTTAAGAACCTAGCAACTCATCCATGTTGCCATATTTAACCAAACACGGTTTTTTCGCGGCAGCATTAAAAATCAGCTACGGTACCCTTAGCATTCCGCGGTAATGATTCTGGAAAGCACTGAGGTAATTCCTTTAGCCGTAAAACGTTTGATGCATGGCCACTGCCACATTGACAACAGCGTACATAAATACATCAGGCGGGAAATTAGGTAGATCCTTCTCCCAGATAATGAAACAGTAATCCGTTTTATTCAGGGGGTTCACGGCCGCCCGTATGCAATCTCTCATTGGCCGACCGTGTGCAAGTCTCTCATTGGTCGCCCTTATTAGGCGTTCTTTACAAAAATTAAAAGAAAACGCCTTATGGTTTGATAAATTTCCGTAGCCAATAAATATGAAAGAATATACGACATATTATAATACCATTCTCATTACTGTTGTTTGGCCGCCCGTGGGCGTCGTATGCACAGCACATTTGGTTTCATTGATGCCGGAGATATCATATTTCATCCATCGGAAATAAGCCGTATGGTGAAATAAGTAAATTATTTTTAAAAGTTTTCCTTGTTTTAGTTTGGGCCCATTTGTAAAAACATAGATGAATTTTAACTGTTTCATTTCGAACGATTTGGGTTGAATGTGGTACCATTTTGGAACCAGTTTTTCTTTTTCATTGTTAGCAAGCGAATATACGATCTCAAGGTTCTTCCATTAACAATAAGATACTAAACTTAGAAACAGAAACTCTTAAATCATGTTTCATTCTTGTGGGGATACACGGTCGAAGAAATCATTAACGATTTTCTCACTTCCGCAGCTTGACAGACTCAATCTTTCGCTGTCACCATATTTGCGAACGCGTTACTCACAAATGAGAAGTAATTCCGAGAACTTTCTCTGATCCGAAAATGCATATACATCATCAATTTCTTGTTTTTCTCAAGGTGTATATTTCAAGACCGATGTAAATTCGCTGGTTACCTTTGCGACATTCGAAACTGAAAATGTTTACACACACCCACACGCATATATATATTCGAGCGAGATAATCCCTTAATTAATGTGTTACAGCGAACAGAGGTCCCTAGAATATTAAACGGTTGAACGGAAAAATAATCTCACGAGTCGAAGAGCTGACCAAGGATGCCCGAGTGAGCTTAATCTTTCGAACCGGTCGTAAATAGCCAGGCCACACGATTTTCTTTTTACACCGCCACGTTTCGAAAGGAAAATTATGTGAACTTTTAAAGAGCCGTCATACTTATGGCAGCTTCGGCGGTAATTTTCTCATCTTTGTTACAGGTGCTATGGTTTCGAACAAAAGGGCGCTCCTGCGACGTAGCTGCAGGCTGGTGTATGTGCGTATAATGAACAAATAAAATTACAACTGATGGAACAGTTCCTCCAAGGTCACGCCCATCACCGTGAATTTATGTGTGTGTGTGTGTGTAAATGTATGTGGTAAATTATATAGAACAAAATGAACGTTTCAGTTTATTTCTTCGTGCTTTAAATCTTTATGAAAGTTATGGTCGACTGACATACTGCTAGAGTTGATTTCGACATTTGTTCTAATGCGTAAAAGGTTTTTCATCTGCGGTGATGGTAAACGGAAGAAAATACAAACGTGAAGCAACATGCTTCATTTTTTCGCCTTTCAACGTTTTTCTTTGAATAAGTCGAAAGAAAGTAAACATTTTCTTCTACGAAGTTACGAAAATGTTTTTTTAAGCACAACTTAAAATCCGCATGCTTTTTAGAACGGAGGTCCGCAACCTGGTGCTCCCGAGCACCGCGGCGCTCTTTCGCAGCTTTACCGCGTACTCCTATGATGCTAAAAAAATCGTCTTTTATAGTAATATTCATTTGATTCGTTCGCCTGTTTTCTTTGTAAACGCAAGAAATCACTTTGACGTTGATTTGATTTTTGATCATTCCTAGTTTAACAGAAGTGTTGTGGTGCTCGATGGGTGCTCCATGATGTAACTCGGTGAGCGATTCGTGCTCTATAATTTAACTTGGTGCTCGACACATCGAAAAGGTTGCCAACCCCTATTTTAGAGAGTCCTATCTAAACATTCTAAAAATCAAACCAATCGTATTTAGCTCTAGTTTTATGGCACAGAAAATGTATCCTGGTTTTTCAAGGATTCCGAACAGGGCCTATTTTAAAGTGCAGCTCTAACAAGTTTGTGTAGTTCTGAAAGTCCATGTGTGCAATAAATTGTAAAATTAATTTTGTTCGGTTGTTAATTTAAACATTATTACTTATACTACAACTGGCAGCTACAAAAATACAATCCACTTTTAACTAACTTTTAATTGCATTTGACTACTTTGTCTCCATCAATTTTTAGTTAAGTGTAAACCTAAAAATATTAATTGAAATTTGACAGTTTTAGAAGAAGACAAAAACTTTTGAAAATTATCGCACGTGCGCCTAAAATGCATTCAAAAATGTCCGCCTGAGGTGCATTTTTTAAGCCGGCTTGCTCCGGTCACCAAGAGTGAGCCCTAACATATTCTTTTTGTGCAGCTCTAAAATTTCCTTAAAATAAACCCTGATTCCGAACAACAAACAAAAAAGGAACGGGAGAGAGGGCATCCTACCAACATTTCAACCAAGCACGCCCTCTGCAGCACAATACCCTCGACCTTGCCATCAAGAGTAAGTACTAAGACGAAACCGACATGAAACTCTTTTCGTAATACCATCCCACACATTCCCGTAATTTGTTTAACTTACAATAAAAGAATACCACGACTTCAGATCTTCTTTTCCCTCACGGACGCACGCGTTACAAAACGCTTCCCTTCTTTAAAAGCACCAATCACGAAACAAAAAAGAGAGAGAAATTGCTACGCCGGTAAAAAAGAAAAAGAAAACGTCAAAAAAATATTAAAATAAACACATCTCCGGCCCGTCTAGGTGTCGCAAGAATTGCGGAAGAACCTCTTCAAAAAAATAAAATAAAATAAGCCTTCGGTCCTCGTCCTTCTTTCGTTTTTCTTTTCTTTTATTTTTTTAATAGGCGCCGGGAAACAAATCAAATCCACTCTTACACTCGAGGCGACGCAGTGACAACAAAACGAGGGGAAAATCTTGGAGACAACTATATCTATATATATATACACACACACACATAAAGAGAGAGGGAAAAGGAAAGTTTGGTAACCCATTCACGTCTCTCTTCAAAACGCTAGAGTGCTGAGTCTTCCCAAAAATAAAAATTAAGAAAAAATAAAACCTCTTTTCTTTCCCCGTGAAAAGTTTGAAGAGCGAAGAAGGTACATAGAGGTGGCGAAGAAGGTAGAGAAGAAGACCAGTCCGAAAAATCCTTGACCTGATAGATGCTTCCACGGGATTTCTAATAGTCAGGTGCTTCCACGTGTATCCACTTCTTCTTTTTAAAGCTCTCACCCTCGAGACAAAACGAAAACTAACGATCCCCGCCTCCGTCCTATCGTAGGTCGACAAATCACGCGCCAATCCTGTACTACCTCCCACCATTTTATTTTTTTAAATTTATCTGCATTTATGATCGACTAATATAATATCACCGGTAAGGAAACCCGCGCATTATTGGGCATTAAAATAAAAAAAGTTGCGTTCGTAATTTCTTCCCGTACGGCTACGCCAAGGGGGCGGCCAGAGGTTTGTTTTTTTTTTCTCTGGCGCCCTAAGAGAGAAACCGCTGTATCGCCACACCCCAAACTAAAAAATGTCGTTACGACGTGATTGAAAGAACCCGTTATTTCATTCGTTATTTCGGAACATAATCGACGATGAAAAGTAAATTAAATTTAATCTACATCCCTGCATGCCCCGCGATATAAATTGATATCCAAAATGTATTCACTTGCATAGATCAGGGGTTTCAAACCGGTCGTACTCGTGCCCCTTAGGGGTACGTCAAGAGTTTTGAAGGCGTACGCGAAAGTGTCAAGGATTATATCTTCTCTTCTTATTTCATCTTTCGTGTGTGACCCCTGAATCAAAAGTTGCGAGAATAACGTTATAAAACGGAAAAACTGTGAATTTTAACGTTATAAACATGAGTTATCCATCTTTACACAAGTGTTATTACATCTCGTTATCACTTTAATATGTACTAAAGGGTACGTGAACATTAAAAATGCTATGAAGGATTATTATTACAGTTCTCTGTCATAGGACGCGTCCTTTATTTAAAATAAAACTGTGCTCTCTCCATATATTTCTACCCTGAGCAATACCCTTCAATTGTTCGTAACTTCTTCCTTCTTTTAATTCATCAATAAATTGAATCCTTCTCCTACTTCCTCCATTTTTTCCTTCAACAAACTAACTATTCTCAGTATATGTCCTAACCAATTAGCCTTCCATTGCTTTATCACCTGTAGTATTTTTCTTTTCCCATTCCGTCAGAAAAAAAGTTTGAAAATCTCTATAGTCTGTTCACTATCTAAAGTCTCTTGGCATACGCCACTTAGCAGCAGCCAATAGGAGACGGTTAGTTTGGGAAGGTAGTGGGGGGAACTCAGCGTTAAGGTCGGTTTATAAAAAAATTAAGGAAAACTTAACTCGAAATTTAAATTCAAATTAACTTAACAACTTAAATGTGTTCATGATAAAAATTAGCGTGGATTAACGCCATCTGTTTTTCTTTAGTTCAACCTATGACAAATACTATGCGTTTATCTAAATTGGCGGTGAATGTTGAGGTACCGTAAGAGTTTTCGGCACAATGGACCAACTGAAACAAGATGACATAGTTGATGGCGTGTCGGCAGTTTTATTGATTGCTTCTGCAGCTCTTCTGGTGAAAAAACGCCAAAGAAGATGGGCCGTAAGGCCTATTAATAGCGAGAGGGACAGCCAAGGACAATTCCGTCTATTTAAGGATATGAAAATATCTGATCATGAACAATTTTTCTCAGATTTCCCACAAAACCACTAACAAGCGAACAACTGACAAAAGGGAACCGCGAAATAACTGACTACTACTAGGCGCTCTTAAGTTAATTTCACGTTAATTCAAACACATCTGAATCCTACGCTAATTTTTTCCGTAACTTAAGGCAGTTTATAAGTTAAGTTGTGACATGAACGTTGCCATTGGCGTTAAGGCATTGAAATATCACGTTAAGTCTAAGTTCAAGCTAATTTGGCGTTAATTTTTTTTATAAACCGACCTTTACTCTTGCTCTCAAAGCGTTCACATCGATCTGCGTTGCCATTTCTACCGCCGTTTCCTTGCTGTTGCTGTTCGTGATTGGGTATCCGTTCTCCCGCGCGAAAGTTGTGAGGGGCGATGAAAGGGGAAACGTTCGTGATTGGCTACTTGCTCTATGAAGGCCAAGAGACTTTAGACAGTGAACAGACTATAGTATAGATGGACGATATGGATAGCGCCTCAAATACTTCAGCCGCCCGCCTCGCCGGTACCACGGGTCGGCCCTTGTTGCGTCTATATGCACATGCGGGACTCCTATAGAATACGGTATCATTCACCCTGGAGAGAGGAGGTAATAAAACAAATGAATAAAGGGAGGGGCGTGCCTCGCATCCACCTTCCCTTCTCCTAATCTCCGCACGCACTCTCTCTCTTCAACATTTTACTTTCCTATTCAATAACGCGCCAGATCGTCCTCTTCCATCTTCTTCGATAAAACTCGTGTTGGTTTGTTCCCCCAGGTGGACGGGAAGAAGGATAATGGAATGGGATGGGGTGAAAAGCGTGTGATTCATGCAGTGGTTTAAAAGGGTTAAGGGGGGAGGGGAGAAGAAAAAGAATGGGGGAGAGGGGAAGGGGGGAGGGGAGGGGGGAGGGGGAGAAAGGTAAAGCTGCAGTGCAGGAGGTATAAGGGACATGGGCAGACACAGGTGCACTCTGCGAGACTGAAATCGCTGCCTTCTTGACTACCGTTAGGAGTGTTTTTTTCCTCTGTTTTTGAAGTAGAGGTACTACCGCGTCCATTTACGTTCCTTCCGGTGATGGTGTCTGTAAAAATGGGATGGGTTTTCGCGATATTCGAGTTTTTGTTTTCTTTTTTTTTTTGCGCATAGAGAATAGATCCGAGCGTTTCGCGAAAACAACACCGGCAACTTCGCAGCTTATTTATTATCCGATGTCTTTACGGCAACTCTGACAGATTTTTTAAAAATTTTTCTTCTCAGATTTCTCACGCGATGCTGTTGCCTTTCGCGTCGGATCACCTGTGATTTAGTTATGTGACCACCTGTGATCTAAAAAGTAAAATTACGGACAATGCGTTCTATTTTCAATATCTATTTATTACATAATCCGCCAGGGAAGCCATAATGATGTAAAATTCCGTAGTTAAGTAAATCAGAAAAATAACTGTAAAAATTCCACTTCATTAATAAAGTGGAATTTCTATTAAGTTATTTGTTCGATTTTGTTTCTATATCTATAATTGATGTCCAATATAAAAGGCCTGAGTGCCACTTTTGAGCTGTAATAAAAAAACAAGGAAAGAGTTGCTGAAGCAAAGAGTAAATGGTGGGTTTTTATTAAAAAATAAATTTGTATGGAAAGACCGATAATACGTGCACAACGAGGCATTAGCTGATTTAAAAAAAAGTCAATGAATAAGATGAACTTTAATTTCTGTTAGTTAATAATAGCGGAGATGTAGATTTATTTCTGTGGAAAAGGGTGAATCTGGACAGGAAGGGCTCTCGCATTAGCTGATTCTGAACTTATTCATAAACTATAAGATAAGATTTGTTATGTGACTACAATTTTTGCGAATGAACTACCTCATTCATAAATTAATCATTTTTGCAATACTTGATCAAACAAATTTGAAATTACCCAAAACAAAGTTAGATGGCATCTCACTGCGAGACAACCTTGCCGAAACGACGCAAAATTTTAAAAAATATATACATTCTTAATCAATTTATGCGACAGAGAGAGAGAGAGAGAGAAAACAAATTAAACTTTGAGTTTATTTTCGTGAAAATCCTGCCGCTAAAGACGTTGTCGTCATAAATACGTTTGTTCTCGAGGCAAACCGCAAAATACTTATAACGATCGTTCCGAAAGTTTTAAAAATAGCCAATTTCTGCGTTTTTTCCTTATTTCCCAGTTAAGAAGGACAGGAACGGACACCAATTACCATATTGTCACAGCGACGCAATATTTTTGCCGACTTTTTTCCTTCCTATTCGGAGACCAAATTTCGTTCAAACGCGGAGTAGGGGAGAAGTGTCCGTCCTTGGCACCCTCCAAGCCCCCGTATTTGCCTTCGCGGATTGAAATAAACGAAAAAACAAAAATCGTCCTTTTTTTTGAGATCATCCGATTTGGGTTAGGGACGGTAAATACGGTCCTTGGTTCGAATCCGTCGGAATATCGACCGGTCCGTCCGTTTCCTTCCAAAAAAACGAAAAAATCACTTGTCTCAATGCCGTCCGGTTTTAAGTCAGACGGGAACCGTTTCACAACTTTTCTTTTATGGCGTTTTATTGTCTTCCTCTCGTTTGCCCTAGCACGCACCTAAAGGGTAAGTTGCTGACCTTCCGATCATATGGTCCCGAAAAATCGATCGAGTGCTTCCTTCCTAAATGCGGTCGATTCTTCTGCGTCGTTTCTCTCGATACCGAAGCAGATGTCAGAGATGGGGACTGGTCGCAGAGAGCACTTGGGTCGCTGTGAACGTGGACACTTTTATTCAGCGAATTCGCTTTATCAATGTCCCTGCTGTTGCACGAGTTCCCATAACACATGTTCGTTACAACACGGTTCGTTTTCAATCCTTAATAAAAACACAACGGGGTCTTTTTTTTTTCCTCATTAACGCGGTTTGATCGGACTTGGGAAGACCCCAAATTGTCCAAATGTTTGGAGGAATATTTTTTGTTAGAATTTAGGCCCCAACCCCGATAGAAATTCCTGGGTGCGCGACTGCTATAGTCGCTTCAACATCTAAAGTCTCTTGGCCTTGAAAACGGGGCGTACGCCAGTTAGCAGCAGCCAATAGGAGACGGCTTGTTTGGGAAGGTAGTGGGGAGGAAACCAGTCTCACTCCTGCTCTCGAAGAGGTGATCGGGATGCGTTGCCATTAGAAATTTCGTAGTATATCAGCTGAAGGCGAAGATCCGCAAGATCTGGCAACGCGCACCGATATCTGCTCTCCCGCACGAAAGTTGAGGGGGGCGATGGAAGGGGAAACGTTCGTGATTGGCTACTTGCTCTAAGTAGGCCAAGAGCCTTCAGATGGTGAAGCGACTATAGTAAGATATCGAAAAATTCAAATTAAGAATTCAGTCGCGGTAGACCTTTTAAAATTGCGGAGACTCGACTCTCACAAGTTTTTTTTTTTTAGCGATCCCCCTATACTGTGAGAAACACAACAAACCCTCTTGATTCTAGTTAACGTTCGATATCTAGACATTAAATGTGCCCTTTTTCTGGTAACGTTTAAAAACAATTTCTTTAAATATGCAAAGTGTCATATTTTTTTAAAGAAAGGATGATAAGACAGAATACTCTCATTCCGCCGAAACACCCTTCGACAAAACAGGAAAAATATACGGGAAAATAAAATATAAAACATATCATGCTCCATAATAAAACATTTGATAAAATGCATCATTGAATACTGTACGTATCAGTCAAAAGCATATCGACATAGTGAAAATTACCTTATAAAACAAATGAAATCAAACCAACCAATTGGGGGTGGACCTTGTGACTTCAAACGACTCCAGCGCTAGAAGGCTTCTCAGTCTAAATCACAAATCAAGGGAGGAGTGAAACCCGGTGCCGGCATTAGCCTACTCTTAACGAGAAACACCAAGGGGACCAACGGCTTTACGTCCCATCCGAAGGACGGGGCGCTGATTTGCGTGTTCTCCTCTAAACACGCAAATGGGAAGCCGGGCAACCCGGTTCGCACCGAGTTTGCTAAGCGTAGCAGGCCAGCGCCCGCACCACTACGCCACGACTCCCCCCGAAATCAAACTCACTATGTAAATTTACACTTTAACTGACTTTCACGACTAAATTCATGGTAACAACTGAATTGTTCAACGAGGTGATGCCTTTGAGCAAATATAAATTATAAAAATCAATCATGAAAAATTCTACGTAAAATGAATTCTCCAATTTTTGTATCATTGAGTGCAGAGATGTTCTTCGCCGAGTGATTTATCCCGCCAAAATTTCCATTTTTTCCCGCCTAGAGCTAAAACCACGCCCTCGGACGGACGGGGGCGGGAACCGACAGGCGCGACGAAAACAATTGGACATTCCGTAAAAACACGCCGCGAATCGACCCGTCTCGCGTGTCATTAAAAGGTTCGCCCACTTCGCTTCCAACTTCCATCAGAGAAGAGGTGGAAGAAGAACAAGAAGGACGCGAGTGCAACGGGAGTGATGTCGTCCGAGCTAAACAAACCCGATCACTTTTCTCCTCAGAAGAGTTCGGAATTGAGTTCGCGCCGTCGCCGCTACGCCATTCATTCTCATCGGTCTCCTTTCAGTCACTCGAAGGCACGCCATTCCTTTTAATTCACTTCCGAGGTAGATGAAGTACCGTTTCAAACAGCTGTCGCTTACCCTCCCCTTCCCCACCCCCATGCATGCATTCAGCCAGCAAAATGAGCATGGGAATCGCAATGGCGTTGTGCAACTGCGTTTTTTCCTCCGTTGTCTTTTTCTCCTTTCGCTTCAAATTCCGGGAAGAAAATTGAAAAAAGAGGAAGGATGAATGAGGGAGGGGTGGATAAAAGGTCGAGTTCAATTGATTGATTTTTTCTTCGACGTAAAAGAAGAAACAAAAGACGGTCAGATTGCGTCGAAGAATTATTATAATTATCCAATAGACGGACTGTTAAGAACTGTTGTTGATTCTTTGCATAAAGCATCGTAAGGGGGGAGACTATATAGCCACTACCTAAAACGTAACCTAAATTTCATTCCGCATTATATAAACCATTGGTTCCCAAACTGAGGGGAGTGAGAGACTTCCAGGAGGGGGGGGGAGGGGGGGGGAGGGGGGGGGGCGAGACCATGAGAAAAAAATCAATTTTTAATGTAAACTTCGGCTGAAATAGTTAAATCTTATTTTTCAATCTTTCCAATATGTACCAGATACATGGGTAAAATAATTACGAGTTAGCTGATCACGAATAATGATGTAAATACTAGAGCAAAGGTTTACATTTATTTCAATGAACGGTGCGGAATGACAGCTTCATGAAAACCAAAAGGGAGGCGTCATGCCAAAAAGATTGGGAACCATCGATATAAACGATAAAATACGGGAGGAATTTGGAGCGACGTTTTTATATGGAAATAGTTGTTAAAAATTTAACACGAAAGAGACTGAATATACGACTGCCGCGTTATTGGATACCAAAAATATTAACATTTTTTTTGCGATTCGAAAAATATTTATCTGAGAAAATTACTTCAATTCGGATATTCTTTGGAAAAAAAATAAATTAAATAAACATTTTATATAAAATCGCGATAAAATTTTTCCTCTGCACCCTGCATTTTTCAATGTCAGGAGCTTTATTTTCAGATTTTTCTATTTACTATATATATAAGTATATCGGTTATGGCCGCAGCTGATTGAGATAAATTATTTCCTAGCTAATATTTTCGCCATTTTGTTTAATCGTTTCTCGTAGCACGATGTATCGACACCTTCCCATCTTTCGTCCCCGATTCCCAAAGTTAATCATCCTCTTCCACGCTCTCCATCGTCCTGAATTTCAAAGTACGTATTTTCCTCTCTCTCCCAACCCGTGCAAAGGCGGTCGGCCGTTCAGAATCGACGCGACATTTCTCGCTTCATTCCTCTATGTATTTCCCGGTTATCTCCCATCTGCACATTTCCCGCCGTGTCTTCCCCCTTCTTATAAACCTTACCGCAAAGTCTTCGTTCCTCCGACGGAAACAGCATCCTCGAATCGTTGCCTTGTCACGAAGTATTATAACTCCGCCGACGCAGGATCGTTTCATAACCGAAGAGATGGGACGCGGAAACGTGGAAATTCCGCCACCTATTCGACGTCGGACGAATAAATCGAGGTTGAAAGCGTTAAGCGAACAGTTTCATAACCGACGGCTTGAGTCGGGGGAGGCGCGAAAAAGTTACGCGAATCTGACGCCGGCGTGAAAGATGTGGCAGACGGAACTGCGTCGAAACCGTCTTATGTCTGCTACGATTTTTCCGCAGCTTCTTACACGCGATGCTGTCGTCTTGTACGAGGACTGGAAATGCGTTAAGTTCTCGTTTGTTGGGTGGATTGCTTATATTTGAGATAAAGTTGGATGTTTTTATGCGTTTGAAAGTTTTTGTAGCGAACTGGATTTTTTCTGTCATTGTATACTACGATTCTGTGATTCTCTGGTTCCATTGTTGCCAAATAGACGAATATCGCTCTAGCTAGGAAGAAATAGGATAAAGATTTTCATTTATCATTTAGCTCTTGGCTTTCGGTACAACGACGTTCAGTTTCCTTTCGAAATATCAAGTAAGGTACGGAAAATTTTAAATTATGCGTCGTTTTCTCGTAGAATTATGATAAATGAATCCTAACAACTCCGTACGTTTTCCGTAAATACATGACTAAAAGAACATATACACTATCCTTAATGGAAATTAGTGAAATTATTTAAAAACAGAATATATACCAATTGTTCCCTTAATTTCGTTGGAAGATATTTCGAATAATTCTTACATGGACAACGATCGTACCAATGCTATTTCAAAATATACGTGGAATTTTTTTCACACGCTACAAATTCTTCTATATTACAGTAATATTACCGGAGAATAAACTCTTTTGAATATCCACGAGGCAAATGAATATTAAAAACTTGTAAGTGTAACTCTCAGCCAAATGTTCGTTATCATACATTTAAACCTATACAAAACGAAAGGTCAATTGCGCACAGACACGCCTTCATTACGGAAATTGCACGACGACAAATTATGCATTTCCGCCCATGTTTTGTGAGAACTGTTGCGGTTTCAGGGTGGGTGGGGGTGGGATGAAAAAATGACAGTACAGGCATCGGGCACGATTGAGTGTCGGGCTCCGTGGACCATGAGAGGCCGATCCGGTCGTTTCCACGGCAACTCCGCTATCTCTCACAACGATCCACTTTGTAAATCCACCCGACCAAAAGTTTCCGATTGTGAAAAGGAATGCAGAAAGAGAAGGGGATGTCATTCTCTCCCACGGGAGAGTTCGACGACCGGAAGAGACAGAGAGAGAGACCTCGAGTCGTCCGATTGTCAAAATGATCCCCAAAAATTCGAAAGGAAGCTGAAGAAGTATGTAATTAGAAAAAGTGATGAATTGCGGAGCGGAGGCATATCATCGTAACACCGATCGCTGCTGTAAAAAGGCTACAAGCAGCTAACCGATCCCTGTGACGTAGTCAGCGCAAGTTAAAGCCTGTCACACTGGGCTCATACCTTTCAGTTGCCGCGGAGATCGAAAGGGTGCGCTTTCGAACAGTAGTACTTTAGTACAATTAAAAACAAGTTAGGAAAGTGTGCAGCGTATCACAGATGGGCGCGTTTCGTGTAATGAGGTATTAGAAAGACATGATATAGTACCTGTATGTAAGGGAAATAGCGTTTTAAAGTTCTTTTCTTCATCATAAATAATCCATTTTCTTTCTATTTAAAAATATTGCATGCACACGTAAGGAAATTAAACGTTAGTTTGTGAGATTGTGTATGTTAGCAACAATGAAGAAGTAACCATGCAAGAAATTTTCTAAGTTAAACTCGAATTAAGACATTTTTGTTTGATTTTCTCGATAACGGCTACTTCTACGATAAAAATGGATAGGAAAGGAAACACTCTCCTTTACTAATTCTACAACTTTTATTTGAAAGATCTTTTCATATGACTAATACTTTACGAGATATGACGAAAATTTCATTTTTTGTCACAAGTTAAGTGGCGTACGTGATTCATTTTAGCGATTTTCTTGTTATCTTTCATTGTAAGTCCTTAATATCAAATTTCATGAATGTCCGTTCGGTGGAAGCCGAGAACGAACATTCGGACGGACGGACGGACGGACGGACGGACAGACAGACGGACAGACCGACGACAAATGGCGCTCACGCTGGAAGCGAAAAGCGCCTGAAAAACGGTTTAAGTCACTTGAATGCCTTAGGCAGGCTTTTCAGGAGAATAAATTATACATCGTGTGGGTTGATGTTTTGAAAAAATGTGATGGTTAAAATAAATGCAACATTGTTATTTAAAACCTTGTTTCAAACTTTTCTAGTTAGCTTCGTATATTATCGATAATAATAACTTTGGTTACCATATGATGTACTCTTCATGGCTTCCTTATCCAGCAAAAAAAAAGAACGGATTGTATAATTTTTAATCCGCAAAATCGTGTCGTACATTGTTCGGGTAATTAGAGATGCGAAGGCCGCTAATTCCCAACAACGCAATGCGTCTTTTAGCACTGACCTGCGAGTCGAATAGTAATGTCTTGGTACGGTCATGTTTTTCTACATGTGATCATATACCTACTACGTGTTTTCTCACGGTAAATTCTCATTTTGTAAAATACATATTCTGCTGTCATCTCTTCGTAAGCCTTGTAATTTATGCAGCTCCATGACTTATGACGACAGCGTTCTATATCTGTCATACGAAATGGGCCATTAATTCGTCTTCGACCTCTCGTCGAACATTCGATAAATAACATGTTGGTGTGCTGGTGCTTGTAATGCACACTCCTGTTCGGTTTAGATTTAAAGAACTTATAACCGTATAATTCGTCCCGGCAAAAAATCTATAACGTATGCATTTTATTAACAAAACCTAAAAAATTCATTTCAACGAACATGTGACATAGGTTTTCAAATCAATATACTGTGTCTACATTTCTTTCAAAACATACAGTTTTCGCAGCGCATAGTTAGCCTAAGGCCGACAACATTATCCCAATGTCGGCCATATTCAACATCGAACACTTGATACCAGTTATTTGATATAGAATACTTGATTTTTATTATCGAGTATTTGATAGGCAACGGCGAAAATTATCCAAACCAACTAAAACGTTTCGAAAATTGAAGAGATATGGCTCCAATCCCTTTGGGAAAGGAACTTGTGCCAAATCTGAAGTCTCGTAATTACTGATAATTAGCTGAAAATTAATTAACGGGAAATGTCAGGGATATCATCCTGAAAATCAATAACTTAGAATAAATTTAAATCGAACTTCACGTTAATAGCTTTCACTACGATGTTTTATTTTCTCATAATGTAAGCCTTAACCTTCGGCGCAGCGTTATAGTGTAATGCAAATTAATGTAACTCTGTCAAAAGTCAGTCAAACATATATCGCGATCATGAAAAGCACTAATTATTTAAGTTACTCTAATGTGACTTAATTAAAGATCAAGACTGAGGCAAAAAAATATACGATTAATTTCTCTCGACCTTTTCTGCGCAGCAGGACAAGCTTAAATACCTTCAATTATTTAGGTGATTCATGATCAGATCAGATAAAGTCTCCATTACAGAGAACAGGATTCGATAAACCGGATCTAGCTTCTCTCACGAAATACCGAAACGCTTTAGGTGTATCATTCGAATCATAACCTTTCGTCAAGCGTTTAAAATAACAAAAATTAATTTCTCTCGCATTTCCATTTGTCTACACGTTCTTCCTCTATGTATTTCCAGCTAGAATCCTGAGAAGCGGAGATTTCTACAAAAAAAACTAGAATCTTCCATGGACCGAAAATTCGTTACATGCCACCTCATTTATTTGTTCCAAACAGTTATTCGAAATTTTTCCATATCGCTCTAGAATAATTCTTGACGGTTTTTCCGCAGCAGATTTATAAAACTTGAGAGTCCGCGACCGTGGGAGAAGACAGTTTTATGGGGTCATGCAGATCTATCAATTATCTACATACTAGTGTAATTACCGTTGAAATATCAACGGAAGAATTATAGGTAGATAGATAGATTATTATTATTTTCATTTAAAATAATTAATATCACACTTTTACATAAGAAATATTTTGTCATATACAACATTTCTAGTGAATATTCTGTTGTTGAAGGGCTATCTTTAGTTAAACTTAAAATAGTTGCCTCTCTCTCCCTCCCTCCCCCTCCCCTCTCCCATCCTCTCTCCCTCCCCCTCTCACACCCTTTCTCCCTCCCGCCTCTCTCCCCGTCCCCCATCTCACACCCTCTCTCCCTCTCACACCCTATCTCTCCCTCTCCCCCCTTTCATGCCCTCCCCCTCCTCATTTCTCCCCCACTCTCCCCTCCCCACTCTCCCCTCCCCCCTCTACTCCCTCTACCCCCTCCCTCTCGCTCCCCCTCTACCTCTCTCCCTCCCCCCCCCATCTCTCGTATTAAAAGTATTCAAAGCACGTTTATAACCATAAGGACTGAATTAACAATATGATATAGAGGTCTAGCAATGGAATTGGTAGGCAAGGCAAAATCCCGTTAAAATGGCAAGATTTCCTCAAACTGTGTGAATTAAACGTTTACATTGAGCGATTTAGAATTGTAGGCGGAAAAAAGATGAAAAGAATAAGAAACTTTATAATGTTTTCTTCAAAATGGCTTATATCCGAAGACTGTAGGTCAATTCTTTCTATTTTTAATCTAAAAATGAATGAAAGCCTGCACGTCGAAATGTCCATTTTTACGTGTTACCTAATGGGAAATGGAAATTATCTCCTGGAATCGAACCCGAGTCTTTAATCTCGAGTTAGATACATTAAAACTTTTTGTTATTATATAATAATGCTATCCTGAAAATTTCATCGAATTCGGTTCAGTCGTTTGCGAGATATTAAACTTCAAAAAGCATTACATGACAAAGTGACATTGTGACAATGTCTTTTATATGATAGATTACAATAGACATAACGAAATCTATTTTCGCGCGAGGGGGTCAAAAGTTGGTAGTTCTGCCACTGCGTTTTTTCTCGTTTTCCGGTATTCACAATATGTCACCGTTTTGTAAGGACCGTATACCAAAAGTTAAAGCAATAAGATCAATTATTGTTTTACCAGCCACTGATCGTTCACAAGCAGAATAAAAAGATTTTAAAAAATAAATTGATCTTAAATATACTTATAGCATTTTGTCTTCACTAATATAAAATTTTATTATTAAATTACCTTGTGAAAAAAGACAGCATTTCATTTGAAATTTTGGAGTTTCATCTGGATAATCTAGTATTCATAGAAAGTCTTCAAGTTGTTATTTTCTCAAGAAAGTTTACATGTCTATTTCCGATAACAATAACTCTCAAACAATCAATGAGAAACTTTCATAAGCTCAGTAAATAATTCGAAAAGAACCTCAACAACATTTTTTAAAGGTTTTGCTAGCTAACCAGGCGAGAGAGTGTAGACAGCTTTTCAAAATAAGCAAAAAAATTGCGAGATACATACAAAATAATAATAAGTTAAAAGGAATGTTATGATACTTTCGATTAGTTCATGCGAACATTTTTTTTTAAGTTGAGAAGAATAAAACGGGAGGGTTTTCTCGTTAATGCAGCGGGTTAAGTTTAAGGCTCGGGGAAGTAATTCACACGAAGAGACACTTTTTATATAAAAATTCTACTCTGAACAAGACCTTAAATATTAGCTAATATGACATTTATTTTTCTCAAGTTCATTTTACTTTTAAAAGAACTCTCGTAAATAAACGTGAACTTTAGGGGCGTTACGTTACAGCGAGCGAATGTTTTTCCCGACTGCTTCACCCCATAAAAAGAACTGGTTTAATGGACTTCTCAAGAAGATCCTCGGGTTTTCGACCTCAGATTTTTTTTACATCATCTCCAACAGAAAAACCTTTGGAAAACAATGACGCATTGCCTCGAAAACTTTTTTTTTTTACGTTCGACTAAAAAAACTTCAAATAACCAGAACTTTTTGTCTTGGTTAAACCCGTGAGCTAAAAAAAAAAGAGAACGGCGTGCAAAAAAAATATACCTCCATCTTCTCCCCCAATCGCGCATGCACCAAAACGGGATCTCTCTCTCTCTTTTTCTCCTGCACACCGGCATATCCCTGCACCTCACCAATCTTCGTCCGAATCTCCCTCACTCGAGAGAACTCCAGAAAGAAAAAAAACCTATTTCACTAACACCATCCGCGTGCGAAGGAGTCACGACGCAACAGGGGATTGGGGGGGGGGGAGGAAGAGAGAGAGAGAGAGGAGGTGGAAGAGGGGTGGTGGTAAGGGTTGGCTTTTCCAGAGTCTTATTCATGAGCGGGAAGGCATGGGAAGAAACCCCAACTGTTGTGGGTGGATAAGCTGCTCCTACTATACAGTCGACGAAGCGTGGGAGGATTGGTTGCCATGGAAACGCGCAGAGGGTGGGTCGTAGAGAGGGGGGGGGGAGGAGGAGGAGAAAAACAGAAGGATAAGCAAAGAGAGAGAGAGGAGGTGTGGGAATACCCGAGAGAAAGCGTTACAGACAGATTGAAAAGAGAGGAGGAGAGAGGGTGTGGAACAAAGGATGAAGTGTTTTTCGAACAATTCCCTCTCTCTCTCAAAAAGAAAATGAACGAGGAAGCTGCGCGTTACAGGTCACAAAGTGGGACGATGTTTTAAAGCGTTGGCCGTAAATAGGAGTAACAATGGATGGAAGAAGAGGAAGAAGAGAGGCAACCTGGTGAGAGGGAGAGAGAGAGAGGGGGGGGGCATGGGGGTGTGTGATTGAAAGGGTTTAGCAAGCGAGATCCAGAACAGGGAGAGGTCAGTCTTTGCTACATAGGTGGAAATTCAAACGTTCTTCGAAGGTTGGGAGTAGGAAGTGTTTCTTATGTGGATGAGGAAGGTTTGAAAACTCAGAAAAAAAGTATTCAGACTAGAACCCAACCCAAAGGATTATAATTTCAAGTTTCATTTGGTCGAAGAAGATCCCCTTTAATTTTATGAATAATAAATGATTGTCTGTAATTCGAAGTTTCTATGTGTAGAACTTTTATTGCCCTGAGTTTTTAGTTATTTGGGTTATATATATATATTGGACATAAGACTATTCCCTATAAGACAAATCTCCCATTTGAAGAAGCTAGTTTGTAGGAAAAAAAGTTTTATAAGACATTCTGAAGCAAGGGGCGTATAAATTCCAAATATGTAGTAACTAAATAAACTACAGAAAATGATTTCTGAAGGAGGAGAGGGCGCATATTTAGTAGTTTTCTCCGGGCGCTAAAATATCTAGTTACGGTGCTGGTAGCAGCTAAGTGTTGTAAGAAGCACTTAACGTTTGGAGAGGCATAGGAGGTTTTGGAGATGCAAATTTGTTGAAAGGTATGGTAAAAAGCTTCTCAGGTAAGATCTGAATATAGGCATAAATTTTCTACATTTAACAAATGAAATGTTTACGTTAAACTCTAATAACACTAATTACGAAAGAAATTTTTATAAACGTTTTCTTTCAGAAACAATTTCAGTGCCAGGTTAAATTTCCATTTTAGCCGAAAGCTTAGACAACACAAAATAAAACATTGTTTCCGAATGGGATGTCGCAGTAAGGGATGGCTTGAAAGATTTTGTTGAACAAATAAATCAACGAATTTTATCAATTGATACATCATTAGAGCAATCATATTTCCTCTAATAATTTTGTAATTATGTAATACCAAAAAAAGAACGGGTCAAAAGGTTGTCATGTCCTTAGGTACAAATATAAAATCTTTTTTTGGTATGAGGGTGCTGCTTTAGAAAATGAAAATCGTATGAGCCGGTTTTTAGAAAATCCAATATTTGTCTAAGTTTCCCAAGAATAAACTAGCCTTATATTCAATTTTTGAGAAATATGAAATATGTAGTATTATTGCAGACGTATACTCGAGTACCTGTACGAAATTTTATCAAAATCGTTAGAGCCGTTTTTGAGAAAATCAAATTATTGTTAAAGTTGCTTAGAATAAACCAGCCTTATATTCATTTTTTCAAAAATATAAACTATTTGGTATTATTGAAGACGTAAACTCAAGTAATTGTACGAAATTCGATCAAAATCGTTATAGCTGTTTTTGAGAAAATCAAATTGATGTTAAAAATGCCAAGAATAAACTTCCCTTAATTATTCAGCAATGTCAACCATTTCTTCATATCTTCTATTCTGTGTGATAAAGTGCCTAAGTACGGGATTTTATTCATTTTCGTTTTACCGTTTAGGCTCTAGAGCCAATAACAGACAGACAGACAGCAATGCGAAAACCACTTTTTCGGACTCAGGTACACCTAAAACGTATATTTCCGCCAAAATCTCGAGGACGAATTTTTTCGCGATTACAATACTTTCTCAATATACTTCGTATATGAGAAAGTAAAAACATGGTAACTACTGGTTAAGGAAACGTTACTCTCATACTGCAAACCGTCATCAACTACACCCACGCAAAGAGTGACAGTTTCGCCTTATATCAGGGATTCCCAAACTTTTCTATGTGTCGAGCACCAAGTCGTATCCTAGTACATCGAAAGAGCACAAATACATTTCCGCAAGAGTAGTTATGACAATGAATAATACTATATAAACAACGTCAAAGTTATTCATAATGATCTCAAATACGTTTGGAAAGAAATCAAGCGAGCAAATTAAATTATTGGTCCTAAGAAATGGGATAATAAGCACCGTAGAAGAGCACAGAACAAAGAGCACCATCAGGACTTCAAAGAGCACAGCGGTGCTCGCGAGCACCAGGTTGGGAACCCCTGCATTAGTCCGTCAATCAACAATCACTTTTTAGGCGCGTTTCGCTGCAGCGTGAGCGCCTATTATCGTCGGTCGGTCCGTCCGTCCGTCCGTCCGCATGTTCGTTCTCGGCTTCTACCGAACGGATTTTTAGGAAATTTGATATTAAGGACTTTCAATCAAATATAATAAGAAAATCGCAAAAATGAATCACGTACGCCAATCAGGGGTACCACTTTACTAGAGACAAAAAATTAAATTTTCGTCATATCTCGTAAACTATTGTTCATCTCAAAATATTTTTCAAATAAAAGTTGTAGAACTGTTAAAGTAGAGTATTTCCTTTTCTATATATTTTCATCGTAGGAGTAGCCGTTATCGATAAATTCAAACAAGAAAGTCTTATATCGAGTTGAACTTGGAAAATTTCTTGCATGGTTACTTCATTGTTGCTAACATAAACAATCTCCCAAACAAACGTTTAATTTCCTTACGTGTGCATGTAATGCTATTAAATAGGAAGAAAATGGATTATTTATGATGAAGAAAAGGACTTCAAAACGCTATTTCCCTTACGTACAGGTATATAATTGCTTTCTAATACTCCATTGCACGAAACGCGCCCCATTTGTGATACGTTGTACGCTTTCCTAACTTGTTATTCTTAAGAGATAGAGAGCCCAGATGCCTTTTGGCACGCCGAAATAAATGAATGAGTATTGCGTCAAGGAGAACGTTTGGTTGGCAAGCGGTTCGAGTGCCTATAGTTGTCGCAATGGAAACTGAGTAGTCGCTCATTTAAAAATAAATCGTTCGGATATGAAAGGATTTCGCTTCTATAAGACGACAAACGTCGTTCTTTTTTTCTCTCCAACCGTTAGCGTCATTACGATGCGAGTTCGTGCTGTCATTGTTTTTCATCTGTCGCCGCATTCTAATGATATTCTGACACCGGTACCCTTCACTTTTACAATGAAATGTCGCGGAAAGTTGAATGCGAGAAAGAAGCGACGACGGAGAAGACTTTTGACCATTGCGTCCGTCACGCGGGAACGGCTGTTGCTATAGTCGCGTTACATTAGCGTCGATTCGTAAAACAATGTTTTTTTTTAAATAATGGTAGCCATTTACCGGTGTAAATTAGGCATCACAAACCCGCGGTCTGCGAAAATATTTGTAAATAATCTATAAAAAATCAGTACTTTAAAAATATCCGCGGTTTATTCGTTCTGCCTGCACAGTTGAGATGAATGTTCATCCAACTGCCTGCGTGTTTCTTTCGAATCCGAAGGAATTAAACGCTCGACACCGAATCTATTACATATTTTTGTAATTACTGCCTTAATGCAGCCCGCGGATTTGGTGGAGAGCCGATGTGAGTTTGAGATCCCTGGTGTGACCTAAAAAAGCAAGATGCGGAAGCACGTTTCCCTAAAAATTTTCAAGATTCTGGTTTGTCTCCCTCTCTTTTGATGAGGAGACAACCCGTACAGTTGGGATGTAGATCCTCATTACGTCTTCCCATCGGTATAAACTTCACTCCTCTAGCTTCAGTAGTTTAGCTATAAATACAATTTCAAAATATTGAATTTTCCAACTTTGAACCTACCCAGTGGAAAGTCTATGAACTGCCGGAAAAATTCAATCGGTGGGAAATTCATAGATTGGTAAGAGCTGTCTAATTCAAAAAGAATTCTTCAAATATCGATGAAAACAAAAATTTTATTGCACATATACAGACAGAGAGCGTGGTCACATTACCACACTTTTTCTTTTTAAGAAAATGTGCTAAAAATTGAGTTATGACGTTGGAATGCTTTACTTCGAAAATTAACTGTGGGAAGAATATAATTGATAACACTAGGTAAAATAATCACCACAACTTTGTTTTCATCAACAAGCAAAATTCTGTTTCGTCCGACAACAAACTTGGTTTAAAAGATGACAAGATATCTTTTTAAACTCGTTTTTAAACCCTTGGAAGGAAAATCGGGTAAATTTGAAGAGGAATGGCGGATAATGAGATAGCTGTTTCAGCATTTAATGCCACCCGTATATAAAGAGCTGCAGTAAGGAAAACTGTTTACCACGTTGAAAGCAGAGAGCAGAGAAATACTCGAGAAAGCATCGGAAGTCATGGCTTGAGTCGGATTAAGAGTAACTGCACCTTTTTCTTTCTTGCAATAACTTATGTGTAACTGTCAAGCACAGCAGGAATTCTTGTCACAGACTGACATGTTACAGCGGAGCAGAATGCATTCGCCGTCCAGCACAACAAGTTGACATTCGAAACTCAAGAATCTTGCATAAATTGAGAGCAAGGGCATACCTGAAGTTATTTCTTTTAAAAATGTTTTATAGTCTATAGAACAGCCATTGCAATTCAAATGAAAATTACGTTGAATTTTTTGGGTTAACAAATTTTTACGGATGGTTATTTTTTCTGATAAAGACAGTTAATTTCGGAAAATTTAAAACTTCAGCGAGGTATTAAAAGTCCCTCAAAATGTCATTTTCGTTTAGGCGCGATTGGCATTTTACGATTTTGATTGGAGGAACAACTTCAGTTTTTTATCGGAAAACTACGAAATTTCAATTTCTTACAAAATATTTTGGTTACATTTCGAGAAATCATTGGCGTCTACATTTTCAAAAATTTCGCGTTATCTCGAGAAGATGGTAATAGAAGACGAAAATCCTTCTTCCAACTGCAGTGATGCCTATTTGTTTGTCTTTAGTCATTTTTAGGCGCGTTTCGCTTACAGCGTGAGCGCCTATTATCGTCCGTCCGCATGTTCGTTCTCGGCTTCTACAGAACGGATTTTCATGAAATTTGATATTGAGGACTTACAATCAAATATAAGTAGAAAATCGAAAAAATGAATCTCGTACGCCAATCAGGGGTACCACTTTACTGGTGACAAAAAATTAAATTTCCGTCATATCTCGTAAAGTATTGCTCATATCAAAATATTTTTCAAATAAAAGTTGAACTGGTAAAGAAGAGTATTTCCTTTCCTATATATTTTTATCATATAAGTAGCCGTTATCGAGAAAATCAAACAAAAATGTCTTAATTCGAGTCGAGCTTCGAAAATTTCTTGCATGGTTACTTCTTTATTGTTGCTAACATAAACAATCTCAAAAACAAACGTTTAATTTACTTACGTGTTCATGCAATATTTTTAAATAGGAAGAAAATGGATTATTTATGATGAAGAAAAGAACTTTAAAACGCTATTTCCCTTACGTACAGGTATATAATTTCTTTCTAATACTCCATTGCACGAAACGCGCCCATTTGTGATACGTTGTACACTTTCCTAACTTGTTAAATTCATCATACCCTATGACTCGTTACTCTCAGTTTCTTCTTCCTTCAAATATCGACCTTTTCCTATTTTCTATGGGTTATTTTTTCTCTTTTTCATCACCCATAAAGAATTTGATGGATGGGTTGGAGGAGGAGGCGCAAGGAACTAGACAGGTACAATAGGAAGGGATGAGAGAGAGGTAACAATGATCGAAGATAAGCGAAGGATGAGAAAGGAACCGATACCTACATAATGGTGAGAACACAATGGGTTGGAAACGGTCAGTTCGTCCATAGACATATAATAATGCGTTTTAATTGGTTCACCGTCCCTTTATTCGAAGCAAACACCTGCTGCCGGAATGTTGTTATTAATTGCGTTACATCATATTGATATAATACATTCGTGAATGTAATATGTATATATTATATTAAAAAAGTAACTCCTAATTTCGTCAATAATATTTCAGTAGTATGATCCGAAACAAAACGTTTCTCTTTTAGCCACAGAGCAAAGATTTATTTAAAAACAAGTTAGGAAAGCGTACAACGTATCACAAATGGGGCGCGTTTCGTGCAATTGAGTATTAGAAAGAAATTATATACCTGTACGTAAGGGAAATAGCGTTTTAAAGTCCTTTTCTTCATCATAAATAAACCATTTTCTTCCTATTTAATAGTATTACATGCACACGTAAGGAAATTAAACGTTTGTTTGGGAGATTGTTTATGTTAGCAACAATAAAGAAGTAACCATGCAAGAAATTTTCGAAGCTCAACTCGAATTAAGACATTTTTGTTTGATTTTCTCGATAACGGCTACTTATATGATAAAAATATATAGGAAAGGAAATACTCTTCTTTACCAGTTCAACTTTTATTTGAAAAATATTTTGATATGAGCAATACTTTACGAGATATGACGGAAATTTAATTTTTTTGTCACCAGTAAAGTGGTACCCCTGATTGGCGTACGAGATTCATTTTTTCGATTTTCTACTTATATTTGATTGTAAGTCCTCAATATCAAATTTCATGAAAATCCGTTCTGTAGAAGCCGAGAACGAACATGAGGACGGACGGACGGACCGACCGACGATAATAGGCGCTCACGCTGTAAGCGAAACGCGCCTAAAAACACATACCTTTTCATTTTAGACGCAAAAAAAGTATCAAGAAGTCAAGAAAACAAAGATAAAAATTGGAAACATCAAAAAAAACTATTTAGCTCATATAATAAACTTCGATTAATTAAATCGATCTTTTACGAACGGGCCAGTGAGCAGCACTAATGAGAAATAAAAGAAAAAAATATTATCGGTTTTTTATTCTTCTGTGTTTAACAAAATTAAAATTGTAATTTTGTTAACTAACTGTTTAATAATATTAGTTAAAATGGAAATATATGAAAATTTGCAAAAATTGAGTGCTTTTATTGTCATTACATTTTCCACTCATCGTAAAACCAACCCAACCCAACCCACGCCCAACGTTCAGAAAACTCAACATTTTATATTGTTGCTATGAACAATAAAAACATTTTTCCTTCAAGTTTTTTCTTTATTTAGAGCAAAGTCAACAATACTGAATGAAATTTTCCAAAAATATTCATTTTTTCTACGCTTGGGCAGTAATAGGTTAAACAAAAAAATAAAAATAGCACTGTGTAATATTTCATAGTAAAGACACCAGGAATTCGATTAGTAAACATTTACCTGCAACATAAAGTGCATACACTATTTATTAACTGCCAACTTAACAGTTTAAAAAAACGCGTTTATACACGGAAACTGTCCACCAAAGCACCGATATACGGGACAACGGATCGCGCTAATCAACACATACGGTACCTTAGCATAATATTACGAGTATATATTTAAAAAATTGTGCTATGCGTCATTTTTTAAGGAATGTCAGTCACGGCGATGAATATTTATTACCCGATCAACCCCAACAATCGTCTTTAAAGAAAATTTTTCCTCTGTCGCTCTTTAAGGAAGATTAAAACAATTAGGTCAGGAATGCCCTAACCAACTGCGCAATCGAGTGAGTGACATTCGTAATTGGATGTGCGCCAAAATGGAGAGTTGCAAGTTGACCCAATAGGTTTGAGGATAAACAAGGCCGTGTCAGTCAATGAAAACATGAGAAGTATCAAGGTGCGTTCCGCAACTATTTTCAATGTTTTCTTCCACCGGGTAATAGGCAAGATACGAAACAGTTGTTAAATTTCGCTGGTGCAACGACAGCTTTATATAAATAAAAGCTTTAGTCTGTAGTAAACGTTGTGTGTAATGCTTTTGAAGCTTAATATCTCGCAAACGACTGAACCGAATTTGATGAAATTTTCAGGATAGCATTATCATATAACAACAATACGGTTTAATGTATCAAACTCGAGATCAAAGTTTCTTATTCTTTTCATATTTTTTCCCGCCTACAGTTCTAAATCGCTCAATTTAAACGTTTAATTAACACAGTTTGAAGAAATCTTACCATTTTTAACGGGATGTTACCTTACCTACCTATTCCGTAGTTAGACCTCGATATCATATTGTTATTTCAATCCTTGTGGGTATAAACGTGCTTTGAATGCTTTTAATACGAGATAGAGGGAGAGAGAGTGGGGGAGAAGGAGGGGGGAGAGATGGGGAGAGAGAGAGAGGGAGGGAGATGGTTTAGGGAGGGAGGGAGGGGGAAACGATTTTGAAAGTTTCTGATGTTAATATGATCTCCCTAAATTGTTTGAACGATCGTATCTTTCCTCCCGTCATTTTTGACGGGCTATACACTAGTTAGTTTATAAAAGGAGAAAAAACATTGAAAACTGAACTAAATCATTATACATGCTTGTCAAATCTCTTAATCCATGTTGACAAAGTGGAGAAACTATCCTATATCTCTGAAGTGTTTTGATAGGATTTGTCACTGTAATAAGCATACACACTCCGAACAAGCAAAAATGAGGTAATTATAAATTACGAAGGGCGAAATTGCCGTTGTCGTTGCAATGCCTTACGATATTTGTACGTTCCTTTTCAACTAGAAATTTATTCCATATTCTTAAGAATATGGCCACGTAAATTAAGATCTTAAGTTCTATCTTAATGATCAGTCTAAGACCTAGGTTTTCTTCACAAATATAAATCATTCCTAGGACATATTTCATTTGTATTTTATCATTTTAATTGTTTTTGTGTAATGTGATGTAATTAATGTACTGTAATATAATGTAATGTAACACTGACGAAGGGTTAAATGTAAGAGTGGAATGTATGGTCTAAATTTCGCCCAAATAAAGAGGATTATCTATCTCTTTTTGTTGATAAAATACATATTTCACGATACGTGTTGATATCTGCTTTTTACATTTATATGAAAAGGGCATGCACTATCCAATCTTCCGAAAAAGTCCACACGAAAAGAAAATATTTGTCATTTATTATTATCTTAAAAAATTTCGATAATATTTTTAGAATGAGTTTTGCGCAGCTCATATAATTCCATTAATATAATTTCCTTAATTTCAATGCAACTTTGTTATCTTTTTTCAATCAGAATCAATCAGATCCAGAAGTACTGCTTTAACGCAACAATCGGAAAATTTCGAAACGCAATTTCACATAATAACAGTCATTCTTTCTTCATACGCGACAACACACCGCGCATTCCACTCTGGGCATAAATTGCATTAGTCCACTCGCATTTGACCGAGGGCGATTTGTGCGCAGCAAACGTCCTTTAGCAAGGGCGGGAAAATTTCCTACTCGCAAGCTTTTTTTAAATCTATTTATAATCGATCCAGATTCCGTAATACGCCGATTAAATTTCTCCGTGAATTTTTACGTAAGAGCGAAAAATGCCGCGGGAGAACGGCTGCTGCCCGTGACCTCGGCGGAATCCGCTTAAGCCGCCTCCGTAAAACGCAAGTCCCGCACTCGACAGTTTCCTTTCATGCCGTCGTCGTTACGCTCTGATTTCCGACAAGAAACGTCGTCGAAAAGGAATTTTCGTCAAGTCGATTGATAAAACATTCTCACCGAGCGTATATAGTATATATAATTCCTTCTGAGGCTATCCTTCGACTGGAGTTGCGCAAAAATTTTTTCCGAAAACATTTATTAGCGTTTGTATCAAAACGGTTTTTTTTAAAGGAAGTAAACGCCGATGTCTTTCAAACATTTTCCGAGAAATGTATGTTAAAATTAATGCCTGAATAAATACCGAGCGACGATATCGAACCATTATTATGAGTAAAATGCAATTAAATATGCGTGGATTCTGATGAACGGCTAACTCTTTGCCATTCGTTCACGATTTTCTTCCGTGAATCAAGCCTAATTTACGATTTTTACGGCTAAAATTAAAGGTTTTATTGCCATAACTTTGCCAAAAAATATGAACTTGTGCGTTGAATTTTACGGATCGCTTTTGCATCTAAACTTCGCGGGCGGCATACGGGCCGCGGGCCGTAGTTTGCCCACCCCTTCTCTAAACCTTCCCACCTTTACATAACGCATACGGAAGACTTCCGCTTCGTGAATTAACGGCGCCGTTGTTTGTTCATTTGTTTCTCTTCTAATCTTATGAATAATTCTTGGAACTCGCTTCTCTTCGTGACAGGAAGTGATCGAAACAAGAGAGAGAGATAGAGAGGATGAAAAAAGGTTAGAGAAAAGAAAAAGAGACGGAGACAAGGAGAGAGAGAGAGAGAGAGAATTAATTTCTGTATCGAACGCTCACCGCAACGGGTTGCGTTTACCAGGAAACGGAGAGAATGCATACGAGAACTGGAAACAGAATCACGATTGAGAGGGAAGTGGAGAATTCTTAAATCTCCTTTTTTTCTGTCTTCAAACTCTTCCTCATCTTCTCCTGCCTCGTCCCCTTTCTCTTCATTTTCAATTCTCTTCCTCTTTCTCCATCTCTCTCTCTCCCCCTATGCCTATCCCCCCCCCCTTTGCCTCTGTATATCCTTCAATAGGGTTTTTCCTAGGGTAGTGCCAACTTTTTTCCATGTACTCCTTGGATACAAATGTGAAGTTGGAGAAGGAGAAAAATTCTAAACTAGACCGGTCAAGTTCAGAATTTTTCTCCTTCTCTAACTTCGCATTTGTGTTCAGTTATATGTACTCAACGCATAAAAGTTAAATTTCCATCCTTTCGCATTTGTTATTTAACAGCTATCTTACTTCTGAGACAAAGTAGGGTTTTTTTTCCGGTGTGCCTCAGTGAGGACATCTAGCGTTGTAAGGTTTACTAACTGAATTAGCCATTTCTTCGCCGTAAAATACCCCAATTCGAGAATTAAGAATTAGACTGGTTTACTCCTTGGGTAGTTTTATCGACTTCTTGGTACCAGCATTCCCTTTCGTTATCCAATAGAATGGCCTCGAAATGCACAAAATCAATTTTGTTGCTTTCGCCTTTTGAGAGTCGTCTGGTACCACTTGTGCGCCCGGTACCGCACACTGAGTGACCTTCCTAGGATAGAATAACTTAATTATCCTTAGTTTTTCTAAGAAAAAATATCCATCTACTTTCATATGCAGTTATTCCAACTTTGCGTTGCACTTACTTATCATCTTCGGTTTTTTTTCTTGTTTGTAATTGACTATGAATTAGATGGAAGAATAAACTCTCTAGTCTCAATGTCGCTCTAATAAAGACGCATATCTATGTATCCCTCTTTCCATATTTCTATCTTTCCCCTATGCTTCCCTATCTCTACCTATCACTCCTCTATCCCTCCCTCTACCTTGCATTTTGAAGTCCTTCTTATGGTACTTAATTACCCTTATATTTTCCCCACAAACAAATATACATCTCTTCTCATTTCCAATTATGCTAACTTTGCATTGTACATATATATATATAATCTTCTTTTGCTTTTTGTTTGTAATTAACAGTGGGTTAAGTGGAAGAAAGTTTCAATATTGCCCTATTAAAAGACGTATATGTCTATGTATCTATCTCTCTTTTCAGCGCCTGCTTTATCTCACCCTATCCCTCTCACCTTCTCTCTCCCCTCCTCAATCCTGACGAAAGGGTTAAATGTAAGAAGGGACTTCACAGTCTCAATTTCGCTCTAAATAAAGTCGTTTGTCTGTCTGTCTGTCTCCCTCTCGACCTCTATATATGTATCCCTGTCCTTCCCTAGTAATGATAATAAATAAAATCAAACCAACATGGAAGTTATTCTTAATGGACTTGAATACGCTTAGAAAGAAATCAACCTAGCAAATTAAATTATTGATTCCAAGAAATGGGATATATGAAGCACCGTAGAAGATTGTCAAAGAGCGCCATCAGGCTTCCAAAGAGCACAGCGGTGCTCGCGAGCGCCAGGTTGGGAACGTTTGGCCTAAGCTTTGGGATAAGGCTCCCGACACCGGTCTATTTAGACGCGAAATAAGTAGGAATTCCAGTGTGAGAATCAGACGACAGGGAACGGATAGGGTGAAAGAGTTGAGAGAAAAGAGAGATAAAACTGAAGAGGCCGTGGCGAAGGAGAAAATTAGATAAAGAAAGCGGGGATTACGTCCAGGTGCGATGCCAAAAACTCTTCGGTACACACGCTCTCACGGAGTCCTCATCTGTCGCTCTTAAAAAGGGTCCTTTTTGGGACCGTCGCGTGCCTTACTGACCACCAGTTTGTTAGAGACCGTTAATTGGGTGCATCACCTGCTTTCGCGCTCAAACAAACCTTTTTTCACCTCGCTCTCCCTCGGCCACCTTTGAAACAGATGTGTGGATTGGATTGCCTACTGGACACCGGTGAAGAGCTTCGTAGACTGACCAGCGTCTTTAAAACGTAATTTTGTTTATGAGAAACGACAGTAGTAATTGATGGATTGGCTACGTGGACGAATACTAAAAGTGAATCGCAAACAAAATTTCATTAACGATAATAACAAAAATATGGATGATTGGGTACGACAAAAATTACATTTAATGCTAAATTTACGCGAAATGCAATCGCCAAAAATGAAAACAACTATGAAGAATCGGCGCTGTAATACATCACTACAGAAGTAGTAAGTTGAGTTGCAAGAATGCCCGGTTTGTGCTTATCTAAACGGAAAATACTTTTCGGCAAAAAAAACCTTTAGAAAATTTTAGAAAAGTTTAACGTGACATTTCCATAATTGAGCTTGGACTAATGTATCTGAAAGCGCATCGATGAGCACTGCAAATTATTTTTGTTACAATTTAATATCTCCGCTTTTTACAGCTAAACTAAATACTTTGAGGACTCAGGGAAGTCATTTAGGGGTCCTTGACATAAACAACGGGCAGGAAAATATAGAATACTAAATACTTTATTAGTCAAAAGTGTAGTAATTATTCCTTTCCTAAGTTTAACATAATTTTTGGGCATGATGTTTTTAGATGTCATTTGACAAACATTTGACCCAGGGTACCCATGGTTCAGTCCCGTTAACCCGTTCATATATCCACCTCTGCTTTTACACTAACAAGCACGAAGACGCTATTACCAACAAAAACTTTGCCCGTTCTCTTTATTGCGCAGTTTGAGTTACCAATGGTAGGTAATGTCATTCACTCCGTCTCGTGTAAAAAAATCACATCAAAAATTCACTCGCGACTCGCATCTCAGGAGGAGTAGCTTCGGAATTATTAATTTTCCGCATTTTTTCCCTCTTCGCCTGAAAAATTAACAAAAAAGAAACCTGTTCGAATCGACCTAACCAGACCAGTAAGCACGCATCGCCTCCAATCATAAAATATCCTCACGGTTACTTTTCCGTCAACTTCTCCCTCTCTCTCTTTCCCTTTCAATTCACCGAGAACTTTAAATGAACCGTTTTATGCTAGAGCAAATGGGAGTGGCGAAGGAAGAGGGGGACATCGGGACGATACTTCAGAGCAGTACTTCTCAACCTTTTTTGCTCCACGGCACACCTTCATGCATGCTTAAGAACATCGCGGCACACCAAACCACCCCTGATTATTTTCACTGCATAAATACTCATTTTTTAAAGACAGAAACTAGCGTAACAAGTAAAAGTCGCAGTTATATTAAATTATTTTCACTGCGTAAATACACATTTTTATTAAAGATAGAAACAAGCGTAACAAGTAAAAGTCGCGGTTATATTAGATTGTTACGATTGGTAAAGCAATAATTTATAATTTTATCGTACATTAAATATATACATCATTTAAAAATTAAATATCTTCGGAGTGTGCGGCACACCGGTTGAGAACCACTGCTTTAGAGGTTTGAAATTTAAAAAAAAATGAAATACCGGAAATAAATAAAATAAATGAAATAAATAAATAAAATTAAATAAATAAATAAAATTAAACAATCAAATAAAATAAATGAAATACATAAAGTAAATAAAACACAAAAAATATATTAACAAATAAAATTAATGAAATCGACAAAACAAATACAATACATTGAAACTAAAATAAAGCGCTACCAAAGGTGACGTTTTTCTCGAGAATTCCTGCTTCTCCGTCAACGCGGAGGAGATCGAATGGTTAAAAAAAAGGTTTTTGAGTTAATTTTTCACCGGTTGTTGCACCACGGTGGCTCTCTTCCCGACTCGACGCGAATGGGGGGTAGAGAGAGGGAGAGAGAGAGAGGAAGGGACGGGGAGGAAACCGGACGGAACGGGAAAGAGAGAGAAAGAGCACCATACCTAGAAAACAGCACTTGCGGAATTACCGCTCTCGACCGATGGAGAAAACCTCGCGACAGACGCTCGCTGACATTCCCGCCGCGTTCAGAAAAAAGAAAAAAAAAGGAAGGAAGGTCGAAGACCTAATCAAATGCCGCTCAGTGTCTTCGAACTCCTCCATCTTTTCCTTTTCCTTCCTCAACCCCTTTTCCTAACCCTTTCGCAGTCGACAGTGGCGCCATCGGTAGCGAGTGGTATTAATAAAAAAAAACAAGACTCCGATCGAATGCGCGAGAGAGAAGAGGAGGTGGATACCGAAGGAATGACGAAACGTTTCTCAAAGCGCTCGGGTTTGTTTGTGCGGTTGAGCAAAGCGAAAATTCCCATTGGCGGAATTGGAAAGAATCTCTTTGTGATGCTTCGGCTAGGCGGGGGAGTGGGGGGGAGAAGAAACAAAAACATGGCGGCATCCTCTGAAGGAAGGTTTATAGCCGAGTTCGCAAGGAGACTTTGATTTCCCTTGAAATGCTTTTCGTTCGAAAGGTTCGGTTTTAGATTCGAGTTTCGTATACGTAGTCGCCTTTTTTTTCAACGGAAAGATGATTTCAATTTTCTCTCGCTCTATAATAATTGCCTCGGCTAACCCAGACGTCATTTTCCGGTAGGAAAGGATAAAATGGAGTATTTATTTCCAGAAGGTATGGAATCAACCATACGAAGATTTCCGATTTAGCGGATTTCTTTGGAAGATATACATTTCTAAGTACATCCCTTGACTCAAGTCAGAATAAAATGAAATACGCACCATTCTAGAGGATAAAAAAAGTTTCTGCAAAAATATAACTCAATAAATATTTCCTTCGCTCCATAATTTTTTTGTAATGGCGTAAGTTAATTGCCCTTTTCATTTTTTAATCAAACCGCAAGGCTTTCCGTTACCCCGCGAAAAGTTTTTGCCGCGTATTTAAAGCAAAGGTCGCCGATGAGAAGTCTTAAAGAGACCAAGCAAATAAAAATTTTTATTTACGGAAAAATTAAGACGCGTATTAACGTGTCGCAATCTTTGAAAGTCGAATAAAACTTTCGTCGGCACTGCAACAAAACCACCCGAACCGTAAGTCATCGTCATCGCGTCGCAGATATACATCATTGTATACGTCCTCTGACTCGTTTAGGTTTAATAAGTACGTGTAATAAATGATATGATTTGTGGCGGCGGCGTAGAGGCGAAGAGAAAAATTTTTCATAGAGGCATAAAAACCCTTTATCTCGTCTTAAGACACCGCGATATTCCAGCAGAAAGGACGGTCGCGTATATAACACTCAATCATCCACCAAGAGAGAAGCCATCTCAACCCACATCCTAGCCTTTTGTTCCTCTCATTACTATTTGTCGTAGGATTTGCTTTCGATCCTTTGCCAGAACGGCTTAGGTTCTCGTTTTCTTTTTTTCTTTCTTTCGAACGCCATCCCGGCGGTAATGCTGCGACGCAGTCGCGGGTTCTTTTGTTTTTTTTGCGCGAATCCGGTCGAGAACAGGAAAGATATTTCGCGGGAATACGCCTTGGAGGAAAGAGACGAAGCTTAGAGGAGAGAAAGTAGGGAGAGGGAGAGAGAGAGAGTGGGAGAAAGGAGAAAGACGGGATAGCACCGAGACAGGGAAAGATTCAGTACGGAACTTAGGAGAAGAGGGAAATAAAAGTAGATGAAGTAAAAGGGAAACAGAAAAGGAAGAAAGAAGAAGGGAAACAGAGAGAGAGAGATAGGAAAGAACTTTAGAGTCAATGTAACCGACTTCAATTTCCTTTCCCGAGGTGTTTTCTTGTAATAAAAGGGCGCGGCTTATCTAAAGAACGGGGGAGAGTGGAGAGATGATAGGAAACAAGAGGATTCAAGAAGGCAGGCTGTTATAACAGATAGTCGGTTAACATCCTCTCCCTTTAAGTATAGAACATGTTACCGAACTTCACTGCGCCATCAATTTCGAACCAAAGCATGCACTCGTGGTTTAATCATTTTTGAAACGACTCCTTGCGGACAGGATGGCGTAAAAATAAATTATGAAGGGTATTTGTCAAGCGTCTCCTCTTCCTCCCTTTTGTCTCCTTTATTTATTTTCTGAAGAGTTTTTTGCCCGCTATTGTGCGAAACAAGACGCTTCTGTCGCGATGAAAGGAGGATTTATTGCGGCGAATGAGTGTTGGCGCTGCAGGCGTTGAAGTCTCTGGTTGCATTAGTAAAACCAGTTAGAAAGAGATCCTAGTAAAAATTCCTATTTGAGATTCGTACGATAATCAAACCCCCGTAAAATTAATAAAGATTTATTTCTTGTAAGCATCGCGATTGCAAATAATTTTTTCAATTTGTTTTTCACCGCATTAAATATAGAATATCTACTGAATACTGAAATGAATTGTTGAATAAATAAGAATAAGATTTTTCTACTTTCAACCAGAACGGTTGACTCATATCATTGAAACCGAAAAAGTCTATATTACAACTTTGACATCCTACATACGATTTAATATTTTCCTAGTTTTATAACGTTTTATTTATTATAGATACTAATAACTTAAATGCAAATTATTAGTTTGGATATAGTTTTACTTTGAAGGCAAAATTCTCTTTCGTTAATTCGCAGTATGGCCAGATAATGCATGGTAAAGCTAGCATGCCCCGTTTATCCTCTAATAATTATTCTCTCAGGTTATTGTGTTTCACCTATGACCTCACTGGTTGCATTACTAAAGGCTTGAAAAACCTCTTGCCTTTTTGGAAATAATTAAATAGATTTTAAAGCGTAAGAATCTCTCAAAGTACCGAGATAATAATATCTCCTTCCGGTGAATGCCAAATAACGTTCATTTCCGCATCTCCAAAACTGGAATTTAGAACACTTACGCCGGCTAATTCGCGGCCTCTCCTTGTCAGATAATGTACAAGTCCATAATTTGTTTCAAATTAGAACTCCTTTATCACAAAATTACACGAATCTTCGAAATAGTTAATTGGATCTCTTCCACCGAATTATATAAAAATGGCCGAAAATCTTACGAATTGAAGAGTTAAAGAGTGACATCCGAACAGAATCAACATTTTGAAACGGATTAAAAAAATATTATTTATTAAGGGAGACCTTATCGACTATCATCTTCTTATGCCCCCCCTTTCTTTTTTGTCCTCGATGAGGAATCAACCAGATTCTCACAAACTCCTTGACCCGTGAAGGTCATTTCGATAACGAGCGAAAACAAAGGAAATTAACCACGTTTCCCTCTGCCCTTTCCACTCGCCTCCATTACGCAAAGCGGTTCGAATTACTCTTTCCCCAGATTCTATGTGGTTCCACATTCCCCTTTTTCCTTTAACTGGCCATTCATTACAGCGGTGTCGTTGGCCAAATAAATATAAAGAGATCTCATCTGGGAGTGCATACGGCCGTGTATCCGGGCTATTTTTATGGCACCACCTACTGGGTCGTGATGTCGAAAAGGACCTAGTTTTCGGACCATCCGGAGCCGCAGACATCAATCATATCTTTCTCTCTCTCTCTCTCTCTAACCGCGAAATGAAATCCGGATGAGCGTGAAATAATAAGCTCTCTGGAAGCGTTGGCTGTGTTCCGTGTCAGGAGCCGAAAATCTGACGTTGCGTAAATTTTACGTCGACAAGTTATACTGTAATGACGAAGTGGTGGGTGGCAGGGAGTGCTTTGTACGAAAATATCACCAGCAATTTCCGCTCGTAGGTTTGGCTCTCCTGTTATGAACTCTCGTTATTCTGGAAAAAACCAGTATCTATGTCGCTATGTCCTAAAATCGTCGAGATTCTGCCTCCGAGATGGATGACAAGTGAATCCCTGGGGAGATTATATATTGTCAAACCTTAAGGGAAGGCAGAAAATGTTCGACTTAGCGAAACTCCGAGTTAGAGAAATTGTGAGAACAATGAGGAAAAATGATCACTTCGAATAATAGAAAACTCAAGTTGTGCCCATACAAGCCATAGAGACTATGTTTTTTTTATCAAACAAAGTTGATAAAATCGTTTCTGACATGTTCTAAATTAATAAATTCGTATTTATTTATAGACAACAGCAAACATTACTAAACTTTCAGTTTAACGACAAAGAGATAACATATTGTGATTTATTGTGAGTCCGTGACGTGCATAAACAACTTGTTCAGTGTTTTCGATAAAACTAATCGTCTTATCATACTAAATAGCCTCCTGGTTAATGGTGAATTACGTTGATTTTAAAACATGCTGATTTTTTAATATTAAAAAAATATCTTTCGTGATAAACCTAACTAGTACTATTTTAAATTTTTTTAGTAAACCTTTCTTTCTTTACTCATAAAAATCCCTGTTTTTTTAAAAAATAGAATCTACTAGTGATGAATCACCACTGATGACGGCCGCTTTGCAGCTGAAATGTGCATCTGATTTTTCCACCTTTTTTAAGCTATTGGAGATACATAGTTTTTCAATTTTGGTTCCAGTCACAAGGCGAGCTGTTTAATTCATTCGTTAATCACAAAAACCGCGTGGAATATTATTTCGTATTACGAATATTTATATTTTATATTTAACTCCGTTTAATTTCACGATCGAATGGCCTAAAAAAAGATAAGACCTCGCACAGATCTTCCGTCTTTCCGAGTCCACGAAGCTCATTATCCAGAGGGAGGCTCCGACAGCATTTTGATCGAGGTAACTGATCGGAAATGAATGCACGCAAATGATCTCGTTCTGATTAACAAATTAAAACGTTACGTGCCGGTGAATACGTCCTCGCTGAGAGAAAGAACTACACGTATTAACACTGCATTCGCATTTCTCAAAATATACTTCGCTGTAGTTTGAATGATTTTTTATCGACTTTATCGGTGTAAATTTTTCGTGATCTAACTGTATTTTGTGTGGTAATTACCTATGCATAGTTCTTTGTGACTTTTTTTCTAATAGACGAGGACAAGACTTCGTGGAATTCCATAATATGGAGGAATTCCGGCGTTGTAAAAATTTAAAAAAATGCGGAATAAGTAAAAGTGTTATTAGAGCTGTGTGCTGTTTTAATTTTAACAACGCCGCAATTCCTAAATACAGAAAATACCTTAGAAGTAATTCAAATACATAGATTTCATGTTGAATAAACGAGGAATGTTAATTGAGATCCGACTTCCTTTCATTTTTAAACTAAATCTAAGAAAAATTATATATACTACGATATATATGTGTGTGTGTGTGTTTTTTTTGTTGTGTTTTTCGTGTCCTCAGCACCCCCAGCGGCTCTTCAATCTAGGTAAGCGTCCATTGCGCTTCCTCCAATATCTTGTTGCCACCTTTATTATTACCTTTCCTTTTCTTTAAGCATATATATATATATATATATCTGCGTGTGTGTGTGTGTGTGTGCGCGCGTACGTGCGTGTGTGTGTGAGTAATTTCTGATAAATTTCCATGCCTAGAACAAGTTTCCTACAACTAATTACAGCAAATTCGATGGCAACACATTGCAAACAGACGTATCACAAAAAGCGGAGCAGAAACAAGAAAAAAATACACACCACATTTGCGGTAACTAGCTGCGCTCAATTAGTCACTTCCAGGCACTGATTATATTCGCGCAATGGCTACATATACGTCACCCACTTATCGCCTTCCCTCCCTCTGTCTCCCACCCTATTCAGCTATTTCTCCCCACCCACCCTTCCCATCCATCCTTCAGCCCCTTCATTTCCAACTTGTGGGTGTCGGAAATGGGCCGATGGAATGAGCTACCGAAGAGGGGAAGGAAGCGTCACTCACGCGCACGCACGCACGCACTCACACAAACCCACGTACGCATCCAGCCGGCGAGACTTTATCGGCGAAACGGGTGCTCCTTTACCTTAACCCTAGCTCTCCCCTCCCCACGCACATACTATGTACTTGTTCGCGCGGAGGACCATAGGAGCAGCACCCACACGCCGAATGCGTGCGCACGCCCACTGGGTGACGGCGACTGTGTTGGCTAAACGAGGGCGGGCGTTTTTTTCTTCTACTATCTCCGTGGAAAATAAAAAGGCACCGCGTACCAAGGTGCTCGCGGTTGCGACTGTGAAACGGCTGCCTCTTTTCTTTTTAGTGCATCTCCGAGGGAAGTACAACCTTCTGCAAATGCCTCAAAGGATTGGAATGTGGAAATGAATTTATGGGCCGTCATCAAAATGGAGGGATTTAAATACAGTTGCGCTTCTATAAGTCGGACGTCTATAACTTGAATTTTCCGTAACTCGCATTGAGTTCACTTTACAGGACAAAATCTTTTTCTTGTTATTTTTCTTCTTTAACTCGAATTTTCTATAAGCCGAATTTTTTTTTGTTTCCCTTAAGGTTCGTCTTATAGAAGTTCCCCTGTGTTTACAGAAAGCACAGCGTCGACAATAAATGTTTGTATCATAGGATTTCCGTGTTATCCGGCCATATCGTGGCAAAATTTGTGCTGTAAACATTATAACACTTGTTGATTTGAGTCTGTAAGTGCACATTACGATTTAATAGAACTTTTGAAATGCGTATTCAGTTTTATTTTGATCGGTAGTAATTACTGCAATGTGAATGAAAAATTTAGCCTCAGCAAGTTAACTATATGAATCATGAACAATGTTATTCAGGGGCAAATTTATACATGTATTATATACTTGCTTGTTTATTAGAGAATTATCGAGCACGTCTCATGGTTGAAAGTTTCAATATCAGAAGAAAAAAAGTACTTATCACGTGCGTCTCCAACCTTGTTGTGAGTAATGGAGTACTGTTTTTACAATTTTTTACATCAATTCATCATCAGGATATCATTCGTGGAATTCATAAACAGTGTCGCTATATTTATCGACACAGTTAATTTGTACATTTACTTTCTTATATATAAATATATATATATATATCATTTATAGAGCATTTTCGTTAATAACTGCGAAGATATGTATCTATAGCTCATAGATATCTATAAAGTGTTTGTATGTATGTATGTATAAATGTATGTTTTTTTAATAGCTCAGCAACTACAGCACGTAGAAACAAGAGGATGGTGTCATATAATCGGAATAAAGAGTTAAGTGGTGTAGTCAGATTTTTATATCGATTTGATTGACCTTTCTAATTTTAAAAAAATATTTTCTTTTTTCATTTTCTTCATTTGAATAACATTGGGATGAGTGCAGCTTATTTTATACTTGAATTTTAAAATTACTTATTGTTAGACACATGGTACGAACTCGAGACTTGGATGGTTGTATGACAGAAAGAACAAAATTAATTTTTATTGAATACAGAATCCGAATCCTGATCGAATTAGGGTAAAAATGCGTTTAGAATAAAAAAATGTCATTTTATCAATTTAATGACAACACCAATTATAAGCTACCATGACAACTCCCATTGTCGCCGAAGTTGAGAATCCTATGCATTTATATGGGAAAATGTTTAACGTAATATCATTTTTCAATTTGTGTGCGATTTTGTTGTTTACATGGCAAACTAATATTTGTTGATTTTAATTGAAATATTACTAATAAATAGTTTTTAATGATATTTTCGTGTGGCGTAGAGTTCTCCAAATGAAGCTCTTTTTAAAACTAGTAACTTAAATAATTAGACGTAGAATTTCCACAAACTGTGATTGGATAAACCGTTTCATTGTTTCCCAAGTATTATTGATGTAAACAATTTTCTAGTAATAGAACTCCAGAATGAGAGAATCGAGCTAATAGTCGGAGGATAATATTCATTCTGTGATCCTTAAATGTTCTCTATTTACTTTTTCTCTTTCGTTCAATTAATTAGTTTCGTTTGTTCCTTTGTTCATCCATTTTCTGTTGATTATTGTGTTCTTGCTGGTTTTACTTACAGGTTTCGTTTTGAAGATATCGTCAGGAAACTTCGCATAGGTATTTAACTTTGCCTTGAGGGTAACATAGGCTATATGGCGATAAAAAATTTGGGCGGAGGGAGAGCTTAATTCAATAATTATTTTCCCGTAAGTTCACACGTAATTTTCGATTTTTCACAGTGCAAGATTTTCTTCATTCATCTAAATTGGTAAATGCGGACCGGTTTTCTTCATTTTTGCTTTATTGGACGGTTAAAACTGCGTACAATGTTATTCTTGCCATGTTTAGATGTCGTAAGGTCGAAGTTTTAGATTCATTAAATCCGCTGAAATTCAACGGGCACTTCTGCTGGTTTTCTATAAATTTCTTCAAAATTATTGTATGACTTGAATGAATTTGTCCATGAACCTCGAATCATTTTTGGAAATACGATCATTTTCAGGAAGGACCACAAGAAAAGGTAGGCGAATTTTAACTATCACGAACAAAAAATAATGGTGAAAATTCGTGATTACGACGAGACAAATAACGGAAAATACAATTAAATGATTCTCAGAAAGTTGAACTCCTTTGGTTTCCAAGAAAACAGCTTTCAGGAAGCAATTAAACCTACATGATATTGTCTATTATTTTCCTTGTTTTGTTCATTTCTAATGGTGAAATACAATTTGAACAAAGCTAATATTATATTATTAACAATTTAGGAAAAAACTTTGTAACTGTCATTTGGCGTGTATGAGTGAGGTGAATATGAGAAATAATATAAAATATATATTTTAAAATTCAAATAGCTTTACGTTTTCAGATCCATTTTTATTATATATATACCTATACTTATATAAAAACAGGAGCGGCTCTCAAAAAGTTACGGCAAGTTTTCACTAACAAGGAAATTTTATTCATCGTTTTCATAACATTTTTATAAAATATTTTATCACAAAATGGCGGCTCATACGGTGTACCGCATATGAACTAAGTCATTCCGAATGACGAACTCGATAATACCATAACTTTGCATAAAAATTACCGAATATGGTAGGTAGTGTGTCTGCCTTCTAATCCAAAGGTCGCGGGTTCGAATTCCGCTGCGGGCATGGATGTTGTGATTCGTCTTGGGGTTTTTCTCCTACCTGCCGACAAACCTAAAATTGGCTTTGCGGGGAATGCATCATTTAAAAAAAAAAGCCCACGGGGTTCTCTTTTTAGACTTAATCCTCAATTTTACAGCATCTCAGATGAAAAACATTCACCATATGCGAAGTTTCTAAAGTTGGATTAATCTCGTTGATTAATATGCATCCGGTACGTGTCAGCTAAATGGAGAACAAAGATTAGGGCCGTGTCATTAGAAGAAACGTGCTAATGAGAATAATGTTAAAGACCTTTACCTCCAAGTCTTTGCCAATATGTTTCCACATGGAAGTAATTTATCATCCGGCCATGACGCGTATGCGAGTAAAAATGCTTCCCGGAACTTATTTTTTTCTAAGATTGTGAAAGTAAAAACGCAAACGAAAGAAAAGGCGCCCATTGTATAAAAAGTGAGACGTTCCCCGTTCCTTGACAAATACGTTTGTTGCCGCCGCTTGCAAAGGGGGAAAATTTTAAATGAAGTATCTCCGTAAAATAAAACGTTTTGAAAAATCTTACAAATCATCTCGTGAATAAAAAAATCGAGCAAAGGCGGTAGGTTGATGCGAATGTATTTGAAAAAAGATAACGGGGCCTCTTTGTCATAAGAAGACGCACTTGCCCTCCACAGAAAATTTAAGAAGTTTGTGAGAAACATGCGTAATGCAGTTGTCTAATTTGAATGTCGTTTTAAAAGGAATAAGCACCCGACCCGATAGTTTTCCATCACCTCGTCGGATTGATAAGGTCGAGAATTTTTTTGTAAACGGTTATGAAACATTCTCCTCCGTGGTTCATTTGATAACGGAAATACATTTATCGAAAATTTACAGGAAGACGCATCATCGTTGCCCGATATATTTTAAGGAAAATTTTCTCGAAACGGAATGAAAGAAAATTATAAAATTCTATGCCGAAAAATGAAATCAACGGTTGTTAAGGTGAAAGAGACATCAAAATCAAGTTCTTATTTACATTCTTTAGCTCAAAACCATTCAAAATTTATTTACATATAGGTACCTCTCGGGCAGTTTTATTAACTTCATGGGGCCTTCAACCCTTTTCATTATCTAATCGAATTTCCTTGAAACGCACAAAGTCACTTTTATTAGTGCCCTTTTGTGGATCCACCTATAGCACCGCGTTTAGCACGGGTACCACTCCTTGAATGGAGCCGCGTTAACCAGATATGAAAATTCTTACGCTAACAAAGGCCGGATATCTAATCTAACAAGAATTTTTCTCTTGAAATTCATTCCGTAGTTTGATAATCTATCAATCATCCCGATTAAATACATATCTACGTCAAGGTACTACGGTGGCTTTGTAAACTGTTTGTCCGGAAACTCATCCTTCGCGTGATTTTGCATGGAAACGATAACCGACGCAAACATCTAAATACGTCCGAGGTGTATTTAAGTTTTTAGCGTAGGATGAAATACGTACACGCAAAGTACGAAGAAAATGTTGTTGCCGAGTAACCGGTTTATTTTTACGATTATCGCGGCGCACCGGAGGTAACAGTAATCTCCGAACAATTTCCTAATTCGAACGAATTACTGGGAGGGAAAGTCAAAGATGGCGACCTTCATTGCGAGGATATCCGCTCGTCTCTGTTACTCAGATTTCCCCTGAGATATAAAAGCAGGAAAAGACATTTTCCGTCCACGCCAAACCATGATAATTAAGAAAGGATGAAAATCGACCGCCCCATTATTGTCTCATCAGTCGGGATTAAATCTAGGGCGGTGGTCCATTATGTCGGTAACTATCAGGTATATAAATGTATAAATATTTATTAGTGGAACTTCTATAAGTCGAAACTCAATGAAAACAAAAAAACTTATGAAAAATTCGAGTTATAGTGGGAAAATAACATTAAAAGGATTTTGACCTGTAAAATGAATAAATTTCGAATTATAGAAGTTCGACCGTATTGTCATCTCCGAATTTGTAATGTATTTATCGGCAATTATGTTAATGTGTATTTCTTAGAATCTTCTGCAATGAAATATAAATTTATTCGTATCTTTTAATCTATACAAAGGGTTTTTTTTTGAGATTTTTTACACCCCCTTCTCTCTCTTTGTGGGCGTTTACTGCATTGGTTTTTACTACCATTTTTATCCGAGCTAAGTAATTTTTTTACTATGATAACAAAGCTAAGGTATTATTAGGTTTTCCCTAAAAAACGTCATCATCTTAAATTTTTCTTTACATACATTTGTAAATTTATCGTAAATATTATTTCATTATACTAATTACGTATGTATGTATGACGAAAGGTTTAATGGGAAGAAGGGACTTCATAGTCTCAATTTTGCTCGAATAAAGAGCTTTATCTACCTATCTACCTCGAGTCTTCCAATCGCCACTTTACCAGCTCTTCTTCAAGTATACTTCACGAGAAATAAGTTGGCCTCCCAGATGTTTACCCCACAAAGTAGAGGGGGAGCTACGTTGTCGGATTTCCACTTACAGTCCACTCCCGCTAATGAATGAGAAAACGAAGCGACGCTATTAAGGCAAAATATCGCAACGTCGCAAGGCTCTGATAGGCCCAAGACTGAAAAGTACCCTTCAAATGTTCCCACCCTTCCTCAGAGGCCAAATTAATTCTCGTGAAGTATGGTACAAAATCGACCGCCAACACGGAGAACCGCATTTTTTTCTCCCCCTCTTCTTCTCCGTCTCCCCTATTTTTTTTTCAACAACCCACGCATTTCCATCCTCCACTTCCTCCCCTCAATTCCCTACACATCCCTTATTTCTCCCTCTCCCTCCGCCATTTTTCACCCCATCCCACCCCGCGGCTACTCATCCTCACGGGGCCGCTAACCGATACTAGCGTCATCAGCCACCAATGACCTCCTTCAAGGATAAGCACGAGCGTAGTGCATTAAAAGAAGGAGAAAAAAAATTCCTTCTCTTCGCGTCGAAGCGGTCTTTATTATTCATTTTTCCACCCCTCCTCCTTCCCTTCCAACTCTCTCTCTCCCTCCCCCCTCTCTTCCCCTATCTCCTCTTGAAAAGAGTTACCCGCCACCTGCCGCCTCCTCCTCCTCCTTACCACTCCACCTACTCCTCTTCACCTCCACACGCTGCTCGAATCCCGCAGCACCTCAATTTGCACCCACTTCCCTCTCTCACTCCCTTTCTCCCTCTTTCTCCCTCTCTCTCTGCCGTGCGGGCAGGAGAGAGAGAAACGTATGACAAATGAAGATAACAGCGCGCTATATGGAGGTTTGTATCTCCTCTCTCTTTTTTCTCGTTCTCCCTCTCTCTCTCTCTTTTCATCCCTTTCTCTATCTCTCACCGTTTTTTGTTACCATGCGGTTTTTTGCTCCCAGCTTGTATTTTTCGTTAGTTCGTTTCAATTCTCCGCTTCGGATTTATTTTGGCGTCCCTTTTCTTCAACTTGCGTGTCGTTCGCACGTCTTTGGGTTATCTTGTTCTGCGAGCTTTATTACAAGTGCTGTAATGTTTACTGCTTAGTTGCCTTTGTGGTTGTACCACTCGTTTATCATTGCTTTATGCACAGCGCTCAAGACCAATGGTAATGAGCTACAATGACGAACTCGAGACATAAGAAGTGGAAGGCCATCTCCATTACCACGGCTGGCGCGGTACTTGGATTAATGGTGAAAAATGACTGATAAACTTGCCTCCGGAATTTTCATTTAATGTCTATATTCAGATCCGTTTATCTCACAGTTAATATCTTCCTCATATTATTTTTTAATTTAATCAATTTTGAAAGCACTAAGGATGAATCTAGGACAAATCACACATTCCACCAGCCTTTAATGGAGCAGTAGCAAGATTAACACATAATAAACAATATTTTGAATGAGTTGATCTCATTTTCAGTGTCCGAATATAGTCATAAAAATTCCAAGTAATGGATAAACCTTGTTTAAGAGTGGTAATGAATAACTATGTTTCTCCAACAGGCATTAAAATGCTGACGGAACCTGACGCGAGTTTCGGCTACGAAATTAAAATCTGCTATTTGCGTATTACCACTGATTACGGCGGATGTGCATCCGATATGCGAATCTAGTTTTCCCATCCTTTCCCTGGCTATAGGAGATACAGTTTGTCGATTTGGTTTCAGCCACAAGGTTGAGCTAGATTATTCTATCTTGTACAAGCGTGCTTAAATTTTCACTTTATGGGTTTTTTATCATGATGTTAAATTTGGTGCACACTAATATTAACCGTTCTGAATGATATATCACAGATGTCATTTTAAAAAAATTCAGTGTTTTATCCTTTCGCTTCTCTCTCTGTCTCGCTCTCGTCCTACTCATCATTCTCCGACTTCACTTGTCATTTTTTCTCTCCCATCCCTCTCTCTCTCGAGGCCGCTGATTAAGGGAATCGTCAATGTGTTACCCGCACGCTGATAATTTTTTTCACCCATGTGGGAATAGTTCTCGGTTATGACGCTAGGGTCGTTGCACCTTAAAAGGCTAAAGGACTACATAGGTTGAATGCGAGTGCGAGAGGGTATACTTCGGCAGGTTTTGCTACGGTAATGTTTACACTGTTGCTGCCTATGCTTTTATCCGGTTTCTCGAGTCAAGGTCGAAGGGGGGAAAAAAGGGAACAAAAAAAACGAAGATAAAGGCGTGAAAAGGCACTGAATTTCTTTTTTTTTTTTTAATCGTCGAGTTATTAGCGGTTGTTTTGTTTGGGTAAATAACTATTAACGGCGTCTTTGGTGACTCTTCGTAAAGAAATAACTTTTACACCAGCTTCCAATAAAGGGCATAAAAGTGCGTCGACGTCGCCGCGACCCACGCGGCAAAAATGAATACATTAAAAAATTTAAGGGCTGAGAAATTTAAAAATTAACATTTATAAAAGTTTCGTTTCGTTTTACGTCCTGGGTTTCTACATCGACTGCAATGGCGACATTTTTTATTGCGGCAAATGTCTGTGTGTGTGTGCGTCACCAGTCAAGGATCCCCTCTTTACCTTCATGACTCTAGTTTCTTTCCCTTTATGTCCGTTCCGAAGCCTTGAATCTGTTATTGAAGGGCTAAGCGGGAATTAGCGTCTCACTGGTTCGGACCGGATTTCGATAGCCGAGCAATTACGATCGCGTTATGATGCATTTCCTTCTCGGTGTGTATTGGTTGAGCTCATTCGACTTTTCGCGACGGCGGACCAAGAAATCGAATTTCTGGGATCTGTGACGACTTCGACCGTTCGAACTGAACGTTGCAGAATCGTCAAAAGAAAGAGTTAAAAAGAAACTGAACGATATCAGTTAAGATGTAACACTAAGTTTCCGAACAAATAATTTTTCTGTTGTTTAATTTCGTATTTCTTCAATGGCATTAGCAGAAGGTCGAATAGGGTGTCTGGCTCAAAATCGAGGGTTCGAATCCTGCCGATGGCATATTTGTATGTGATCGTCTTTCTTATCGTTGATCGGCGACTCGAGGGAAGCGAGCACATGCGTCACTGTACCAGCGCGTGCGCAGTTTTAAATTTCAATCATGATTCAGACAAGAATACAGGGCATCGATGAATACAATAACAAAAGTTATAATAAAAAAGCCAGAAACGGCCGTTTACGAGGCAGTAAAAATAAATAAATGACATCACGTTCAGGGATTATTAAAAAATTACTGCTCATTTGGTTAAACCAGTGCTACTCTTTTTTTTTGCATGTAGTCTTTGGACAATTTTATCAACTATTTGAAACCTACACATTTTTTCATAAAAAGAAATATCCCTGAATAAATCACATCAAAATTATAACTCTCAAGTGGAAAAATGGACACTTACTCTGTAAAGTTACCGAATTGTAGTTTATTTAAGCAATTTAATGAAAGATAAAGTCGAAGTAGATGAGTGATTGTGGTATGTGAGGTAACTAAGGTAATACCAAGATTTGGCTGCTACCACTTCCAGATCCTTTTGGTATCACTTTGGGCATTGGAACCACACTTTGAATACCACTCGGTTAACACACATTTTAAATACACATAAGACCCTCTCAATAAACTCCACGTCTCTTTTCAATCTATTCGAACTACAGACGTAAAATAATACAATTCATGCGACGAAATTCTCACCAACCATGGTCCAATGAATCGAAGTAAATACATCTAAGCAGCGTCTAAGGACGTACCATATACTATTCATACCTCGACTCAATATTTGACTGCTTTAAACGTGTCCTACCTGCACCGAACAAAACAGAAACCCGCGATAAACGTTTATTTCAAATCAACGGTAAATTCACAAACGCAGCCAAACGTCGACATGGGTTCCGCCCGCTAAGCTCTCTTGAGGACTCAAATGAAGCGTGAAACATCACAGCACGTATGCTAAATACTGCCGCGCTCCGGCTGAAATCCCGGTTGATCGAGTAAGCTCCGACCTATAGGGCTAATTTTATCCGTGTGACGAAATCCTTACGTTGGAAGAGCAGTAAAAACGAACCGGTGTGAGATGATACAGTGGCGACTGCAAAACCGTTCGCTATAATTGAAAATAAAAGTTGAAAATGTGAAGTTCGGCATTGATCCTATTATATTAGATTTCCACCCAAGTAAACGCTTTCTCCATTACGATATATAGGTATACCAAGTAATAAACGTCGATTTAATGGTTAAAGTCTTGAAAAGATGCTTAAATCTACACGAAGGAAAGGAAAAGGCATTCGATTGCTTTAAGCAAGGAAACTTTAATCGTTTGTCCGCATATTTCAACCACAAATTTTTAAACTAAGTGGCTCATATGGCACAAAATTTTCCAGTTTTAACGGCTTTAAATCTACAATAATAACTCCAAAAACTGGGTGTAATATATATATATATATATTGCATAAATTTTCTCGTAAACGTTATTTCACCCAAACGCTATTCCCACTCCTGCCTATCGCCGAATTTTTGAGCTTAGAAGCTAACAACAACAAAACCACACAAAATTTTTATGGTTTTAATATATTGATTAACTCATATACTTTTCAATGTAACTTGATAAATAGTTATACCATACATAAATAGAATGTATTACGTAGATTGGCGAATTGGACCATGACCGTCGCATGACGTCAGAGAGAGCTGGATGGTAGCTGGGTGTAAAACTCAATATGTCGCTGGAGGCTATATAATTATTTTTTGAGAAACATCGCTCATTTAGTATTGTTTATGACATCAACCTCTATAAATGAATGAATATTAATGACAATCGTTTGACCCATATTTTTTAATAAATCGACAAGAACGAACTTTGTTGCTTCATCATATATTTCGCAAGATATCATTCGACTTCGTTAGGTTTTTTTATGCTCTAAAACCTCACAGAGAGAAGGCACTTTTTTTGACTCAGGTACACCTAAAACGTGTATTTCTATCAAAATCTCTAAGTCGATTTTTTTCACCATTACAATAATTTCTCTACGAGAACGTAAGAAAAACTACTAATTTTGACGCAATCACCTTGACTTATCAAATAAGAATTCATTCGTCCGCTAGTGTAGGTCGCCGTCGTCGAATTAACATCGAGGATTAATGATTCGATTATTATGCGACGGCCGACCATCTTTGTTAACAATCTCCGATCGGACTCGTTCGACGAGATTCCTACCTCGTAATGGCCACCCATAAATAACGCTCCCCATCGCGATCCGCGCTCACAATGACCCGAGTTTAAGAAGAGTCCGACATTATGAGCTTCCTCCTCGTTGACGCGGTTAAACTGAGGGTTATTTATTGTCCCGCCGCCTACCACACGCGTGTCACGCGTTTTTCCAATCTGGAATGATGTATCACCAGCACGGTGGCCGAGCGATCGGGTCATCAATCCCTCCAATAGCGTCGTTAGGCCGCCGTCTTGAAAACGAATAATTCAGTGATCTGCTCCCATGTGATTAGTGCTACAGTATTTGCACCGACGTATCGCTCGCGAAAATAAAAAAGCTCGTTGACGAAAAATGGAATTGATTTCCTTCACACTGCGTACCTCGATTTAAATATAACGAGCAAAATAAGCGAAATGCGATTCACGTTGCCGTTTTCATTCGGCCCAATGATATTTACGTGGGCCGGCAGATAAAGGTCAAGTGTGTCTTTTTGGCGGTGCCTTCACAAGGTAATGTATCGTGTATATCACGGGTCCTCCGATCTACGGTCAGCGGGTCTTATCCAGTGATTTCATCCGATCCGCCTTAACCCATCAATTTCTTGAGGAAACGTATTCGTGTATTTTCCAACAGGAGAAGGTCATTAGGCATCATTTACGGACTCCAAACGATGTTTTTAGAATACGTTGATGCAATATACTTCAAATATAGGAGTATGACGCGTTGCGCAATCAAAAAAATTCTCTTTGAAATTAAAAAGTCATCAGCCATTGTAAAGGTCGAATGTGGATCGCAAAATGGTATAAAAAGGCTTCATGTGTTCCCTTTAGTAAAACGTTTGGTGACCCTTGGTGTAGATATAGTACGTGTATAAGTGATGTGCTGTTGGGGATACCGAAAATATTCGACTTTCAATTGGACTTCGATACTCGCCAAAATCGTAGTAATTATTGATCCAATGATGTTAAGTATTCGTGAAAATGTTTATCCCCACAAATTAGTTATTAAGATTTAGTTTAGATGATTAACGTTATGCGAACAACGATTGCGATTTTAGCAATATATAAGTGGAATATAAAGAGTTTTTCCTTTGGAACCCGAATGATTTTTCATACTTATTCACGATCCAAATTGAATTAAGGATAACCTTTATTGATTAATTATTTTAAAATATATCTATACAATTGAATTGGGTTCAATGGCTTGGTGGCAAAGTCAAAGGAATTTGCCAAAAGGCACAAAAGACAGGAAATGTCAATAAAATCAGTTTCCATCTTTCGAAAGCCGGGTTAGTGTATAAAAACCTCGGAATTCCTTTTCATTGAAAATACTTTCACGAACATTAATTTCCAATATAAATAAGAAATTCGAAGTAAAATTTTATATATATATATAAGAAAGAACCCCCCACTCCCAACCCTCCATCCGCTGCAGGATCTCAACCCTGCGGCAAACCCCGTTGTCTCACATGCCCCATCCACCCACCCTCATTTTCATTTACCAGCCCCTCCTCCAACATCACCTACCCCATCCCCTCCAGAAGTAATTGCACGACGAGGAACGTCATTTACCTCCTCACCTGCACACTTTGTCCTGCTTTTTATGTTGGCCTCACCAGCAACCCCCTCAACATTAGAATCAATGGCCACCGGAACAGCGTAAACACTAACCGTCCCCTTCCGGTGGCTTCTCACGCCAATTCACACCAGGCCACCTTCAATAATTGCTTCACTGTAAGGATAATCCGTGCCCTACCGGATGATACCCCCGCTCCCCTACTTCGACAGTGGGAGTTGGCCTACATCTTTCTCCTTAACTATTTCTCCCCACCTGGTCTTAACCTCCGATAACCCTATTGGCCGTCCCTCCTACCCGTCTCCTCCTATCCCCGAACTTCTCTCATTACCCCTCCCCCCCTCCCCATTTCCCCCCAGTGTGTCACTTCAAACAGTATATGTTTCTCCGTCGCTGAAGAAGGGCATCAGCCCGAAAGCTCCATTTTTGTGTAGTTTTTGTTCTTTTGTGTTTTTCGTGTGTCCTCAGCACCCCCAGCGGCTCTTCATTCTAGGTAAGTGTCCACTGGGCTTCCTCCAACACCTTGTTGCTACCCTTATTATTACCTTTCCTTTTCCTTAAGTATTTATATATATATATATATATATATATATATATATATATATATATATATATATATATATATATATATATATATATACATACATACTACGGAAGAGGAAAGGTAAATGAGGATATTTAGGGCAACTAGGTGTTGAAGGAAACCCAGTGAGCACTTACCGGAAGGAGAGCCACTGGGGTGTTGGAGAAACACATTTGTAGAAGTTATTGGAGCTTTCGGGATGATCCTGAAATCTACAATAACTTCTACAAATGTGTTTCTCCAACACCCCAGCGGCTCTCCTTCCGGTAAGTGCTCACTGGGTTTCCTTCAACACCTAGTTGCCCTATATATATATATATATATATAAGGTAAGGTGGGGTATATATGAATTCGGGGCAGGTGTAAACACAGTCTGTTATCGGCCATGTGTTTCAAGGTTCATTGTGGCATCTGGTATTTGTTATAAGGAGAACTTCATTCCTTATTATTTTGTATGGATATAGCTTGTTTTGGTGTGTTGGTTCTAAAGTGAGAGGTTGTAGTTTACCGTTCTTTGGAGGAAGTGTCCCGTACTATAGTCTGTTCACTATCTAAAGTCTCTTGGCCAATAGGAGACGGTTCGTTTGGGAAGGTAGTGGGGGGAACTCAGTGTTACTCTTGAGTTATAGTCGATCCGAAATCGGAAGACTCCTGGCCTCGAAAACGGGGCGGACACCAGTTAGCAGCAGCCAATAGGAGACTGTTTGTTTGGGAAGGTAGTGGGGAGGAAACCAGTCTCACTCCTGCTCTCGAAGAGATCGCATCGGACTGCGTTGCCGTTTCTACCGCCGTTTCCTTGCTGTGGATCAAAAAGAAGGATGGGAAGTATTTTATTTAGAAACTGCGTAGTATATCAGCTGAGCAAGAGCTGGCAGCGCGCACCGATATCTGCTCTCCCGCACGAAAGTTGAGAGGGGCGATGGAAGGGGAAACGTTCGTGATTGGCTACTTGCTCTAAGCAGGCCAGGAGTCTTCCGATTTCGGATCGACTATAGAAGCGTTCACATGGGTCTGCGTTGCCATTTCTACCACCGTTTCCTTGCTGTTGCTGTTCGTGATTGGGTATCTGTCTTCCCGCGCGGAAGTTGTGAGGGGCGATGGAAGGGGAAACGTTCGTGATTGGCTACTTGCTCTATGAAGGCCAAGAGACTTTAGATAGTGAACAGACTATAGTTGCATTGCTTCGGAAGAGAAGTGCCATAATTTCTTATTTCAAATTTTAGGGAATAACTTTTTCATTTTACAAATTTGTTTGTACTAAAGGGCACATAATGATAAATTAGTACCGTCATTTATTTATCATTAATTAATGAGTTAATATTTCGTTTACACTTGCCTCGTCATTTTATACATTGGGGCAAGCGTGAACATGCCGCATGGGGTAAGTGTAAACAAACATTCTTATTCTCTTTACTCTGGTTTTGACGATATGGTGCGAACACATATAAGGAAAAGTAAAAGAGCGACTGCCTATAGTAAAGATACGCTGACTAAACTTTGAAGAAGAAGAAACTAATTGCCAAAATCAAAATCAAAGCGCATCAGCAGGTAGGTACCTATGTCATGGTAAAATTTTGCGCAAGGAAAACAGTTAAATATTATGTTGGACAAATAACAGAGGTAGGATCTGATGAGATTTCCGTCAAATTTTTAAGGAAGGATAAGAATGATTGCTTTAATTGGCCCCAGTCAGATGATATATCACAGATAGAGATGAAAGACATTGTAATGATCTTCACAACACCTCTGATTGATCGCCGATGAAGGTTGCGCTTTTCCAATGATTTGTCCAGTTACTATGTATTTTGACTAGTAACGTGATAATTCTACAAAGTTTCCCATTTTTTAATTTTTCAATATATTTTCATGCAACAGAAAGATGTGTCACCAAATGTCTGTAGAACTTACACTTGCCCCCTACTTCTCTTCAATGTTATACTATAAGCCTAATTTACACTTGCCCCGAAGCGGCCCTCTCGCTTAATTATTTTTTTCTTTCTCTTTGAAATTGTTTAAAAAATAATCATATACCTTATTTGATAGGAGCAATGACTGGAAATCCAGGAAATTAAATTTGAAGCAATTATTAACTATCATTCATTATTTATATAGCACCAAATGTCATCTAATATAAAATGCGTTCACACTTACCCCACCTTACCTTATATATATATATATTCTCCATCGATTTTAAAACTGACTCACTTGCCATAGGCGGAGAATGCCGAACGCCCAAAACAAAATGCCTGTAGTGTTAGCACGCAAAACTATTTCACGCTTGCCCAAAGTTAAAAACAGAAAAAAAATCCTCGACGTGTCACCTACACGAGAACTGCTTGAGTAAAATTATTTCGTCTGCTTAAAAAAAAGTAAACAGTAATTTCTACGTAAATTAACTCCGCGCACGAATTATATTGTTTTGCATTTAAAAGCTTTTTTATGGCACTTCAGTTGAACACTCCTAAGTAGTTTTTGCTCCTAAACATATTTTCGATATTATTGTAAGCTACGGGAATATCAAAACGGCATTTTTTTTTAAAAAAAAGAGCGATCGGTAGAAAAAATGGCGGGAAGAAAATTTGAGAAAATAGAAAAAATTACGAGCGAAAATAACTCGCTATTTTTTTACGAGCCAATTTAGAGAGCAGATGGTTTCGGAATTAACCGGTTATCTTTACTAAGAATAGGAAGTAGGAGCGGCGGGAAAATGTTTCGTAACCGAGGCAACAATCAACAAACAGCTATTACAAAGATTTTATTTTTTTTTTTGGAATTCGATAAAAAAAAAGAAGATCCCTCCTCGTTCGTGTTAGAGTTTGCTTTCCAATTATTTCCTTCCCAGTTTTCTAAAGGATCGTAAGCGACATCCTGCCGACCGTCTTACGCTCAATACACGAAAGAAAACGAGACAGAAAGAGGTAGCGCGCGGACTGTCGTAGGTGACTTACGAAAGCAGCGCCCAATGAATTAGCAGTTGCGTGCCTCAAGGTTCGCCAAATGGTGGTCGAAAAATGGGGTTAGCGAGTGAGTGAGTGAGTGGTTTTTTTCCTGCTCTCTTCCCCTTCTCCGAGCCGACCTTCGCACTTCGCAGTCAAAGTTTGATTAGCTATAAACGTGTGTTTACAAGACTGGGTGAGGCACAAAGAGGTGCGCCGGGTAACAGTTCCTTCAAAAGCCACGGGCAAGAGGGCGGGAAGAGTGTTACCAACCCAACCCCCACACCCCAACCCCTCCCCCATGCCCTCCTCTAATAAGAAGAGAAGGGAAGGACGAAAGTGCGAGACCGACGCCCGAACGAGTGCGGGGTTATTGTTGGTTGGTCCCCTGATCCTAAAGGTCGCGGGTTCGGATTCCGAGGGATTTCAATGGCATGTCGTATGTAAAATTTCGGGCTCGTGTATTCATCGGTGTATGTTTGATTTGTTCCTATGTCAGAGCTTATGTTTTCGGTTTTTCTGCCATGACGACACTTTTGCATTCAGTCATATTTCACGACTCTGTATTTGACGTTCATTCGACAATATATTAGCATTATAATCGTAACTTTACATATTAATCCGCTTTATAAATTAGAGGAGTGGCTATGTGTAGTTTTTGATATAGTTAAAAATAAATATGTACATAATGAGAGTATAAGAAGCACCGTAAATGAATAATACAATATAATTATGTTGGCACACAGCTTTTCCTTACCTTTTATAAAACATTTTGTTAATATTAATACTGTTCATTTTTTAGATTCATAAAATCAGAGATCTTAAATAAAATTATAAACAAATATTAACAAATCGATATCCGGTTAAAGTACTGTGTTTCTCTAATTGCCATAAAAGGTTGGGTTCTCGAGCTTTCAGAGTCATTGTTAAGCAATTCATGCCACCCATACATAGGGCCGGCCCGTGGTATGAGCGAGCCGGGCGGCTGCCAGGGGCGCCTAATTGTTGGGGGCAGGGCCGGCTTGGTAAATCGCGGGGTCCGGTGCAAAGCGTTTGTGTAGGAGCCTCCACTAATAAAAGATTTTCAATGACCCATTGTAAGAAATACCGCAGGTTTTTCTCTTACTTTGGCTGTGTTCAGGGTTAAATTCACGTAATTTAAATAATTAGACGTAGATTTTCCACAAATTGTGATTTCCACACCTTTTCATTCATCAAAATGCCTAAATATGGGCCAATTTTCTTTGTTTTTGCTTTATTCTACGGCTAAAACTGTACTATCTTATTCTTTTTTATATGTTACACGGTTGAAGTCTTAGATTAACTAAACCCGTTGAAATTCAACCGGCACTTATGCTAGTTCGGTGTAATTTCTTATGATCGACTGGGATTATAAGCTCGTATCATCGTCTGTCCACATATTCAAGAAATTTACTCGGTGTTTAAGCAGTTCCTTGGGTACGGTAAATAATACAACGAAAATAAAGAAATATTCAATCGTTCACTGATACGTGTTAATAAAGTCACATAAAGAAACTAAAATTACTGAACTTTTTTAAGTTCTTTGAGGACAATTTCTGCGAAAGCTAAATTTTAAACCTTTTACTAAAAGGGGAAAAATAAATTTAATATAAGTTAGTTTTGGTAAAACCGCCAATTTATGCACTAAAAATAAACAGAAAAACCATCTAAAATTAACATAATTGAATGATACAGAAAATAAAATTTTCGACATATAAAAGTAGTTAGGACGATACCAAACGTCCTCATTTTTTCGAACGTCCTAATTTTTTGCATTCTCCCGTCAGGAAGGAATTCTGAAAATTCCATAAATTAAGATAAAAGTGAAATAAACATATGAAAGTCTCACCTGCTTGCAGACCGTCCACTATAGGAAAAGCTTCCGCCTCAAGTAGATGAAAAAGTCGCGAACATTCGTGACTCCGCCACTTTAAAAGGTTACTGGAAAACAGCACATAATACAACTCGTTTAACTTTGTAAAGAAAGTTTTGTATAGAATACACGAAAACATATCAATAAAAATATAATTACCTTTCGCCTTATGCATAGCGATTCAGTTATCCTGGCAATGGGCTCCCATTTGCGGTGTGAAACGAAAAAAAACATTGGATGAGAAATGGCGAACATAACATGCACAAATGTTAGTTATTAGTGTGTTAAAACTAACTAACTGACTAACAAACAAGAACAAAATCAGAATTATGAGTTTAAGTTTCCCCAAATATTATTTCCTAACGTGCCTAACATGAAAACAATTCGCGCCTAGAAAACACGAAATGCGAAAGTGACTGACGCATACAGATGTTCTGTTGCGTCGGCCTTACACCAATGCTACTCTAAATTAGTTAAAGCGTTAGTTAGTAAAGGTTAGTGGTACAGAAATTTTTCTCAACCATTCGCTGGGGCCGGAGCATCGTCCGTCGTCCATCGGTGGGAGTGCCATCTGCGTCGATTGATTACTGACCTTAGGGAAAATTCATTCCATCGGCGAATCCTTTGGACGCTCAGCAGTCCTTGCGTCGACGCACGACCTCCAATGCGGCTTGAAGTCTCTCCGAAGGCTTGATTTGGCACTGCAATCCTCGCTGGTTTCCATCTGGAAAGGCAAGAGGCCAAAAGTCATATATTACAAAATTTTCGGGATAACAGATACTTACAGAGATCATAATGTTGCATTTAAAATACGTAAGAATTTAATATGCGATTTCCGCAGGTACAATCAATAGAATTAATTTTATTCTTTTTCGTGCGTTTAAAAGAAATGCGCTTATAGTTTCACTTTCGCGTCTGCCTGTCTGTAGTGTTTTGATGTGATAGCAGACCGCGCGGGGCCATGAGCAGCCGCACCGATGGCACTTGCCTCAAGCCGGCCCTGGTTGGGGGCGCTATCCCGATCATCTACGTATCTATGCATTACTTGCAAGTGAATAAATATTGGACAGCAATTTATATCGTGAAACAGGCTAGAATCATGACGACGTTCCTTTTATTTATTCATTATCAATAAGTTTAACAGAGCGATGAATAAATTAACCTATATTTTGTAAATGTCACAACAAACATTTACGGAGGGGTCGCTGGAGTGCTATCTCGCCCGGGGCGCCAAAATTCCTAGGGCCACCCCTGCCCATACATGTCAAATAGTTATTGTAAACTGCACAGTAATGTATCGTATCATTCTACGCTTGCTCAAAACCTTCGCATAAGCAAGATAATGAGTTGAAGGTATGCAAAAAATACTTATTCCTAAGCCATATATCTTTAGAAATAGCTTTGAGAGGCCTTCAGGTAAACACACAGGTACTATGAACATATCGTTGCAAAATAATTACAAAAGTTACTTCCAAAATCGCTTATGGGAATTGCATGAAAAAGTGTCCTTGGATCCACTACCTGTATTATAAAGCAGAAACTTAATTACTCAATTTAAGTAAAATGTATGGTAGCCTACATAACAAAATTCTGAAGGGAAATTCAGTAAGGCACTTCAGATGTAACTATTAATTAATAAATTCTGAAAAATTGAGAGGAATCGCTTTAACTATATTTCTTCTGAAAAAAGAAGATAAAAACGCCAGAATGGCAAAATAGGAGAGCGCTGAGGAGTTTTACTTTCTCTAAAACTGAATCATTTTGGTGTTCGTCACACTACCTGATGAATTTTTGACGCGGGAAACACGGCAAAAGAGAGAAGGGAAAAACCCAAAAAGAAAAAAATCCCACCGTGGAACGTTCGTGGAAATGTTATTAGCTGTATACCTGAAAAAAAAATGAAAAGGACAAGCAAGCGTTCGTCGTGCTAAAAACGTTACTAGGAAGGTTTGCGTCGCATGATGTTCAGGATATGTAAATGCGAGCAATTTAGTATCCTACGAGGGAATATGCGACGCTATCTTAAATTTAAAAGTGGATGAAATTGACGCTTTGTTCCATACCGATTGGAAAACGCCTAGAGTGAAAAATATTAATGCTATTCCTTTGGCACAAAGGAATTATATTAAACTTATATTCAATTATGATATTTATTGTGAATGCGCATTCAATAGAGAATTGTGAAGCTCGTTTTATGGCTAAAATTGTGTTTTACCGTCAGTACATACTTTACCGGAATCTACTAACGGTGAATCACAACTGATGACGGGTTATTTGTAGCCCAAATAAGCGTATTACTAACCTTTCTGTGGCTATGATACACTGCGTCAGTAAGAACACGTATAAATAGTTATAAATTCTTTGGTACGTAAATAAAAGGACACAGAGGCTTAGTAAAAACATAAAGAACTTCAGATATATCTATGGAAACATTACAAATCTGATATCAAATCCTAGGAAATCAGTGCGTGCAACCGAAATGTTTTCAATCCAACAAAAGATTTCGGGAAACTTTGGGATATATAAACAGCACTCTCTCCACGGAATACCACGCAAACAAAATTTTAAAAAGTTCGCCGCCGTCAACCGACGTGCTTTCGAACGGTTTTTGCAAATTGATCCGACCCATCGGGACAAAAAAAAAAGATTCACGCTCCGAAACTCCACGTAAATCACCGGAGGTAACCGGCGAGTAACGCGAAAAATAAAAAAAAAGTAAAAAAAAACCCAGCCGTGTAACCCTGAGAAGATAGAGAGGGTGCATCGCCCCCGGGCACCACTACCGCCATCATCACCAAGTTTCCGTCGGAGGGAGGGGGGGAAAGGCTTTTTTCCCATGCGGCCACGCCCCCCTCCCTCCCCATCCTCGTCCCTATCTCCGCGGCGCCATCTAGAAGCCGACAAACACAATCCCAGCGGGTTCACAGACCAATGGGTTTCAATCCGTCCTGCGCATGCCAGACCATTCCGTTTGCGGATGTGGGCGAAAGGGCTTTCAACCAATCCGATCTCCCACCGCCCCGTTCACACCCCCCTGCGGCGTTCCCCAGCCCCCACTTTACGCCCGCCTTACCGCCCTCCCCCACCTCCCGTCTCGGATGCGCCAAAGGGGAAATCCGGCACCCTGTTGGCAGATAAGGCAACCCGGAACGGGCTTCCAGGGTTACACGCTATGCGGAGCCGTGCGCACGCGTTATGTGTGCGTGATGGTGGTGGAAATATGAGGCGGATATTTGAGGAGGTCGTTAATTTTGGCGTGATTATTATTTTTCCCGAAGGAATGCGCTGATTTAATTTTCGTGCGTCTTAATTTTCCTCTCGCGATCTGAAATCGGAAAAATGATATAGCGTCTTTTCGCACGAGATGGTGGTTAAGAGTTTTAAGAGAGAAATATTTAGGTTTGCGACCGTTTCGAGGGAAAATTTTTCCTATAACGCTTCTTCACCAAGCCTTCGTTACTGAGAAATGTAAACACTTTTTCGCAAAGTGCGACCAAATCACAATATGTACTAACAATAAGAGGGATGAAACGATCGATTAACGCTGATAACGGTAACCTAGCGGTTTACGTTCCAATCTTGTTTACACCAGGCGTTTTGTTCCTACAGGAGTACATCCATCATCTATTACGTGGTTTCTCGACTCGTTCTTACAAATTACCCCCTATTTTCGAAAATTTTGAACAAGTATCCCAACCCCGATATAGTGTTTCTTTCTATCTCCTTTTTGCGAACACAAAAAACAGGTTTTCGCTAAATTAAATAACCATAAAGAATTTCCTATTTATTATTTTTTTACAGAATTTTATGAAGTTTTTCAAACAAGTATGGCATTATAAGGAATAGTGTTATTTTCAAACAGAAATTGAAATACCTTCAAAAGTATCTCGTGTATCCACCTCTGGTTGAGATGACCTATTCTATTAGTATTAAGTCTTTTTCAATTTTTCATATTCAAGAGGGAAAATGTTTTGTTGGTAGTAGAAAAGGGCCTTAACTAGCTCCTACGAACACGTAATGCTAAAATTTATATGCCATGAACCGAACGACAATATACGTTTAAAACTTCAGGTGCGCATTGAAATTTTCAATAAAGGTTTCCTTGACGTCACTCTATCGATTGGCAGGTTTCCTCATCAGAACTCTAATAGAAGGATTGTTAATTGCAGAAAGTAAGGTCTCTTAATGCCGTTTTTACGAACTTGGTATCACATCGAAGGTCGTGCCAGGGAAGCTAATTGCTCTGAGGGCCGCAGATTTGGTAATAGTAACTGTTAGATAGAACCTAACCGTGTTCGAAATAGTTTTCAAGGGCTGAGTGACACTTGATATTCCGAAACCTAAAGAATGCAATTGTGTACGAAATTAAGAGAACAATAAATTCTTCCCTCTAAATTAATGTATTCTGTATATTTAAAAAATTCTAAGCATTTTAATGTCCTAACGAAAACCACAAAACATTTATGCCAAAGAAAGTGTACAATATGAAAATCTGAATCATTTCAATTTAATTCGCTTACATATTGGTTTAAGAACTGTTTTATTAGATTTTTGGAGATGAAAATTTCGTAATTCTCGTTTTCTAGAGATACTGTAGATAAATAGGATAATTTGCCCCTAGCACTTCGGCGTCCAGCTCAAGAACCTTTCATAGGATCTCCGGCCTTAAATCATTGCTAGTAGTAATGCTAACTTTTTTCTTAAACACAATACTTTTTACGTAATTTATTATTCAATTGCTATTTAATGTTAATTTCTTCCTAAGACAAATGTGGCATGTATTTACAGGAAATTTAATCACAGCTTTTTATAAATTAATTTTAAATCTACTTTATTTATTATGTACATGAATGAAAAGTATAATGTAAATGGGATAAACAAATAAAATATAATTAAAAATAATTAAAAACTGTTGGTATGGTTATAGAAAGCGTGAGTCGATTTATTATACAAAATATTGTTACGCCATGAAATTTAAAAATGGCGATAAGAGTGATGCTATTACATGATTTAATAAATCATTCATGGTGGATAAGCTTTGTTAGTTAATTATAGCATTTTTGAGGCAAGAATGCGTTTTTTTTCTAACCATATATAAAGACTATAGCTCAGCATTACTACAATGCTGCATTGAAATAGGTGAAGAAAGCAAATGCTACCTAAATATTACATCCTACGCTGTCGTGAAACCAACCATAATATATTCGGTAATGCATGACAGAGCCCTTTGGCTGATACTTCCTATTAATAACACAAGATTTTTTCAAATCGCCAGCAATCCTATGAAAGATTAAAATAATTAAAAATGTTATAAAATGTGATTAACTATACGAACGCAGACCTTAATCTTATTGTTAGCTCTCGCCGTGAATATTTGGCATAAGAAAAAGACTTTTAACAGTAACTATTTAAAATAGTAACACGTATAATAATATTTTATAACATTTCGCTTAAAATACAAAACGTCACTCAATAATCCATCTTAGAAAAATGTCACTAGCAAAAAATAGCAAGTAAGTCATTCGTAAATTAGTCCGAAACTCGATGAAAACTACTTCAAAACATATCTTATATCAGGAATGGCACATCCTGCGTGCATTTACAGGACCAGAAAAGCACCTTTTAGAATAAAAATGCGAAACTTCTTTTTTTTTATCCTAAGCCATTCACAAAGACTTCTCCTAGAGCGTTCACCCTCACTTCCATGGAAAACTGACAAGCGGAAGAAAGGATTTTTCCTGCGGAGACATCAACGCCGGAGTAAACGAGGTGCGCCTTCGGTTTACGGTTCACGAAGCCTTTGCGACAGCTCAATGGAAAGCTTCACGCGCCAACGGTTCCACGAATTATTTCCTTTTTTCTTCGTTCGCACTTTTTCATTCCCTTCTCCTCTCAATAATTCCTCCGCAATCGCGCCTTTTTGTCCAACTTGCTTGCTGAAGCAACCGGCGTTTTTCCCCCTGACCCGTGAAGGAGATTGGACTTGGGCTTATTTTTTGTTAAATTTCGGACTGATATATTTTTTGCATGTTGATCATAAACGTGCTTCTTAAAATCAAGTGGAATGTACGTGATAATATGAAACCAGTCATTCCATAAAATTATCTTCTGTTAATGGCATTTTGTTTTAAAAAGTAACTTTCTGAAACAAGGCATTTAAAATCTCGGCGTAAAGTTAAAAGACAATAATGTAAAGTGAAAGAAATGTTGTGTTGTGGACTTGAAAGCTTATGATTACTGCTATAAAAGTTTTTAGTGCCTTCAGTTATGGCTATATTAGGATGGAATATAGACTGTAACCAACAATAGGTTTGGATACAACTACAAGAACGCCAAAAATAGCTTAGTTTGCATACCTCTACAAATTTTAGAAGGCATTTATCGGTAGGTAAGCGTACTTCTCATCTCAGTATGCTTTGGGTTATACACGTTAATAATTTTAAAAACTAAATTATATATAACTTCGTTCTAGTCTATTCAGGTTCAATTTTGCATTAAAATCTTCAAATTCCTGCTATTTTGATCCCTCTAAAATTAAGAGATCTAATCGTTAAACGTAAAAAAGATAAATATATTTTATTTTTAATATATAAATATATTTTTTAGGGCAACTAGGTGTTGAAGGAAACTCCCCTCCCAGCGGCTCTCCTTCCGGTAAGTGCTCATTGGGTTTCCTTCAACACCTAATTGCCCTAAATATCCTCATTTACCTTTCCTCTTCCGTAAGTTTATATATATATATATATATATAAAATACTCGTAGATTCAAAACTGCATTAGTTGACGTACGTAAAAAGAACTTGCCAATCACCTACGATTCATTACAAACAATTTTTCCAAAAATAGATAGCATTATAAAAACCGATAAATCAGTCTATGTTTAAACTTTAATTCATATCTTGATGTTTTTATTCTTCCTTAAAATCTTACTACGATTGATTGCACGATACTTAGCAATATAAAAACGGATAAATCAGTCTATTTTTAAGCTTTAATTCATATCTTTATGTTTTTTATTCTTCCTTACTACGACTGACTGCACGATATTTTGCCAAATCAACATTTATGCGGTGAAATTACTAAATGAGACTTCACAATAAGATCGGCATTGAAACTCCCACGGAACAACGAAGGTGACACAACTGGTGCAATACGATATATAACCCTAATCAAGTCAGGGACACTTGTTCGGTGACAAACAAAAAGCAATTTGCTTCCGCGTTCGGTCACGTCAACACGCCTATGCGCCGTCAGATGCCGAATGGAGCTTAGCAGTGGGCAATGCAAGGATTTGTTTGGTTATCTCGATATCAAACCCTTCTCACATCAAACGGCGTTCACTTCCCGCTCTCTATCCTTGGACGCGTTAGCAAAATACCAGTATATTCCTCGATGATTGGCTATATACGCATTTTCACAATATTAAGCTTACCAAACAGTCTTTCGCAAGCTTCAAAACTTTTTCCTCCTCGCTCGCCTGATGAATATAGTAGTATTTCCTACACGCGATTAGACACAGGATAGATACTACGATATTATGATAAGTAGTCGACTGGTTTAGGGCGCAACCGAATTAACGATAAGAGCCACTTTTTTTGCGATTGGACATAAAACCCAACACAATGCCATGATACTGACAAAGAAGACGGTTATTGGTTTTTAAAAAATTAATTCGTATTTCAGCACATCATTATGCATAATTAAATCGCGAGCTTTCGGTAACTGACCTCACATGCGAATTGGAGGTTCTAGACCAGGAACGCTCAACCTTTTTCATTTGAGTGTTTTGGCGAGCCGTATTACAAATGCTTCGGCGGGCCGGATTAGAGTTTACATCGGAACTTACGCAAGGGATTATATGCGATTTTAAAACTTAAAGTAAAGTTTTAACCATTTTATAGCGTAAAAACAGGCAATATTCTATTGCCGTAGGTTGCAGGCCCGTGTTCTAGCTTTTAATGGAAAAGGAAGTTGGTTTAGGAAGCCGAGGAGTCCTTATAAAGCCGCAGGTAGCCGCCCCCTGGTTTGAGATGTCAGGTTGTCCATCATGTGTTTGTGAAAACGCATGAACGATTGCATTGTTTGCATCAATAGTTAATGCGCCCGCGAAATATTTTTCTGTATAGTACCTATCATATTTTATTGATTACTGCAACACCAACGGATTTAACCGTACGGAATCAGTTACAGTTCATTTTATAAAAATATTTTTAAGCGATAAAATAATTTATTGTAGCCTACTGAAGGTTTGAAAAAACAATTTACGAGAAAATATTCATCAATGAAGACGATTATCCGTGAACCGTGGAGTAGTCTATGATAATAATCTATGATAATAAGTCCTGTAAAGTAAGCAAACTTCGACAAGATTCATTGCTTATAAACGTCTTTGCGGAAACGACCTAGCTGGAGTGAAAAACAGCAGCGGAAGATAAAACTTTAAAATATGTATGTATGTACTTAAAGATACTCCCTCAGATGGATTTTATAACGTTGACAACCTTGCTTGAAAAGTAAGTTAGCTGTTGTAGACGGCATTCTTACGAGTGAAAATCACATAGGTATAACGTTTATAAATACAATTGAACTTCTATAAGTCGAGCATCTGTAACTCGAATTTCCTAAAACTCGAAGTGAATTTTCATTTTACGGGACAAAACCTTTCTTATTTTTCTTCTATAAGTCAAATGTATTTTTGTTTCCCTTGAGGTACGACTTAAAGAAGTTCCACTGTATGTATAACATTTGCGTTTGCCAAACAGTTAATATTATCGCTAAAGTTGACCTTGAGAGCCAGTAATAAATAAACAAATTAAATATCAACTCCAATCGATAATTGAGTTGCAAGTTAGGCTTGACATCCCATGAGAAATCACCGTGTCCTCCGAAGAGGCTCCGAAAGATCAACTTGGCCCGACTTTCGCACCGAATTAATCTCGCGACCATATTTTTTTTTCACTTCATACACGAACTGCCACGGTCACGTCACAACATTAACCCCTATTTAATCTCGAAATCAAATTTACGGCTTCTTCGTGGGGAGGGAGAGGGAGAGAGAGATGAAAACCCGTGGCTTACGAGACTGTTACATCGCCACCTTATTCCCCTTTCACAGCGTTCGACGTAGGAGAGAGAGAGACCCTCCTGGATAGCATCCATGTTGGGTAAGAGTGGCGCTAAGGGAAATAACGGTCCAAGATATGCGTCGTGGTGGGGAGGGGATCTCCCGCGTAGGAGGAAGGATAAAGTGAGGAGGGGAGGGGGAGTGGGGGAGAGAGAGAGAGAGATTGAGATGACAGAGGTGAGGAAGAGGATGAAAAGAGAGGGAGGGAGGAAGGAAAAGGGTGGAAGGGAGGGTGAAATGAGGGGAAAGGAAGGAGGAAAAGGGGAGAAAGGAGTGGGGATGTGGAAGGAGAAAGAATGACATGGAGGTGAGAGAGAGAGAGTGCAAGAAGGGAGAAAGGAAGGGGAGGGAGAAGGGAGAAGAGAAAAGGCGGGAAAAGGAGGATCGAAAGAGGGGGAAGTAAAGAAAAAATTGAGGGAAAAATAAAAGGGAGAAGGTAAAGGGGGAGATGAGACGGGGAAAGAAAGGTAAAAAGGGGTAGAAAAGGGAGAAAGAGGGGAAAAGGTGTATTATAAGGAGGATAATGAGAGGGGGAAAGGAAGATGGTAGGTAAGGAGGCGCAGAAGAGGGAGAAAAGGATATGGGAAAGAATGTGGAAAAGGAAAGGGAAGAGCGAGGAAAGGGGGGAGAAAATAGAAGGGAAGAGAGGGGGAAATAGGGGAGTAAAGAGAGGGAAATAGAGGAGATAAAGAGGGTGAAAGAGAGGGGGAAATAAACGGGAGGGAAAGAGGGAGAAATACAGGGGAGGAAAAAAGGGGGTAGAGGGGTAAATAGAGAGGGGGGAAAAGGGTAAAGAGAGGTGGAAATATATGGGAGTAAAGAGGAGGAACAGGGAGGGGAAGAATGTAGTATAAGTGCAAAATAATATTAAAAGGAGGGAGAAAAGAAGGGGAAATGAGGGAGGAAAGGAGGGGGGAATGAGGTATAGTCTGAGGTGATAGACACTGACTCGCGCAAGTCAACCCAGGACGTTTGTTAATGCGTGTGAGTGAGTGAGAGAGAGAGAGAGAGAGGTAACCTCGGAAGGAGAGAAGCCCGGAGGGTCTTGGGGTCGAGCGCGGGATTCTGGGCACGTCATACTCGTGTCCTCGTGCTAGGAGGAGTGGGAGGAGGGAGAAAAAGAGCACGAGTTGAGGGTGTGGGTGGGCCTTCCAGAGAAACAGGGGAGAGGGTAAGAGGGGGGTCGGGGTGTGTATACGTGTGGTTAGTGCGGTAAAGTGTGTGGAGGGCGGAGAAAGAGGGAAAGGGGAGGTGGAGGAGGAGAGGGGGGGAGGGAGAGGGTAGGAAGGGGGGAGGAGTGAACGGGAGATGGAGCGGAAGGCTGTTGGAGGAAAGTTGATTTCGAGAGAAAGGGAATGGGTTATTTTTTTCTGATGGAGCCAACGGGTAGGAGATGCGTTCCCCAATTTGCTGAGGCCATTATGCTTCCCTCTGTTCCTCTCCTCTGTTTAGGGCTTCCAACCGTCCATCTTTCGGATGGACAGTCCATCTTTCACAAGATTTGTCCATTGTCCACCCCTAACCTTTGGATGGACGCGATTTGTCCATCTTTCCGTAAATTTTTTCTGTGCATAGAAAAAATTTACTTACGTTATGGACCAAATGATATTTTTTTAAATACTACTAATACATAATTCATACACTCTATTAGATTGATAAAAAATTTGTTTTTAAAGTGACATTGAAAAAATTCTCTAAACCTAATCAATAAAATTAACCACCTCCTCTCTCCCCTCCCTTTATTATATCATTATTTATTTCCTATCTTCAAAACTTCAAGATGCCCATCTTTGGAGATACAAAAAGTTGGCAACCCTACCTCTGTCTAACAATATGATTCCCTCTGTTTCTCTAAAAACACGGTAAAAATGTGGCGACGTCTACATCCAAAGCAATAAATTGGCAAAATAAGTAGGTACTTACTTAGGTATCTAGCTCCAATATCCGTAAATAGTTTGTCTGTAAGTATCGTCTATGACGGCTGCCTTGTAGCCTAAATGTACGTATTTTATAATCTTTTTATAAACAATTGGAGTACCCCAGTAAGTACTTATTTCGTCCATTTGAATTTTTAGTACGTCTTGTTGATTTGATTTTTTAGTACGTTTTTAAGTAGATACATATTTTGCCAGTTTAACGCTCAAATGGTCGGCCTTGTTAGAAGGGTGGTTAGCGTGCCTAGCTCCCAATGCTAGCCCTCAATGCTAGAGTCGTGGGTTCGAATCCTGCCGAGGGCATGGTCGTTTGTGTTCGTTTTTGTTATTATTATTATTGCGCTCATTACAAGGCCGTAAAGTGCTGCTTATGAAAAAAATATCTTCTCAGATTGTTTTGAAATATATAAATATTTTGTGAATTAGTTTTTAAGTACATATTTTGCCAGTTCGTTCCGATTACATATTTTTATCAGTTTGATTTTCATGTAATACAGATTCTTGTCAGTTCGTTTTCATCCATAAGACGGGCTCGAAAATTCCCTACGGAATCCAAACTACGTGACAATTCCATCGAATCGCGAACGAATTTCGTGACGCCTATTTTTCTCATTTAAACCGATCAGAGTCCAAACGGAGATAAGCAGACGAGAAAGGGGAAATTCAACACGTAAACATTGGAACGAGATAGAGAAATCACTTCGCAAGAGCGCTCGCGACAAATATTTACCCCGCAGCCTTTGTTTTTAATTTACGTACTTTATAACCAACGATGTTTTTTTTCCGCTCCGTTTTAAATGGACAACAGCAAATCTTGTAACACGAATCTTTTGAAAATTCTATAAGAACAGATCGGTTATATATAGAAAATAAGAACGAATAAAATGAAAGACGATTAGTCGACTAATTGTAAGATTACATATGGAAAGCCATTACAGAATCGCTGTCATACGCTATCCCAAATAAAGGTTAAGGATGATGCATCTCGCACATCAACGTCAGCGAAAATTTTACCCGATGAAGCGGACAAGGAAGAGATTTCTAAGTTTCTGCATCATCACCGTGAATAACCGGGCTTCAAAAAGTGGTCGCCTTGGTGCTTTCGTTATTATTTTTACATCCTCGCGATGGGCCGCGTCCTCGGATAAATATGCTAATTTATTCTGAAGACTTGACACAATCAATTAATGGCCGCTCACGACATTTTGACGGCATTTATTAATTAAGGTACCCATAATTTGAATAATCTGTTTCACTCAATTACCGGATTAGGTTTTGTATTAGTGTAAGGTTTTGTATTTATATCCAATCACGTGTTGCCGCTTATCGATTAACCCTTGGTGAAAAAGCCGTAAAATGCTTGATAATAGGGGAATGTACGCTTTTATCCGTGTAAAAAGCCATCTGTACTAGAAAATCTCTTATTTTCATATTTACTCAAGAAATACTACTCTATTCGCTAGCTTGTGACAGCTCATTAGAGAAACTTCGTCCTTAAACTTGATACCTCCCCATCTCATCAGTTCTAGAGATAATTCGACAACCTATAATTCTCTATTTCGGGAAAAAGTTGCTATAAATTGCTACCAATTAATATTTTGGATCGTTGAGCGTTAATTATTTCACGTTCATCTTTTAAAAATAAAATTTCAATACAAATTAGCCTAGAACTTTATTATAACAACAATTAACGAAATATTATTTCTCCAACGACGCATTTATCATCCCGCCGTTCGATTTTCCAGTTATTTCACCGTTATTTCTTAATTGCCGTATTTGTTAATTCTATTAAGCGGTGATTATCCTGTTCATCACACATCTACCATTTTAACACACACATCAGATTGGGGGGGATTATCGCGTTTCGTCGTTTTCGAAGTTTGATCGGGAACTATACAAATTCTTAAAGCAACGCTGTTAGTCAAATTTATTTATTATCGCGTTTCGTTGTCTTCGAAGTTTGATCGGGAACTATACAAATTCTGAAAGCACCGCTGTTAGTCAAATTTATTTTTCCCCCTCCGGCTCTCGTAATGGTTTTTCCCAAACCTCGATTTTTCGCGGTGCATTCTTAAAAGTCAATATTATCTTCCTTTTTAGACCACTCGACCTCTTACTTTTGCCCCCCTCTTCGCTCCCCCTTTTCATTGCCCCTGTCCACTTCTTCCTCCTCCTCCTCGTGTCTCCCTCTCTCTCTCTCCCTCTCTCTTCACCTTTCATCCTCCTTTCACTCTTTTCCATTCTGCAAAATATTCGCATCATCGTGATGATATTTTTGCATCACTCCTTCACTTCCGCCTTCAGCTGAAAAGGATGTGTTTCTTATTTGAAATATAAAAAAAACACTAGCCGCTTCCTTCCTTGCTCTCGCGACCTCGTTTAGCGTGCAGTTTTTTCTTTTAAGTGCCTCTCCTGTCCCTTCGCAGGGCATTTACTCACGGAGGGTTTGGATTTTTTTTTCTGCAACCTTGTTCCGAGAAATAATAGGATATGAGTTAACGATATTCCTGCTGGAAAGCTGTTTTCGACGGTTTTTCTTCGACGGTGATTTTCCTTTTTTTTTTCGGGGAAAACTGTTTCTCCGCGATAAATTTAACGCTGAATAACTGTGATGTGGCAGAGCTAGATTGGAAGAGTGTCTTAATTCTTAATGTTTAATTCGTTTAAATTTTAAAATAAACACTTAAAAATCGAATAAAAAAATAAGTAGGTGCAGTGGGACTTGTAAAATTTGAAACTCAAGGGAAACAAAAAACAATAATAGACTTATAGAAAATTCGAGTTATAGGAGAAAAATGACGTGTAAAATATTTTGTCCTGTAAAATAAAATCACTCTGAGTTATGAAAAACTCGAGTTTTAGACGTTCGACTTACAGAAGTTCGACTGTACTACCAAAGGTGTCTCCAATATCCCTAAAAATGTTATGGAAAGATATACTATGTGCATTTGGGCCACCAGACAGTCGTCCTCAGTGGAATTCTAAAAACACCATTTTTCACGGCCCTTATTTTATGACTATTGGAGGTATCTGAGAAAAGCACCTATTTTATCTTTTGATTTCATTCGTAATACAAATAAAATAATCGTAATTGAATCTCCAGCCAATTCGCTTTAACGCACTAAAGAATATTAAATCAACATTTACCGTATAAATTCTGAAAAGAATTTCATTTTGGAGGATGCTTCCTATACGTTAAGAGTGGATTTCTAGGCTGCAAGTCCGGGTTCATTTCCTTGAACGGAAACTCGTCAGTAATGTCCCGTACCGAACTTCCTGATAACGTTGAGGAATTCTTGGACCCTTCGTTTTAAATCTACATTTAACTCATTACTCCTCATGTGAAATTCTTTTAAAAAGTATGCTAATGCGTGTGTATATATATATATATATATATATATATATATATATATACGTATATGTATGTATGTGTGTGTGAAGGCCTTCCACTCTCAATAAGCGAACGCCGTGAGACGCCGGAGTAAAACGACCAATCCACACGCGCCCTAAGGTGTCAAAATAACCCATCAAAAGCATCGCTTTACGACACTAAAGAAATTTCCTCTCGTGTAAGACGCCATCGTAACTTGTATCGAGCAGAGCAAATACGACAGCATTATTACCGAGAGATATTTTTTTCAAAATGAATAAAGACGTCAGTCGGCGGAAGGTACGATTATGTTTCGCCAGCTACTTCTTTCACATACGCAGGGTATTTGGGCGAACTATTTTCCGCGTTGTTTTTTACTTCCTCCGTATACGTAGTATAAAGTATTGTATTCATGAAAAAAAATCGAATTCGAGATTTCAACGGAAATACACGTTTTGAGGTCCCTATAAAACATTTTGACTATCTTCTCGATGTCTGTGTGCATGTGATAGGAATTTTTCGAAAACCGATAGTTTATTAAATATTTTGATCCTTAGAACACGTTTAGACTATTTTCGGAATGATGTGTGCATGTGTGTATGTGATTTTGAGCGCTCTAACTCGAAAAGTACTTGCCATATGTTTACCAAATTTCACATATAACACTTTGGTGTGAGCACGAAGAGCTGATTAGTTTTTGGACAATACCGGTTAAACGGAAGTCGAGGTTTATTCGAAAGCCGATTCGGTTTTGGCGAAATATCTCCGTTAAAACATAACTATTGTATATACAATCCGATACAAAGGTTATAGAGAAAGTAATTTCCTACAACTTTCATTTGAAACAATTTTCCATAGCAGTTATTATTTCGGAATTATTTATAAATAATCGATTTTTTCGGTTTCCGACAAATATCTCCTTTAAAACGTCGTTATTGGTAATCTTCGTGGGACCAAAGTTGTAGAGAATAATATTTCTTCCAAGTTTGTTTGAAACAAATTTTCGTAGAACCTTCCATTTAGTAGATAATTAATTTATTCATAAATTTCCAGTAGGTATACAGCGCCACCATCTAGCGATGAATTATGTAAACATATTCAAAATATAATTTACGGCAATAAGGACGACTGTATTCTTTTACGATAGGAAATAATAATTTTGCCTTATAATGCTATTCATAATAATTTAAATATCTATACCCCAAATATGGAGAAAGTCATGTGTTGGCCACATCAGATTTTTTCTATAAATGATCGCTTACGTATTCAGTTTGTCTGTCTGTCCGTCGGTCTGTATATGTAATAACTTTGGAATCCTGCAACCTTGAGAAGTCATTTTTTCTCGATAGGTCTAAGTGAGAGCTAGACATGGTAAACATTTACTGGAACTAGCATCAGCTGTTTGGGAGTAATCGGTGTCTACATCAGAACTTTGTTAATAACTCGAGAATTAATTAATGCCAGAAATAGGATATTACTACAGATTAAAAGTTAGTGTAATGGATAAGGCATCGGATTTCATAATTCATAAGACTTTCGTTCGAAAGATTATTTTTAAATATCAATTTTTTTTAATTAAAAATTTCGTTGCTTTCTAGCGGGAAGCAGTTTTATTTTTAATTCTTAAAAATTTCGTTGCATTTTTTTTGGCAGGACAAAACAATATTTATTTTTCGTTCGTTAATATTTCGTCGCTTTTCGGCAGTACACAATAATATTCATTATTCGTTCTTAAATTTTTTTGTCGGAGCAAATAATATTTATTCGCGATATTTTTTTGCGTAAAAAATAGAAAAAATCGCCTTGTGTGGTTTGCTCCGCAATTCTTCCCTCATTTGTCCAAAAATAAAAATAAAAACATTTCCGCCACCCTTCGCTAGGATAGGAAAAAAGAAACGTTGGCCAATTGCGTGAGAAAGAAATCTCGTTGAAATTCATCCGGTTAATATATTTTCCACGCCTTTTAAGGGGATATACACTCACTCCTACCCACTGTCTCTACGCCTTCGCCTGTTGTTTTGTATACGCTTCCACTTATTCCAGTCGTCGTTTAAAAAAGGAGTGTGGCGCAATGTCCTGCAACGCCTTCGCGGGAGTGCGCGAGCGTGCGTGCGTGTGTGTGTGTGTACCCAAAGAATTCACCGCAATCCTTGGGTGTCAGGAAACCTGATGACCTCGGATGCGTGTTTGAGAAAGAGACGATCACGGAGAGAGAAAGAGAGAGGAAGAGGGAGGAGACGGGCGTTTCTAAAAAAAAAGAAAGAAATGGCGCTTTTACCACTCTCCAGTTGGCGCTAGAGGAAGGTTAATTTATGTATATAGAAAAATTACATGTATACCGTATGAGAGAGAGAGAGGATGGGGTAATTGCACTTTTTCGTTTTGACTCATGGTTCTCGAGTTGTACTCGAGGTAAGCGGTTAATGGTTTGTTTTTTAAGATTATATGGGTCATCATTTTATTTACTCTCACCCGTCGAATAAGGTGGGATATTGCTCATCTCTTCCTATTCTACGATAGAGCGAGCAATGGATTGCTTATATATAGTGTATGCAAAGCAGAAAGCTTATGATACCGCGGTGTTCCTAATATGGCCTTGGTAGGGGAGTATTAAGCGTAGCTATATAGTTCCCAATGCTACTGTCGCGGATTCGAATACTGCCGAGGGCATAGTCGTACGTGTTTCTCGCTCTTACTGCTATCTTTGTAATAGGCCGTTAAGTTGAATAAATAAATATAATGATTCTCTCGAAAGGGCTAGTGTGTGTTTAACCTTTTACAATACGAAATGATAATACAGGCTTGTTTTTTGCGTCATGGAATTTACAAAAATAGGTATGGGCTATCTTTTCCACAGAGCAAACAATTGCAACTATAATGTCTACCGGAGATTATCTTATTTTTTCGAAACATAAATACGTCGTCGTGCTCTGAAAAGTTGAAAAGAATGACTTTCAATTCCTAACGGCTAAACAAACACCACAAACCTCGTTGTAGGTAATGGCATATTTTTTTTTACTTAAAAACCTCTTGATGATATTTTATCATTACAAAACTACCTACTATCGGACGTAAATATTCCACGTGTAGCAATTACCAAATAATGAAAAATCAGACGCTGTCAGCGCAGTCTTTAAAAGCACCTCGTCTTAAATCAATCTCATATAAATTTTTTGCATAAAAATACATGTTCTATTTTAAAAACTTCTACGACGTCCACCTTTTACGAGGATCCTATAATACTACAGCATAAAAAAAATTATGCAGACTTTTGCGAGCGAGAAATTAAGTTAAATACGTTGAGAAGTTGTCTACTTTTTTCAGCCACGCTCTAAAATTTCAAAGTTAGGGAGTCGCATGTGTTTTTTTAAACCCAGAGTCGACAGCACGCATTAAAATATTTCATCACCTCTTACCCGAAGAGAGATAGGAATCCTCGACAACCGTTAGAAATTATCGAAGTTAATTTCACACCATCCTAATAAGGAGGACGAATTATAAGCCAAATAAATCGCTTAAAATTTTGGCCGTACCAGGTCACCGCTCGGACGCTCGAAACGAAACGCAAGCGAAAAAAAAAATAGAAGCGAGACGAACAAAAACGAACCCGTCCCGAAAAAAAAAAGAAAAAAATCCCAAAAAGTGAGGCAAGAGAACGAGGCGAAAAACACCAGCTACGGCCTTAATTCCACAACACACGACCTCTTCGGAGATGGTAAACTGCGTTTGTGCGTGCGTGCGTGTTTTGACGGCTTAGGAAGGAAGAGAGTGAATCACAATCGCGTGTTCTATCCTCGCTCCGGGGCTCTCGGAGTCTGCTCGGGCAACGGTTCACGAATAAACAGCTCCTCACTAATCACGAGCGGACACAAGACGGTATCGAAGGGTGTATCCCGTGCGTTATTTTTTTACCAGCCTACGCAAATGAAAATGAGAACGTCGCGTGAAATGGCGATGAAAGGACGTTCCCAAGAACGTAACGTAGAGCGGAAAATCTGACGGATTTTATTTTTTTATTGCTTCGAATGGCAGTGCACGCATTTGTCCGATCGGTGGAAAAACCCTTGGTATAGCTAACAAGTCGATTTTCTCGCGCGGGATTTCGATATTTCTCGATTCGATTATAAAAAATATTTTTTCTTTACATTAAAAATTAGACTGCTTAAGAGTGAATATGAAAATTGTATACGCCGGGTGACGATTGGGTAAGGTTTGGACAAAATTCGAGCTAAATTACCATATTTAAGATTCCTTCGCCCCATTTCCTGAGGTTGCCAATCACGGTATACCCGAGCATTGGTTCAAATGTCGCGTTTAATTTCTTAGAGAGGATCAACTTTGTAAATATGAATATTAGATTAAGTTTTTGGTCATTTCACGTGAACTAATATCGTGCAAATCCAACTTTTTGCTATCTTGAATCACTCACGTAATTGAAATTATGATTTTAAAAACGATATCATAGCTTGCGCTTGACTTATATATATATATATATATATATATATATATATATATATATATATATATATACACATATATATATATACATATACATATATGTATATTTAAGGCATTGGAAAATTTTTAGCTTAAGTGCCAAATTACCATGGAATTTCGGACAAAAAATCACTGAAATTAATCAAACTATAGGTGAATAGAGTTTTAAATTTTCCTATTCCACGTCAAGCATGTTTCGTTTTTTGCGATAATTGTAGTCGAGATAGCACCATTACAATTATTTCTAATGTAACTACTTTCATATCTTTAATACTTTAATGTAAACTTACATGGTTGATTGATTATAATTTATCTAGTTAAAAATAGTAAATGGTAAATTCATGTGATGCTTTTTTACGAATTCAACAGTTCCCTTTGGCATAAATACAAAAACGAACATGACATTTAACGTCGAAGACAAAGGTTTTCTAATTGACACGTAACATTTTTACGGATTCCTTCATCAGAAATCTACAAAAACAACCAAAATGATAAACTAAAGCTTTCCTATATTTTATCGAAAGGTTACAAAAGGCGATTTCTTTTCACTTTCATTCTGAGCACAACTGCTTAACCAATTTCTTTGCATTCGCTTACACGACGCAAATCTTACCAACCTGTTATTTTTAGTATTTAAGTAACAACGGATAATATAATCAATAACACGTCATTTGTATGGATTCCGCAAACGGAGGAAATTTTCCTCTTTTCCCTAACGGATCCCTCGACTCGACATTTAAAATTCGATTCCTTTTTTTTTTGTCCTGAACCAGCGCGGGGATTACGTGAGCGAAGTGTCGCAAACTTCTTTCGAATTATGCGTATTCTTTTTTCCATTTCCTCGGTTCCAGGGATTTCCGAATCTGAATTATCCTTTCAAGATGCAACGGCGTGACGTAACCGCGTTTATTCTGCCATCAATGTGGAAATGGAAGACATGGAATACAACCACCCGTCTTGCACCCACGCTTCAAAATTGTAGTATTGTGGTTACAGAACGGATTCAGCAACCTCGACGCGTATAATTGAACGGTGTACCTACCTCTTGGGGTTACGATCTCCAGCATAAAAATGGGACGTTGTGGCAATTATACGCTGCTTTCCGATTGCTAAAGCTTTCAAAATCGAAATTTATTCATGAAAATTCGATAACTCGAAGCAACCCCGTTCCTAGGATAAAGGAGGTTGGAATAAGTGTCAAACTAAACTTCATATTCAAGACAGCTTAAATGAAAAATAGCGTCGATCAGGATATTTTGATCAATGATATATAAATTTTTTAAAAAATAAGTTTAAAATATTGCGTATTTTTACAAATATCACGGTTGTTGGTAAAAATAGACGAGAAAGAAGAATTAACGAGTGAAAAAATAACTCCAAAATCAGGTTCCATAAGAGCTTTTTTTAGAATTTACACGCAAATTTTCGAAATCTTCGACCTCCTCTTCCTCCTTTAGTTAGTAAGTAGTTAACATTTGATCTTTCATATCTTTTCGAAAGTAAATTTAACGTATATACACCTCGCTTTTATTCTCCTAGCGACGTAAACAAAACGAAACTTCACAGTTGTAACGGACCCGTATAGATAGTTCATAAGGGTTTTTTCTTCAAACCCTGCTTAAAGGCAAACCGGACGGACTAAGAAATAAACACGACCGTCACCAGCCAAAACTATCTGAAAAATCTTAGCCCTCCAGCTGTTCTAGTTGCTTCAATTTTTTAAAATAAAATATTTCTTTACGATTGTTTTATTTATTATTATGTTGTAACGTATATTTGGTTTTTATATTCCAATGTAAAAGGCTAAACATGGTCGTCTTTGGATATTGATAAATAAATAATAAATTTTGCTCACTGACGGACGGACAAAGTGAAAAAACAATGGATGTTTTTTTAAGCGCTAAACATGATTTAAGGCGGATATTCAGACAAAGAAAAAGAAATAGCCAAACCGAGTCAAGCAACATACGATTAATGTTTCATAAGCTCGCTCGTCTTTCCGAATAGTATAGGCCAAAACAAATCAAACAAATACTGCCGAGAAACTGACCCTTTACAACATTCGTGCCACCCAGAGACCCACTACCGCGGCACATAAACGGTCTCAAATCACGAAAAGTTGCTCTTCGAACTCATTCGAACAAATTTCCAAATAAATAAAGAAACCCTTCTCTACTTATCTATTGTCTCTGTGACACACACGCACGCACACACGCACACACAAGGGTACAACTCCATTTTCGATAAGGCATGCAAATGTTTGGCCACCGTCAGTGGAGCGAATGGAGAATATCAACCTTTTGTCTCAAAACAAGTCTGTGCCATCTTATTCCCTCGTTGTAGTCTCCAAGATCACCAGATAATAAAAGGTTTCACGGAGCAAAGAGGATATCTAATTCCCTTATCTATTCATTATACACGTAATGATGTAACACGTGTAAATTAAAATTTCCACTAGTTTAAAAGGCCTTGATGTTAATGATAACTTTTACTGCAGTTCCATGAAAAACCCCTTCCGAGAATTATGTGATCCTTAATTGGATCTTCCTTTTCAAGACAGGATTTAAAGCCTTATCGTTGCTCAGACTAACGTCATCAGCCTTCCTCGTTTGCATTATTTGTTCACCTTAATAATATCCGTTGTCTCATACATGACTTAGGAATATGTATTACGACATCCAATTATTCTCTCTAAAAATGCGCGATATCGACAATTTATAAAAAGAATCCAATCCATAAAGAAATCGGATGATTGTTTTTTATTTAGAAATAAACCCATTTTTACGAAGTAAGCGTTAAAAAAAAGTTTTATGACAACAAAATGAACTTCAGTCTAAATAAAATCCACTTTGGAAGACTCCACTTTGTGAGAACATTACATAATAGTAATGAATGACTTGTAACTTCCGGTTTCGTAATTATTGGAAATTACGTCTTGGATTACTATTCAATCTACATATTGCCATTTCCGACGGTAAGTCAAGAGTCTGCCTCTAATAAGTAGAAAGTTCGCATCCCTCTTAGCGATGTATTACAAACGTACATCATTAATTAACGAAGCACATTGACCCTTGATAATTCAATTCTAAATTTTTGGCTATCTCTACTCCAAAAAATAATCTTATAGACGTTTCCGTTCCCACAAAAAAGAAATGCCGGCGCAGCCATCCCAGCTGTGATTGAAACAAGACAAAGTCGCACTGAAGAAAGGTAACTCCACGATCTTTCACGTATTTACGCCGACTTGGAAAACAATCTAAAATAACGATCCGGACCGGCAACTTAAAAAAAAAAAATACATTTCTAAAAAAGTCGACGGGACGAAGTCTTTCGGCGCGAAGGAAGAGAACCTACACGAATAATATACCCCATACGCGACGCTAATTTAAACCACCTCCCTTCATTAGCACAAATTCAAACTTCCCATGGGCTAGGAGAAAGGACTTTACGAACCGTGCTCGCTCAGTCCTACCTCTCCTCCCCCTCTCCCCTACGAGGACGAGTTTGCGTGTATAACTTATCCTCACACGCTCGTCCGCTCCCATATAGCCTCGAGGCGTCGAAAAAAAAAATCCGATGCCGAAGCAGATAAAAAGAGTGGGAGTTGGGAGTGGGGGGAGGGGGAGGCGAAGGAAGAGTGTGGGGAAGAGGAAGGGGGGAAATGGCGGTCGAAGCATTACCAGGTGACCGCGAAGTCGCAGTCGGCCATTTGCATTCTGCCGACAAATTCCCCCACGATCGCCTACCACCCCTCCTTTCCTCCCCCACTCCCACGCTGTTCCCTCTCCTCTCAAACCCAGTCCGCCTCCCCACAGCCTCAACTCCTTTCCTTCAACTCTACCCCCCCCCCCCTCCCTCCCACTCTCCTCAATTCCCTCCCGCTTCACCGGTAGAATTCAGGCGAACGTGACCGATTTGGTTTTTCACGAAAAGTGATTTTTTGGCGGAGTCACGAGGGAGGAAGAGAGAAGGAAGGAAGGGAGAAAGAAAGTTTCGTCGGGCAAAATTTCTCACATCAGAGATCCAGCGGTTTATACGATGTTATAAATGGGGTTGGATACGCAGTAATGGCAGTCCCGCCCACGCACTCCTCCGCCGTCATCCGAGCTCCCACGCAGAAAAAACCCGTTAAGATTTGGCTTCAATTAAAAAAATAAAAATAAAAATAAAAACTTCCGGGAGGCTAACTTCTTATTTTTTTTTGTTTTATAGGCGCCGACAGGTGGTAGTTACCGCCACGATGTGGCATGTGAGCTGGGTTGCCACCTCTCTGGGTAGGACCCGGAGTCTCCGGGTAATAACATAAATATGTGAAGCAGTGAGGAATAGATCAATGAATACGTACGTTCCTCACATATGTATGAATACCATTCAACTATCATGCCAAACATTTGCATATAGCGAAAATAATACATTTCCTTCTTCACCTATGAGAGTCTCCGGATAAAATTATGAAGTCTCCGGGTCGGATTAGGAATTCTCCGGGTCATTGACGAATTTGAGGTTGAAATCTAGCGTGTGAATGGTTAATGGTTCGGATCCAAGAGGGTTAAGTGGCGTCGGAATCGTTTAATAATAGCAGAATTTCGTCATTAGTTTTTCGTAAAACGATTCCTTGTGGCTTAAGGTCATGGCCGGCACGAGGCGAACCGAGCGTCTGCCCTGGGCGCCAAAATCTTGGGGGCGCTATTCCGACCATCTATCTATGCATTACTTGCAACTGAATATATATTAGATACCAATTTATATCGCCGAATATGCTGGAATCTTTATGGCATTCATTTTTTTTATTTATCTACAATCATTATAGAGCAGGGGTCGCCCGCGAAGCCATGATGAAAAACTAATCGGTATAATTTAACACAGTAAATTCCAAAATTCTTCAGTGAAATTATGGTCTCAAAACCTTTTCTGGTGGAGTTTTAACTCTATTAAATAATTAGAATTGATTTTCACTTAATATATGATACCAAAAAATCTTTAGGTACCTTCTTATTTAAACGCCCATACGGCCCTCCGAAGCATTCACAACAACAAATGTATAGAAAAGATTGTTGACCCCTGTTATAGAGCGATGAATAAATTAACATGTATGTACTTCAGATTAACTCAACAAACATTTACGGAGGGTGGCGCTAGAGTGTTATTTCGCCCTGGGCGCCAGAATTCCTCAGGCAGCCCCTGCTTACGGTGACAAAACGTTTGAGTTGACAAGCGAATTAGCGCTAGGGTAAGGCTTCTGGAGAAATTTAGGTCGGAAGTTCTCTCGGAGAAGGTCTCAGGAATATTAGAGGCACCTACGTACATAGGCAGGCTCGATCACGAGGATAAAATACGAGAGATCGACTGTAGGACCGAGCGATATCAGGGCTCGTTTTTCCCAAGGACCATACGGGATCATAATAGGAGAGTGATCCCCACGAGGGACGTTATTATGTAGGTTTTGGTGTGCTGCACCCCCTGCCACCCACCAGTCTGGTGATTTGCAGGGTATTATGTAGATGTAATATCCGCGATCGTTCCGCGAGTTCGAACTAGTTCGATCTGCCTGCGAGCGAGAAGAAAATGGCTCCCGAACGGACGAGACGGTTTCTTGAACCAATTAAACAATTTACGGCGTGTATTTTTTTAAATACGAAACATTTCTCCACCGAGATGTTTTCCGCTCGGTTGTGCAGCATGAATGCAAGAGAAGAACGCAAAGGAGATCCTCCGGAGCGAGACGTTGATTGTTTCCGAATAATTTAATGCTTTGGATATTCGAATAATGAGACGAGCTTAGATCCGAGGAAATTTAAAAAATTGTATTAGCTTTATATAACTCTAGAGCATCCGATGAACGAGCTTTAGTGCAGAAAAACTATAATACGTCCTCCTGTTGGCATCGTCGACTTTATGCGAGCGCTCGCTCGCCAAGTTGTCGGATTCCACGCTTCGAAAGCACATTTTAAATGAGAAGATCAGATAAAAGATCGTTCGTGGACCATATCTCCGTATGGAGTGCAAAGAAAAGTATCTAAAGGAGCGTCTTAACTCATCGGCTTGTTCGTGGGAATCAGCGAACTAAAGCTTTCCTCGATACCACGAGGATGAATTGTAAATTGCATTTTTATTTTCCAGCGAACTAAAGCTTTCCTTGACACCACGAGGATGAATTATAAATTGCATTTTTATTTTCCTTTTTCGGCAAACATATAACTTCAAGTAATGAAAATATTGCTTCCGAGCATCGAAAAATTTGTGAAACGTGGTGATATCTTGGATTGTAGGTTTACGCAGAGAACAGCGTTACTAGAAGGCGTTTTAGGGAGAGGCTGAGTTTTGATTAAGTTTAAAATCCTCACAAATCAGGCTCTCCCGAAAACGCTTTCCAAACACGATGGTAATATCTTGTGACAGGTTGGCGGACGCTTAGAGTTAAAAAAAAAAAGTTGGGAATGTTTTCCTATTACAAAATTAAATTCATCATCCGGTCACCCTTAAGACATCGAAAACATTTCAATCCGTTCCGAAATACTTTTCCTCTCGGAGGCTCGGATATAACGGACTCTCTTTATCGGAACGAGGCACTGCCGAGATACTCCGGTCTCGGAACACTCTTCCTCAATCCCCGTTACCCGTCAAGGAAAGCAAGGGAAGGGATCGAAATGTATACAATGCAATCGAGCCGTAAATTGGCGAATGACGTAAGCGAGAAAGTTAAGAACAACTAGGCGACCTCGGAAGAGATGGAGGATCGAGAAGAACGTGGGGTTCTTATGTATCGTGAGGTCGCTGGTTCGAAAGGAATATATTTTTGCCCGAGAGACACTCGGAGTGATCAATCTCTTTCATCCCCAGGCATTAAATCGTAAAAAGATATCGCACTCCCAAAGAACGGACATCCTACAGTACGGGCGTTGAAATCACCGCGAGTTAGAAGTTGGTGGCGATAGGGGGAAGTCTGCACAAAAGTCTCCGGTAAGAGAAGGATAAGTCCGGAGTTATACGGAAACAAGTTGAAGGAAACGAGAGAAGCGATGCGCATGCGCCGTCGCCTCGTCGCCGCGGTCACGTGGTACGTAGGTGGAGGAGGTAGAGAGAGAGAGAGAGAAATAGGGAGAGAAAAGGAATCGTGAAGGAGGGGAAAGGAAGAGGGAAGGGGGTGGGGGGAGGACCTGCCCGGAGGCGTACCTAGCCGTGATCTTGGCCATGGGCTCCGCGGCGGCCAAGCTCGGCAACACCGAACCCACGACGGCGGCTTAAAACCCTCCCTCTTTCGCCCCCACCACCTTAACTCTCCCACTCCGCCTCTCTCTCCCTTCCCTCCGACTCTCCCCCACCCCCGCGGACCTTGTACCGCTGCCCTCACGGCATCCAACAGTCGCTCGCCGAGAACTCTGACGTGCAGACGTGTTTGTGAGGACGTTCTCTCTGTTTAAGAGCGAGGATAATTTTTTTACACGAGCAAAAGTGTCTCTCAAAAAGGTGGGTGAGATACCACGAACTTGCAACAAGGACCATCATCTGAGACTATCATTTAAACAGTGCGCCAGTTTTTATTATTTTTTTATACATTTCGGTATCCAGTGTTGAATGTGTCGGTGGTGACTTCTTTGGAACGCGCGTGTTAAAGGATTAAACCGTCGACCGCAACCATTGGGATTTAAAAAAGAAAAAGTTTTGTGACTCGGGTCCTGCCGCGGACTATCGAAAGAGATTTTTCTCTTCATCCGGGTCAAGTCCCGATAAACCTTTTGGAATGTTCAGGAAAAGGAACATTCGCCATTTTCTGCACCCGCCTAAGTATCTCCGTGGACCCAACATAGTTCTGTGACACTTCCGGGGTTCGGACTAACGCTTCGCCCAGAGACGCGGACTCTGTGCTTATATAAAAAGACCTGTTGACTCGTCAGTGGGGAAATCTTTTAAACTTAAAAAAAAACACACAAAAGATCTCCCTTTTAATTTGTGACATATCTAGTGGATTTTTATTTTAACGTTCCCGACAGCTCCGTCGCGAGGGACGTTTTTCCGTTGTAAATTTTTTAAAGACTCTTCGCAAGTGTCGAGAGAGAATTTTTTGTTTTTATAGTGTCGAAGAACTTTTATAGAAAGGCTCAAAAATGCCGAAGATATTCTTGATAAAGAACAGGCTCCACCAGCAACAGTTGAGGCTATTGGAATCGCAGAAGAGGGAATCTGGTGGAGGTAGAGACAGTGGCGGCGGAGGTATCGGAGACGCTTCGCCGGGGAATGTTTCTGGACAGGGTGAGGCCCTCACACCTCCCGGTTCGCCACTATCTGACTGCCAACCCCTCTCGCTTATCGTCAACAGAGCCGTAGCAGGTAAGAGAACTGTAATACACCCGTCTTCGACGGAGTGTGGAAATTTTATTTTTAACTTAAAGAATAGATTGGGTAGTGGTCGGTAAATCCATTAACGGTGGCCGGTGCAGACGACCTCCGGAGGTGCTCTTCTCCCTCTTAAAATCGAGTCAGTGTAAGAGGTTCGGGGAAAAAAACGATTTAATTTTATCGCTGTTTTCGGGTTCGGATTTCTGCCGGGTTTTTTTGTTTTACTTCGTGAGACTTGAGACCGGTGTCTGGACCGCAATGTTCCTCGAGGTACCTACGATACTTGCGGACCGCCATAAACCCCTCGAAGCCTGAAAACTTGTGAAGACACTTGGTATTCGGTCATGTTGAACGCTAGCGAGTCTGTTGAAGTTTCTTCGCGCTTTGCTTGCTTAGCGTTCGCATAGAAATGCACCTATATTTTTCCTATTTTTATGGAAATTTTAAAAGCTTAGAATGAAAAGTTCGTGAGGTAAAAATTGAAATGAAAAATAAGTGTCCATCTTACGTTTTTGTATGCATTACGGCGTATTATAGACTAGCAGAGGACTTAGCTCATAGAGAAATACCTACTGCGATAACGAGAGAATCAGTTCACGCGATTTTTCCGTGGTGGAATATCCGCCCCGCAAACGGAAGACCCGCGTTCGAATCTCCGTCGATACAAAACATTTTCCTCCTATCCACCGACTCTTTTAACAACACGAATAGAAAGACCAGCGATTTCGAAGCGGATTATTTCAGGGAAAAATTCTGTTACAACGAAATGTAAACCGTAATACCGGAACAATCTCGGGGCGCAGAACGTCCTCGTCGTTCAGCTGCCGATGACAGTTTTCCGTCGTTACAACGAGAGAGAGAAAGAGATATATATATATCCGTTACTTCAAATCCAATTACACCTGATATGTTAAAAACCTAGCGTCTCTCCGTCCTTCGGTGTTTACAGTGAGTGATACAAGGGTATAAGGAAAAGACGGTGAAAGGCAAGGCAGCCAAGGGAGACCACTTGTCTTCGAACACCGTCGCCTTCTGCTTTGGACTCCGTGACGACTTGTTTGCGCGTGGCGCTTATACATAATAGATTTATACGACGGTATTATTCTTTATTTTTTTCGGACAATGCGAGGAAGTCCGTTATAAAGAGACGAATAATCATCTCGTCGCGTTTAAAGTTACAAGTTAAGTTCAAAAGAATTGTAAGAAATCCAATCCGATTCGCGAAAGACGACGAAGGAGAATCGTTTCTCTAGTTCTCTGTATCCGTGAAAATGTCGCCTTTGTTTGCAAAAGGAAAATTAGTTATCTCTGAAATTTGGAAATTAAGCAACGTTGAAAATAATTGCCGCGATTTTTCTCGAGAAAATATTCTATGAATGTGACAGCGACCGTCGATAATACCGGCTTTGTCTATGCGTAGAGTAAGCGAATGCGTCTACTTTCGACTTATTAGAAACTTTTAATTTTTATTGCGATTTCCATTCATCCTGCGTAACGAGGATATTTCCTACCACGTGGCCAAAATTTCGCCGGCTTAGAAGTTGGTGCGTAGGAAAATTCATGAGTTTTTTACTCTTCAATGTTAATTATCTCACTGAGTAATGGGCGCTTAATCTCGCCTCATTCGAAACACTGAGATATGTAGAACATTAAAGAAGTATTTATGAAACAATTCGCGAATTCGACTCGGAAATGATTTTGCCAAATGTGATTCATCGATCCCACAATATTCGGAAAATGTGATTTCAATCGCGATCCTAGCGCCGTCTGTGTTTGGTTCCATCAACTATAATCTTCGGTATCTTCTATGCCACTTCTTAATCCTTTAAATCGAACAACTCGACCCATAAGCTATATTTTTCGGTTGATGTCTCAGCACGCGAACGTCGCTGCAGAGGATTACAAAAGAGCTCGTTGCAGTCAGATAACATGAAAGTAATGGGATAGTAAATTACATTCGCCACGATGGCATCCACTGAAGGTTTTTTTTTTACGGCGAGTCCTCTCGTGCTCCGTTCCTTGTAATGTATTGTGACTCCGTCATCACTTCCGAGATGCATTATTCAGTCGAACATGTTCGACCATAGCGTAATTCTATTCCCACTTACAAAAAAGACCTTTAACGATTCTCCTTGGTGCACTCAACATTTGAATTTTACCGTCATTATTTATTTTGGCTGGAAACTTCTCTCGTCTAAAAGTTTTACGGAAGTCTGTACTTAGGTCCGTGTTTTTATTTTATTTTAAATTTCGACGCCTAAGAGACGTTTAATTTGTTTGCGAATAAATATTGTTATGCTTGAGAATGACCGAACCTTCCTCCGTTCTTCCTAATTTCCCTCGACCTCCATTCCATGACGCCTGATTTCTTATTCTTTGAATGGACGAACGCGCAGTGTTGCCAAGGAGCGGAAAGGATAGGAAAGGGAGGACCATCACCTCCATGCGAGATGATGTCCGAACCAGGATGGATTCGCATATCGCAACCCGTCTTAACGTATTCTGTTTTTTTTTTCTGTCAACAAAATTTACATCCTCGAACCGGCGATCCGTACGCGTTCTCCGACGATCCTCAATGGCGACTGTCCGTACACGTGTACGGACCATTACTTCGCTCTGCTCAAAGCTAAATTTTTGGGCCATCTATGTAATTTTTCCTCGCCAGAAAAATAAAAACGAATATACCAGAGATGCCGTTTTGAGAGGCGAACAGAGATAATAAAATTATCGACTTAATATAAACGTCTTTTTTTTTTAAATTAATCGTTTAGAAACGAATTTTTTCGGTGTAAAAAATATTTGGTTAGCGCTGCTTATACGTTTCGTTTTTGCCAGCCTCGGAAGAACCGCGCGTAGCGGTGACTGTCTTCGAGATCCAGGGTCGGAGGTCCGAGTCTCGCCGTTGGCATGGTCATTTTTTTTTTTGACCTTTTCATATTCTCGTTATAAAAAGACCGTTAACGAGTTAGTCAAACAAGGATTGGATGATCGGATTAAATCACAAGATAGCGTAATTGAGAAAATCCCCGCGGGTTTACGCCAGAAAAGATTTCCGATAAAAAAAATTGGCTTTAATTAAACTCTTTAATTTAAACAAGTTAGGGATGAATAATTACAGAGAAAATTACATAAGATCCTTTCTTCACCGATTACTTTCTTTCCATCGGAGTAAGGAATCGCATACGCGCCGGTTGCCTACATCCGTAGACTCGCGTATTTTTTAGCGATTTTTTTCCGATTACTCCCCAGCAGCTGATCCTAGATGCGCAAAATTTTTACCGTTAACTCTCGCATACTCCAACCTATACTGAAAATTCTCCAGGATACAGGATTCCAGAGATGTGGCACGTACAGACAGACGAACAGACAGACAGACCTAATACATTAGCGATTTTTTATTTAAAAGAGCGTAAAAAAAAACATTAAAATATCCGTTAGTCTTTTTGGTATCGTCATCGCCGTAGAATTTTACGAAAGGAAGAAGTGCACATACACGCACCCTCTCAGTAGGTTCGCGGGCGTGACGTAAATGGCCGCATATACATCCCATATCCATTAAGGTGTCCCACGAAGACGGGAAGCCACCCCTCTCTCTCTTAAGACGGTAATCCTTTTTGAGAGAAAGGGAGGACATGCCGAACGTGGAGTAATGTCTACCTCGTCTCTTCCCTCAAGTACATACGTACGTGGGCTTTTGCCTTTAAAAAATCACCGGGTTTAACAGGGGAAGGGGAGAATCCTTCGATAGTCGTTCTTTAATGATAGTCCGCAAGCGTCAAGTAGGCGGTCGAAGCGGAGACCGTCCCGAGGACGCTTGTCGGTTTGTTGAAGAAGGCGGAAGAAGTAGTGAGCAGCCAAAGAGAGGGAGTGGTGTGATTTTTTTTTTTGAAAAAGGGAGGGAACGGTAGTGGGGAAATAAGAGGGTGGGGGAGTGTGGGTTTTGACGTGGAAAAGGGGGAGTGGATAGAGAAAAGAGTGAAAGAGAGAGAGAATAGGAGCGTGGTCGATTCGTATTCGAAGTCCGAAAGGATTGAGAAAAAAAACTTCGAGGACGTTAAAAAGTGATAGGAAACTCGTAAAAAAAAGTTGTTTTTCTGTGTTTTGTTTTTTGCGAGGCTATGTATTATAAGTGAGCACAAAAAACACCGGGATTTTCGATTAACCGGATTTTTTTAAACTTGGAATTTGTTTTCTGTACACTTGTACTATAGTGTATTACTTGCCTTACCACTAACGTTTTTTAATACATAGAACGGTATTGTGGCTATGTGCATTATAAGTGAACGCAAAAAATACCGGTTAACCGGGAATCGAATAAACGGGGTTTAGATTAACCGGATTTCTGTACAACTTGGAATTTGTGTATACCACGCGTGTACATTTACTTTTCTTATACCCATCGTTTTTAATACGTAGAACGGGATTACACGAGTTAACTTAATTTTCCTTAAGATTTCCTTCACTCTCCTGACATTTTTTTGATTGTTTTTTCTTTGCGTGATCTTACGGTACGTGAAGATAAGCATATCTATCGAACGGAATATCCGATTAACCGGAATACGCTCGGTCCTGAGGCATACGGTAAATAGGGAACTTGCTGACCATTAACAAAATGTATAGATGTACAAAATGGTTGGATTTTAATATGCGAAACATTTTTCGGAACGTTTTTACAAAACATTCCTATATTTACGGCGGTTGATGTATAAACTGTTCCCTTCCCTTAAAGGCTTCACGTCGATTTTCCAGCCTTAATAAAACCCAGCAAATTGTTTTAACTTGTAGTGGAATTATATTCTCCTCACGTCGAGTCTTACAATAGCATGTTTGTCGTGGGAATTGTTATTTTTTTCCTTTCCTTTCTATGTAGAAGTTTTTAATTGGAATTAACGAGCCGTAAAAACGAGATTCTCCCGAGATTTTTCTTCCATATTTTTTTGCGACAATTCATCCTTTCTTATTTTTTCATCATCCGGGTATATTCTGTACGCACGCCATTGTATATGCCTTATCGGCTGCGGCGTTCCGTACCAAGAGTAGCGAGTATAATTTAGAGCAGGAATTATTAAAATGTAATGGTACAGTTGAGTAGGTTTATAAATTGTTAAACTTTTGCGCTTTTGGTATGTTCACCGTGATGAGTAATTCGCTGGGTAATTGTCAGCTCGACTTATGGCTGAAAACAAGAATAAGACCTTCAATATAAAAAACCGAAGAAAGTACTTATCTCATGTATTTCCAATAGCTTAACATTCGAGTTCTGAAAGGAGATAATCAGTCTGCTTCTGTAGTTCAGTGTTAGAATATCTGTCCGGCAAGGAGAAGAGCCGGGTTCGGTTTCCGGTCGAGGCAGAATTTTCTCCCGACTTCAAATCATTCCCAGCCGATCAAGGAAAAAATGAAATTTCTTTTTATACTACTTGCGGTGCATTGCCACTGAAGACGGCTGCACTGTAGCTGAAACTCGCATCTGGTTTTTCATTACCATGCAGTGGCTATTATAGAGATACCTAATTAAAGCGCTTATTCCAATTTTTCGATAATTAAATGCTTAATTTTCAATCGTGATAAGTGCCGTCATTTCAAACCAATGTATAAATCGTCAACCATTTGAATTTATCGTTGTTTCAACGCGTCGGAAAAAGAAGAAAACCAAACACCAACATCTTCCCCAGCCTTTGCATCAACATTCCCACGCGGCATCGAGAACGCAGCATCGTCCACATCTGCCTTAGCCAAACACATGAACACGGACGTAAAAAAAAAAAGGAATCCACCGACCATTCCACCGTAGCCGGTGACACCTGTTGGGATATCCCCCTACCTTACAAAAACGAAAATAAAAAAAAGAATCACCACGCACCAGATGGAAAAAAAATAATATAATAAAAGAAAAAAATCGCCATGCCGTCATTGAACGCTATATAGGAGAAGACTTCCCCTCCTCAATTTCTTTTCTTTTCCCCCCTCCTTCGCTCTTCAGTCGGTTTACCCTTTCATAATCCGAGCTATGCAACCTTCGTGGTGACTCCCCTTGTCCCGTTTCCTCTCTCTCTCCCCCCCAACCACCACCACCAGCCAGCCACCACTCGCTCCCAACCTCACCTCTCTCTCCTCTCTCATACCTCTCCCTCTATCCTCGTTCCACCTGTGAGCATAAACCTGCCCAAGGCTATGGCCGCCTCCAACACTTAAGAGTCGACCGGTGGTCTCTCCTGTGGAGGTTGGATGGTGTACCGTGTGGAAGGGTAGGCAGCAAGCCAGCCGGTGGAGAATGGTTTTTCCTTTGGATACCAAAGGAGGGAGGGAAGGGGGGAAAGTACCTTCCACAGTTCTCTTTTCCCCTTCCTTTCTCGTCTGTTTCCCATCCTCTTTTCCCTCGCTTTGCTTGCTACCTGTGCCTACACCGTCTAATAATCGTAGGGGTTACTGACTCCCTTTTGTTCACATTGTCGAGGGAAAGTTTTTTTCTTTCTCTCGGAGATTTCAACGCTCGGTGCTAATTGCGGTTGTTCTAACAGCTATGCTTTTCGAAGTGGTTTCTTTAAAAGGGTTTTTTTAAAAAAGTAAATGGGTGGTTTTCTTATATTTTCTGTAGGGAGGTGTATGGAAATATTCCGTTAATAAGGAGGTTGGGGTTGCTGTCGGAATTTCCTCGCTCAAGGGTTCGTCTAAGAGTTTTTTTACATTACTTTTGCAGACCCCACGTGATAATCAACATGCTTTTAGCTAAACCTCTAGAATAGAGGCTAAACGTGGAACGAGAATCGCAAAAGCGTTTTCTTTCTCTTGTCTCGCTCGCGTCCGGGAAGGTCAAGCGACTAGCGTTGCCTTACTGCTAACGCGTTTGCCATCTATCGTCCAATTTTCGAACTAAAACGTTTGTAATAACATAAATGCTACCTATCACTAATAAAGTCTCACCCATGACAAAACTTTTACCATCCCTAACTAATTCTTCCACGAAGGATAAAAAAATACTACTACTACTAAAAATAATAATAAAATAAAGTATAAAAAATAACTTCAATCAAGCAAAAATGGCTTTATCTTTTTGTGGATATTCAACTTCACTACAGCCAGTTTACCACTAGATAATACTGACATTCGTATGTACTTACATGTTAACGTGTGATCCAAACAATTCAGTAGTAAACTTTAATGTTAAATGGGTTCAACAACCAAATCCAACACCAGTTAAACCCAATATCAAACTAACACGAAATTAAAATTTACCACCAAATTGTTTGGCTCACCAGTTAATACGTAAGTATCCTAGCAATTTATTCTCGATCACTCGTCACTCGTTCCCATTCAAGCTTTTTAATGAACGAGAAAAAATAAAAAAAAGAAAGGCGTCAAAACCACCACCGCCACTAACGGTCTCGCACACACGCGTGTCTCGATGACAAATGGCGGAAATTTCGATGCATTTTTTTCGTGAAAGGAATGAATGTAACTCGTCAGGGTCGAGCGAATTGGGTAAAAGCGCCGGTTGAGAGAGTGTGGGTGAGACGAAGGGAAGGAATGGCAGAGTGGTATGAGGGAAGAGAATATCGTATGGCGATGGAAGGTTGGGTTCCCCCTCCCCAACCCACACCCCCCCTAACTGTATCTTGCGTTTCTTGAAAGTGAAAGCGGGGAGTTGACTTTGAAAGGTCCAACCTTGCTCTTGGGCCATTTTAAACAATTGGTGCCTGTCTCAGAGGCGCCGTCCAGACCTGCTTTGGCGGGATTTTTCCCGTGTGGTTTTTTTCTTTCTTTAATTCCACTACCGCTTTGATTATTACTTTTTACGAAAAAAAAATGTCCAATCGACTTAAAAGAAGAAACGAGGTGGAGTTGAAACGTCGTTAAAAGGTCCGTGCATGCGTGGTGCAACCTGGCATTAAAGTAATGTTTTCTTCAATGACCTTAATGGGTACGTCGACAGGTTTTTATGTCTGGAAAGTCAACTACGAAATTTCGAACCTCGTTAATGTCTTTAGGTAGATTTATTATTTTTTTAAAAGGAACAATTCCTGTTTTTATTAATTGTGTAATGCAGGCATGTCAAACTTGCGGGTCGCATGTGGCCCTTTGTATGACTTACTGCGGCCCGAATGCAAATTTTTCTCTCGACTAAATCGTTCGAGATTTTTATATAAATATACAATCATTGTTTTTTTTATAACAAAACAGGTTGCCAATCTTCCAGATGTCTATCTTGCCCTCTTATTTTGTAGTCACAATGCGGCTCTTCTATAACATCTATCGGTTCAATGCGGCCCTGATGGTTCTTCGAGTTTGTCATGCCTGCTGTAATGCATAGGTATTACGTACCGTTCTTACGGGTTCATTTTCGTTCGGTTCGCGAACACATCTCGAGTTTTTAGTATTAGCACCCAGGTTTCCGACCACCTTCTAAAAGGTGTCACGTACGCAAGCTCGACAAACCGTAAAGTTGGCAACCGTGCGTCTCTTCGCGGCGTACCTTATGTAATATTCCCCAATTTTTGTTTTAAAATATTTTTTCATCTCGAAACGCGACTCGTTATGCCCGACTTAAATACGCATTCTTGTATAATACCTACGCGAAAAATAAAGATAGGAATAATGTTTTTAAAAAAAAAAGGTTAGCGTCGAGCGTATCGTGAATGAATATTACTACTCCAGTTCCGACATGAAGATAAAAAAAAGCCGAGTCCGCCTTCATTTGTCACAGGAGGCCGTCAAGGTCTCTCATCAGGAATGGGCATAATGGCGGTACACTTTGGAGGTTCCGGTGAGGCAATTAAACGGTAGACGGGTATGGGAATATTTTTACGGAGTTTTCCGAGAGAGTTCATCCTTTCGCATGGCGCGAAGCGAACGATCATTTTAGCCACTCAGCGAATGAGATTTATATCGAGAGGATAAAAAAATGTACGTATTTCATACACATTTCTGTATTTTTTCTTCGTGTTTTTTTTAAAAAAAACCTCTAGGTGGGTTTCCATCCTCTTTTAATTGCCTCCCTTTACTCTCACGGCTGCGTGGAAACAGGTGTCGAGAATAGGACGAAGGAGGAGACGCGGTGGGGAGGAAGAGGGGGGGGGGGGTGTGAGAAGAAGAAAACATTACGTTTAATGATGGCGGAATCCGACAGGGAAAAGTTTTTTTTTATATGAAGAAAATTCGGCAATTAGTATATCCACTGAAGAGTAATTTCGCCTGGGTAAAAGTATAAAAAAATGTCGAAAGATCCCGGAGTGATCCGTTTAAAATGGGGTCAATGAAACGGATGTGTAAAAAAAGGGTTTTATTGCGTCCTAAATGACCGAAATGTTATGGAAGTATTTTTTTTAACGGTGCTAACAGACTTATGTTGTGACAGCAGGATGTTTCTGCAGTGGTCATAACATGTTTTATAAAGAAATTCCTAGTTTAATATTTGGAATCGAGTCGTGCAATCCTTTATTATAGGTTATTCACTTGTTATACTTAAAAGAGGTTATGGATTTTAATCGAATTTTAAATGGAATGCGATGCAAATAAAACTATGCGACGCGAAATCGATGATGTTAAGTTAATATCTGAGCGTAATCAACTCGACTGCATATGCGAAATATTTTATTTATAGATGAAAACTTACAATGGTGGATATTTCTCCATTTTGATACCTTTAATTTTATTTGAAAAATAATCCGTCGCGTGATCGTTTTACCGTAATATTATTACGTAGAAACCTCTAGAAATTTGGAGCTGTTCCTATAAATCAAATAATTATATAAAATTCTTAATCTAGTGAAATTACTCTAGCTATATGTTGATTTTTTATCTTACCATTCAAAAATAACCTTCATATACGTTATTTTTTCTTTTAATAATACATATTAATACATAATGTGGTGGCTATTCTCGTAACATTTATGTAACATTTCTCGCAAGCAAAAAACAAACTTATAGTTAGCATAACGGTGGCGTAGTGTGAATATAAAATAGGAATAATGGTGTAAAATCGTTTCAACGAAGACCTTAAACGGGAAGGTCGTGGAAAAATCGCACGCTCCGTATAGAACCATAGTAAAATAAGAAAGAGTGTAAGAAAGGAGATAATAGCCTTCCTCTTAAGTTAGATCATCTCGCTAATGTTTGCTGAGGCGTTGGAATCACCTGATCGCCTAGCCTCGCTACGAGGGTCTCTCTATCTAATTTTCCATATTCGTTCCTCAGATTAACGCATTGCCTCTCCTCCCTTCACATCTCTTCGGCGGCACCCTTTCACGAGGCCGCCATTCCAACAGACTATGAAACGAATTCAACTCGGGAGAGGAATTTGCGAACATTTTCTTTTTAGCCTCCATGTGAAGAGAAAAAGCAAACGTTTATTCCTGTAAACCTTTCAACGAATACAGTTGCCCACGACAATATTCTGCTGTGTCGTTTATTTAAGAACAAGAACTTAAATAAGTACAGTGGAACTTCCACAAATCGAACCTCAAGGGAAACAAAAAAATATTCGAGTAACAGAAGAAAAATTTTTTAAAAAAAGTTTTGTCCTGTAAAATGAATTCACTTCGAGTTATGGGAAATTAGTGCTATAGGCGTTCGATTTATATACAAGTTCGACTGTACTTTGTCTAAGGTATCTCCAATAGCCACAACAACGTTATAATAAAAAAACAGATGCGCATTTCGGCTACAAAGCAGCCGTCTTCAGTGGCAATTCAATGGATTCCTTTATATTATTGGAGGTACCTAAGACAAGAACTTTTTAAGTGCTTGTCCTTGAATTTTTTCAGCCCTAAGACGAGCTCGGTAATTCTGTTGAATTTATGTTTTTTCTATTTTACGAGATTATGTTTTCAATCTTCGACGAATCGGGACTTCGGTGCACTGCACCCCCTGCCATCCACCAATAAGGTGGCTCGCAGGATATCCCGTAGATGTAGAATCGTTCTTTTATAACGAACTGTCGATAGAAAAATAATTTTAACGCATTACTCTTGCTTAGCCGTTACAAAATGCCTTATCGTGTTTATACGTGGACATTTTTTCTGATTTTTTTTTGTATTTTTCAGCTAACAAACCATTATCGCTCAAACATAACGGTGGGAATTCTTTCGCGCGATACCTAATGCTTTTTTTCGTTACTGACAATACACTCGCTGTCAATATTTATTTATTTATACGCCAGAGATAAGATTCTTTTATTTTCCGTGACAGAGGTAGAAAGGAAGAAGGCGAAACGGTCTTATGTTATCGACGAAAAAGATTCAGAACCAATATTGAATAAGCCTCGAAGTTTTCATAACGGCAAAACATTTTCCCCTAGGTTTTACAATCAAACAAAGGAATCTACGGCAAATGTTTTCAAACTGCTTCGAGCGAACCGTTAGCTTCCATGTGATCTGTCGTTCTTTCTTTGCTTAGGTTACACCTACCCTTCCTAAAAAGAATGGCGCCGATACGTTTGTCCGGGGCGTTTTTCTACTTATTCTAGTTTTGTCACCTCAAAATTATTATTCACGGCCGTCTTAACTATTTTCTCACGGCGACCTAAGGACATTCGTTTTGTTATATTATGCTATCTACTAAATCAGGGGTCTCCAACCTTTTCAAAGTGGCGAACATCAAGCAGCATCCTAGAATATCAGGAAAAAGACAAAAAAATGAAATCAAATCTACGTCATAGTTGATCAATAATGTTCTTAAATGCTTCCAGTAGGAAATCTACCTAGCAAATTATATTGGCAGTGCTAGGAAACAAAATTTTAAGCTTCGCAGAAGACCACGGTCAGGCTGTCAAAGAGCACAGCGGTTCTCGCGAGCAGCAGTTTGGGAACCCCTGTACTAAAGAGAATAAACGTCAAAGCCGTAATAGAAATAGTGTCAAAATAGAGAGAGAGAGAGAAAGAAATTAAAAGGTAAGTTAATAAAACTAAAGAAAAAATATTAAAACTTCGCCGTTTTTTAGAAACGCAAGTCGTCTACAGATACCAAACGGCTAAGTTTTCATTTCCTTATCTTTATTTTTATTAAGTTAACTTTTAATTTATTTTTCTGTTTTGTTCGACACTATTTATATTAAGGCTTTGGGGTTTATTCTCTTTAGTAGATTATTACTATTATGTTATAACAAATGAGTTATTCCGTGATATCCTCTCATCTAGGCATGTCAAACTTGCGTGCCACATGTGGCCTTTAATACAACTTAGTGCGGCCCGAATGCAATGTTCTTTTTTTATCTCAACTACATCGTTCGAGATTTTATGTTTAAATACTTCATTTTGGCAAAAATTAGACTAGATTTTTTTCTCAGCTATTGCGGTGCAATATAAGTATATAAATTAACTTATTGTTTTGCAATCTTCAGTATAAAGACCTTTTTTTCAACTCTGGCCATCGTTAGACTAATCCTAATGCGGCCCTTCCATAACATCCACTGTTTTAATGCGGCCATGTCTCTTCTTCAATTATGACATGCCTGCTCTTATCTATCAAAGCTTTCGCCTTAAAAACGTTCGATATTAAAAATGCGGCTCAGTAGTTTTAAGGTTAGTTTTGATACCCACTTGCAAAAAAAAACAATGTATTGACGATGCATACCGTACCATTCTCTCTCAGACGTCACGTGCGGTTGACGAGTCTAGCATTCGTAAAAATCGAGAAAAAAATATAGCGTATAATACGCAATCAATAACGTTTTGGCACGGGAAGTTCTTTCTTTCTCTTTCGCGAACCCACGAAACAATACTGGCCGCGAACGACACAGAGGCGAATTTGCATTTCGCCTGTTTACGGTCTTGTCTCAGTGCGTGCTGTTCGGTTCGGTTACTTCTCATGCCCTTCGTTGCACTGAAATACAGCCGTTTGCTTAATCCTTAATGCTCGCGTCTAAATATACGGGCGAACATACGTAGGCGCAGGCGTTTGATCCCCTTGGATGTTTCGCCCGAGATAACTCGGGTACTCTCCATGTTTTAAAAAAAATTATTTGCCCGAGTTAATTCGAACTATCTCAGTTTACCGTATTTTTCATAATTTGCCCGAGATAACTCGGGGTTTTAAATTCCTTCATAATATGTCCGAATTTTTTGTATACATTTTTATGTACAACGAATAAAGTATATTATTTTGATTGTTATAATATATACGTATAGACCTTGGTAGAGGAGTGGTTAGCATGCCTGGTATCCTACTGCAAGGGTCCCAGGTTCGAATCCTAAGGCATGGTCGTGTTTGCTTGACGTAAAAGCTGTGTATTATAAAAGTGTAACATGGGCAAACTTCCTTGTAGTAAATACAGAATTTTTGGGTGAATTATTAAATATGGAGAAAAGAATTTTATTTAATCTTTACATATGAACGTAGTATCATACGGAGCGATACAAAAAATTGAGTTTTTTAATCCTATTTTAAAAACCGCCAATGAAAGGAATTACTAACGTTAACGAACAGCATATATTTTAAAAACCGAGCGTAATAAAGAGATGCGACGGTCCCGATTCGCTTTCCGATACATCGACAGGAAACAAAACCAGCTGAAAAGATGTTTTTTCCCGGAGCTGTTTTGCCGTTCCTTTTTTATTTCCGGGTGAATAACGACGTCTACCGCTTTGAAAAACATCCCTTCGGAAACGGCAAGTTTAATTTCTCCTCTTCCACAAGATCCGGTCGAGAATGAGAAATAGAGAGAGAGAGAGAGGCGAACTTCAAGAACTCCCAGAAAGGAAGGGAATCATTTCTCGGACATTTTTCAACGGAAAAATAAACCTCGCGTGAATGACTCACTTTTCGCCCTCTCTCTCTCTCTCTCTCTCACAATCACGCGGCACGCCTTTTATTAAACGCGAATCACGCCTAGCGACTATAGGTCTCCTAAAGGTCGCGTAATAAGGTCGAACGGTAAGGAAGAGACGCTGGATCCAATGTCGAACTACTCTTTTGAGTGGAGCTATGAAATAACGCTTTCTTCTGATAGGAAACTGCTTAGTTTCGATTAAGTTTCACCCTCTTAATACCATGGGGTCTCTAGCTACCCCAACTTAAGTTCAACTTTTTGTATTTATACAATACCTGAACGATGAAAATATTTGAAAAATAATTGGACTTTTCCAGTCCCACTTTTTATAATAGTAAAAGTCCATTTATTTCTAATTTTTCGTCGTTCGTGTACTCAGTAATACAAAAATATAAACTTACGCTGGGGTCGCTAGAGAACCCCATGGTATGAACACACAGGAAAACTAGGGGCTTTTTTGGTGTACTGCACCTCCTGCCAACCACCAATAAGGTGATTTTCAGGGTATCGTGTAGATGTAGATGTATTAGGAGGGTTAACTATAAGGATAAAGGCTTGACCTAGTAAATGCTTCGGTGAGGAATCTTGAGGAAGGAATGTATGAGTTGTGATGTTGCAGGAAGACTATTGGGGGAATTGGTAGATGAGGAAGGAAGGTGTCCCAGATCCTTGTGTAGGAGGAAAAAAGCAAAGGAATGGTAAGTTTTAGGAGAACTGGACCAAGGTCGAAACTACACACGCAAAACTTTTGAAGGAGGTTGATGACGTCAAAAGGCTCGTGATGTAATCCAGTTAGGTTTCAACGATGACTCATAAAACACACCGACTGGAAAATATGTTTAGGATTCCGTTCGGGTTTTCCTGTTCTACATATAGAAATAGGCGAGAATGGTTGTAGGATATTTTAGGAAGCATTTCCTTATAAAAAGAACCGGCATTACTTAGGTAAAAGTATCGGTGCTTACGTATTAACGGGCGACCCAAACGATTTTGCAGTAAATTTTAAAGTTACCTGGATTGGTGTTTGGTTGGGTTGGTGTTGGATTGATGTTAGATTGGGTTGGTGAACCCAAGTAACTAAAATTTGCTACAAAATTGCTTGACTCACCCGTTAATACATAAGTACCAAAATGTAATTGTTGCAGCTCTTCAGTCATACGATATATTACGAATAAGTTCCTCATCCACTAAGCCTGTGTTTCTCTCAGATAAAAATATCGTTTGTACACCTCATCCTTTATTCCACGGCCGTGTTCCGTGGTCCACCCTCGCGTCTCACGTGGAAGATGGCTCGATATTTCTTCTTTCGAGACGGCATACTCAATACGGGAAGAAAGAAGGTTAGCGAGGGAAACCCAGGTATACAGAGAGACAAGAGGATTCCCGAGACTCTCCTGCGGTAACGGCCGGTCTAGACCGTCTCCTCTTTTTTTCTCCCCTTAGAAACTCTCCTCCATACCTCCCTCTCATCCCCTTTCCTCCTTAACCACTCGAGTCCGAACGTAATTTGGGTTGTCGAGGAGCAGCAAGGGTTTGTGTTGCTTTTCCCCGATACCGACGGGTTGTGAGAGTCGTCGGCCGCCTTTCCTTCGCCATCGGGCGCTCTACACCAAAAAAAGGAGGAAGGGGTCGGACGGGAAGAGCGAGGGAAACGGCGAAATGATAGTGCTTTCGCTTGAGAAAGAGAGAGAGAAAAAAAGAAGCGCGGATGGCGAGGCTTCGTGAGAAAAAAGCCGTTCCGGGAGAGGCCCTCCGCTAATGATGCCCGGTTTCTTCTTCCCATCGACGTGGTTTATGATGCTACCATCTAGTGGGAATCGGAGGAAACGCGCTCTGGTGTGTATCTCTCTCTCTCATGCCGAGCGGGAGTTTTTCGTCCGGTTTATCGTCGCTCTGAATCACCGAGAGAAGACGTCGCGTCTGGGGGAAAAGGTGGTCTTGTAGTATCTTTCGGTTAAAGCAAAATGCTTAATGAATTCGAGGCTGGTAAAAAAAATTGAGAATTTTTTTTTGAGAAAAATATGTCGATGGTCATGAAAGGAATTCGAAGTGCAGCCATGAAGTTACACTTTAGTAAGAGTTTAAAATTAGAATTGATTAAAGTCTGTTTCGTTACACAGAGGGCATTCTGTCTTATGTGTACTTAACTATTTAATACGATGAACTCGACACGTGTAGCATTCTCTGGATGCCATTCTTTTTTTTAATAAAATTATTAAATCCGATCATCGCTACCGTCCTTTTAGGCATATTAACCGAGTTAATTGCGAATTAAGACTGGAATTATGGGAGTGAATGAACCACGGATCCGAAAGATGTGTGAGAGCGTGAAACATCCTATATAACCGGTTATGTAGCCGCCAGTCTTTTTGGCTGCGATACCACCGGTTTTGACTTCCGCAGAGGTTACGAAGTACCCTTTTTTTATTTATTTATCTTTCAAATCGAAGTCTAAAACTCCACGATAATCGAACGCATCGGCAAAAAAAGAAGAAAAAACACGACGCACGCGAGCAACAATAAGAGACTTCAACGCTCGAGTTCCCCGTAACCTTGCTTCGAACGTTATGTACGCCATTTAAAACATAGGAAACACGCACGCGTCTTCCGAGAGGAGAAAATAAAGAAAGAACTCCTCCCGAGAAACATTAATGCAGCCGGAGAAAGTTATTGAATAATCTTTATGGAGTGATACCCGATCCGCTAGGAAGCAGGTTGAAAGAGATGAGAAGAGTCTGAGCCGCGGAAAAGGAAGGAAGGAGATGGGGTATAGCCCACAGGTTATACGAGGAGGAGGTGTGGGGCGGTGGAATGCAGGTGGCTTAAGAGGGAGGGTGGAGACGCGAGCCGCCATCTTGAAGACTCAAGGTGACCCATCCCAGAATTCCCCTCCGGCGAAATCCAACCGGTTTCTCGCTCTCCTCTCTCTCTTTCTTTCTACATCCCACTCCCTCCCTCTCTCTCTCTCTCCCTCTTTCTCCCTCTCTCACTCGCTAACCATTTCCCCCTCCCACACCACCTCCGTACCTCATCCGAAGAACCTTTGAAGTACTCCATCTCTCTCTCTCTCCCTCGTCCTCCGTAATATCCTCTTCCGCTCTTCGTTATTCAACTCTTTCTGTTTTTTTCCTTACCTTTTCAACTTTTTTCTTGCGCTACCGTCGTCTCGCAACAATGCATCCCGCGCGGGGTTCGAATTTTTTTACTTTTTTTAACGTTCCGGTGCGTAATAATAATCGATAGGGCGACAATAGGTGCGTGTGGTGGTGTAATGATTTAATGAGATGAGTAAGGTAAGATTTGGATTCAACCCTGGTAGCATAGGTCGCAGGAGCTGCGAGCAAGCAAATACAATTGTTAAAAATTACTTTAAAATAGACCTCTTGTTTGTTTGTATTTATACGGAAAAAATCGACGAAATGGTTCAATTTAAAAATTATGTCATATATATTTTTGTAAAAAGACAGTACCGGAACTGGATCTTCTCAGCGACCATTGCATTTAATCTTACGAAAAATAAATCGACGAAACAGTTCATTTTAAAAATTGTCCTATATATTTTTGTAAAAAGACAGTAGCGGAACTGGATTTTCTCAAAGACCAGCGCATTTAATCGGTGGCAAATCGTTCATAGCAGATTATAGGTTCGAAAGTTCAATTTCCCGCTTCCTAAAAAAAAGCGTTTTTCGTTCCTTTAGTTTCGTGAAAGCGAGGAAAATATCGACGCCATCTGATCGGAGAACAACAAAAATTTCAACGGAAAAATATTTACGGCGTCTCCGTATTACCGGCTTGAAAGCGTCCCTATAAGACATCGAAATGAAGATCTTTTATAAACGTCTTCATTTCGGCTCTTATTTTGTGCATTTACGCATAAACCTTTTTTCTTCCCCCATCTCCCGACGGGTTAAGCCCGTCGATCGCTTTATGAAACAACTTCTTCCTAGGCGGTCAGCGTATATAACTTTCCTTCCCCCTGCGTGTCATGCATCGGCATTCCCGCTCCTTTTACGATCACTTCCCACAAAGATCCTCGAATAATATCGGAGCGTCGGTATCGGTCGGTATCGTCTATCCACGCTACTCACCTCTCGGACATCATCGTGTCCCCAACCTTCCCACATGTTTTAAAACGTCCTTCCTGAAGTCACTTTCCCAACCTCACATCTAGTTCCTCTCTTTCTATCTCTCTCCGACGCCGACTCCCTCCCCCCCATCCTAACACACTCCTCCTTTTATTGACCACATAACTCCATCTCTCGTGAATTCCATTACGTGCGACGATGACGGCATTCTAACAGCCTTAGGATGGGAAAGAAAATACTAGACAAAGGGCATTTTTTTATAGAGAGGACCGAGTTAAGATGGAATGGAGGAGATATTTTTTATCCCAGTAAGATTAAACAACGAGAAAGATTTCGAATCGGGGAGAAAGAGTGAGGAGAGAGGAAGAGAAAGGGTTTCGGATGTTGAAAATGAACAGACCGACCGCAAAAAAATGTATAAAACGGGTGGGGGGGGGGGGGGGGGGAGAATCTCCATTATTTTAGATTTTCATCACGTCGATAGTTATCGAGAGCGCCAAAAAACGGAGGAAGAATTCCTAGAAAGGTGGAATAATTGGGTGAATTAGAACGACTGAAAACCACCTCCCTCTTCCTTCCTTCCTCCCTACTGAAGTCCCGCCCCCGACTTTGACCGAGGATTAAAGATAAATGATTGACCTGAGGAAAAAATAAATTGTAAGGCGCATGCGCAAGGTTAAAGTTTGGTAAAAATTAATTATGGTATAATGACCGTGTAAAAGTAACTTTTTCGTAATTATCCTGCAAGCCGCCAATAGCGTTTGGCAGGGGGTGCCATTACTTCCCGCATACACCAACGTCCTCTATTTAAAAACCTACAACGGTTTGTCATCGCGTTTCGGAAAAATTATTCGTAATATCTCTCAATATTGCTGAATTATTAGTTCATAACCTGATAATAAGTCAGGTTGTTCTGTATGTTAACAACAATCGCTGCAAAGCAAGTTAACAACTAATGATATTCTATAGAACTAATATCCTGCTACTTTATAAAGGAATAAAATTAAACTAGGTTCAAATTTGAAAATTTTCCATTCCCGATGAGGACAGAAGAAAACAAATTATTTAATAATAAGTTAACTTTAAAAGAGAAATGTTGATTAATTAACTTGTTTTATTCTTTCATCGTCCGGAATGAAACAAAGTCGAGGATACCTTAGTTAATTAGTTGTACGTACAAGCTGCGTTTGCTTTGATTGCTGACAGAAACATCAGCAGAACGAAAGAAAAACTAAAAAAATACCCCACAAAAAAAGCGTTCACTTCGCTTATCTCACTTCCGCCTCAAATTTAAACTTGGTTTAAACACAAATCTCCAGACGCCATTTTCGAGCTGCTTTTAACATTAAAAACTTGGGTCAAAAGAGGGACGAAAACTTTTTCCCTCCCCGACATTAAGCCCACGTAGCGTGCCTCGAGCAGTAAAACTCCGCCGAAGAGCACGTCACACGCGCGCAAGCAGAACTGGGAATCAACAGGGTTTGAAATCCATTCACCATATCCGGAGGGCACTTTCATGCTTATTTTCAAGGACACGAATGGCCATTTGCGGTCCAACGTCATATCGTACATCTTTCCAACCACCTCTCTCTCTCTCTCCCTTATGCACGCCCGTGGCAAAAAGCATTGTCGCCATGTCCTTGTTTGTGACACTGTGGAAAAAGTTCGACGACCTCTTCCTTCCAAATCGTCTCATCGGATCCACTACTCCCCTCCGAATAGAATTTTTTTTCGAAAGATAAGGATGCGCAAAAAATGATCGGGTGCGAAAAATAAAACGAGAGAGAGAGAGGAGGAAGGAGCGCGGAATCGACGTCAGAATTCAAATATCGCGGTTGAAGGTTGCTTTTATGAATGTGAACAAACCTTTCACCATATCAGTCGGGGAGAGAGAGAGAAAGCATGGGAGTTTCAAGGGTGACTTATTCCATGTTTGTCCATATACTGGCAATATTCTCGTGCTGGAGAGATCGAAATAAATACCCTTTTCCGATGCTTGGGGGATGCTTATTATGTAAAAAAAAAAGGTTCCGAGAATTCTCATAGGGTTTAATTAGATAATAACCGTTCCCTTTGGAGTCGTCGACGTACCGCCCAAGGCAGTTCAAATTGTAACGACGACATATTCGATGGAGAAAAAAAATCAATCAAAACGATATGTGAATGAATAGGTTGCCTGTTCATTTCCGCAAAAGAGGTGGCATTTGCGGCTACCGTTGGTTGGATTTAGCGATCGTGAACGTCCCCCGAGGGGGGGACTGGCTGGCGCTGGAGAGCTGGCGCAATGCCGTTAAAAATACAAACGTCGAAGTCTCTGACCGCCACATTCTTCTCTGGCCTTAACTGTACTTATCCCGACCTCAGTGAACGAAGGCCGGTCACTATTGGCTTGACCGTCCGGATCGATTCGCCCTTCGGCTCACGTGTGAGAAAAATCATTTCCTATCGAACGGAATAGTTAAATAATGAGGCGCGCGTTTCGAAAAGTCGCGGCGAAGCGGTTGTATAAAGATTTGCATGATTATTGACTTCTACCGTCTAGATTTGTCGGCGGAATCCGACGAATATTTTCGCGATATTCTCTCGACACCATCTATATTAAGCGGCGCTGAAACAAATTAAAAGCATTTTAAATAATTACGACCTTGTCGAACATTTATTGCGTCGTTTAGATTTGAATAAAGTTGTGTCTCTGACATCGGACACTTGCAATTTCAAAGCATTCGTCTGTATTAATGTTTGAAAATGCAAGGCTTAATAATATGCCGATGTTCAAATAATTACGGAAAATGGATTATTCATGTTAATTTTATAGGCTAGCCTCGTTGTCGAGCTATGTAGAGTTCTTCATAGATTCCGAGGTCGACGTTTCGCCTGTATTTTTTTGTCGATAATTTCGTGTCCTTCCTCTATTAATTTCCATAGAAATCGATCATGAGCAGCCCTCCTCGGCCTTATATATTCATCTCGTTAACAGTAACGTAGAAAGAAATCGAATTCCGACGGAAAGATTAGAACCTATGACCATAGAGTCGGAGTCCTTCCTTGCCTACGTCTTTTGATGGCATTAAAAAATCGTATTGGTTAATGTGAAAAATGCGAAATTTTCTTGTGTAACGGACTTATTGCCACGATGCATGTATTCATGCGAATAACAAGTAAGTTTTGTTCGAAACCTTTGAATTTTCCCGGCTTGCGTAAGGATGGCACGTGTGCATCGGTTATTTGCCATAAAAAATACGCAACCGAAAGGCAAAAGATATTTGTACAATACTCATTTATCATTGAGTCGAATTCTCGAACGATCGTGTTGCCGGAGAAACTAGATAAAGTGGAACTTCTACAAGTCGAACCTCAAGGGAAACAAAGAAATATTCGACTTTTAGAAGAAGAATAACACGAAAAAGATTTTGTCCTGTAAGATGAACTCACTTGGAGTTGTGGAAAATTCGAGTTCTTGACGTTCGACTTATATAGAAGTTCGACTGTAATTTTAAAAGCGTTCCTCGGGAGAATACGTTTCTTTTCGATCACTACTCTAAATGTTTTGAATTCATTCCAAGCCAGGCCAAAAAAAAAATGTTCACCCCTCTAAACACACGCTCCTCTTAGCATCTCGAAAGTACCACTATTAGAAGAATTCTAGCGGCCAAGAGGTTCAAGTTTCGCAACACATGTGTAGCCCATGGAAATCAGCATATCTGAGCCACGTGCAGGGGCGCGGAGTTAAAGTCGGCTGGTGGGCGCTTTAGCCGCTTAATCCATACATTTTCCTTTCCCACTGTGAAACGCCACCAGACAAAGATAACCGTCGTCTTGTAACGTGGAATGCTACGTGACTCTTCTATGCGTCTTGGTCAAGCGAGTCTCACTGGGCTGGAAACTTTGCCCGCGTCCAAAATTCCCCAGTTCCTTTTTCACACAATGGCTCTCCCTCGAGCATTTGTTTTAAGAGATTTGGGTATTTCCACAGTTTATAAAAATCTCCATATCTCTTGCATCGCGTCACGTGCTTAGTGACTTGTTTCGGTTTTCTTATCGCTTGAAGCTTTTTGCTCTGATCATTACGGTGAGGTGTAATATTTTGTCTCGAAGAAAAAGAGGACTATTTTCAGTCAGATGTGCAGACGTGTAGGAATCAAATGCGGTAATACATGTGTGTATTTGGATAATATACGTATACGTATCTTTAGAGAAACGTGTCTTTTAATTCGTAATAAAACATGATATCTACATACTTATACACCTTGTTTTATGTTATGTATGACTTATGAGCTATTCGTGTTTTCCTAGCACAAAATGACAACCGATATTTTATTTCTTTTCTTTAGTTTATCCTTTTAATAAAATAAAAGGTTCATTTGGATATTTTAAATAAATAGTATAGGAATTGTATTTCGAACGCCCAATTATTTTTGCCACGCATACAAACGATTTGGTACATTTTAATGAAAAAAGCGCAGCTTTGCATGCATCACAATATAAACTTACAATCGACCCTTTAAGGAATGTCCTTTTTCGGATATTTTCCTAAAAATAAATCGAATCCTTTTCCCACATTCGCTTCGTACTAGCATTTTATATTGTATCCATTAGAAACTGCAATTCACACACACGAAGGCGGAGAGGGGCGGCATCGGGGCATAGCGCAAGTACCCAGAGGCTAGCGCCTTCCCCCCGCCCCCTCCCTGCCCCACGTTCCTACTCCACCCCCTTTCCTTCCCGGCAGCTTACCCTCATTCACGGCCCAAGATCAACGTCCTCCGACGCCCCCGAAACACACCACTTCCTCCCTCCCCACACCATACCCACGCTTCCTTTCCTCTTCCGCCCCCTCCTCCTCCCGGTTCTTCCTCCCTCCCTCTCTCTCTCCTTTCTCCGCCTCCCATTGCGAACCAAAAGGGTTTCAGGACACCGGGAGCCATCCTGGTGCTATTTATGGTCCGTTTTTGGAAGGCAGGCAATAACACTTCCTATTCCTCTCCACCCACGCCTTTCTAACCCTCCCTGGCTCCAGGTAGCGCTACATAACCCTTTTGGATTCCTTCCGCCTATCTCTCTTGTCTCTCTTGCAACGTGGTACTCGGGCTCATTCGAACAATTAAACCGTGCGAGCAGTCCGAACCCTAGTCCTTTTTTATTTTTCTCTTCCCATTTTTGAAAGGGTTTTTTAGTGGTGGTTGAACCCTTTATCCGACGTTTCCTCATTGCTCCATGGTCTCTGACCCATGCGCTCTGCTTCGGTCAATGGTTTATGCGTAAATGGTTGAGCAAAGGAGGCCGGATCCAGAATATTCAGGCAAAATGAACGTGAAAAAAATCATTTATTCGAGAAAAAGACGGTTAATTCGTAGTTGAGGTTGCAGGCGTTCAAATCTCCTCGAAAGGTGCAACTACAGTGAACCTAAAGGGAAACAAAAAATATTCGACTTATAGAAAACACGAGTTATAAAATAAAAATAATCCGAAAAATATTTTGTCCTGCAATGTGAATTCACTTCGGGTTATAGAAATTCGACTTTATAATCTCACGATATATAACTTTTACTTAAGAAATATTCCAATGATCTCGAGAAACCAAAATTAAACAAAGAAAGAAATTTCCTTTCATTGTGAATCCCTTCCGAATTTTAATCACTCCTAAGAGGAAAGGGGACAGTGGTATTATTTTCATTACGATAATGAGTTTGAAAATCGTCGAACGAAAATGTCACACGGTGACGAAGCAAGTACAACGTATGTACGAATCGTCAAATAAATGTCTTCGATCGACGACGTAATTTCACGGAGCAAAATCACCTCTCGATACGAAACGATGTCGTTGGCATTTCTACGCGCCACTTAAGAGCTCTTCGAAAGATCTCATTATAGACCAAACGACGTGAGGAAAGGTTCGCTATGATTACTCGCACTTAACACTCCATCGTTATTGCGGGTTAATAGACAAAAGGGGTGAAAACAACAGCGCATTAGAGAGGGGAGAGAGAGTGGAGGGTGGAAAATGTCGTTCTCTCCTTTCTCATGGGCATATCTCGGTGGAAATGAGTGAAAACGGACAGCGGGGGAAAAGGAGTCCCGGAGGCTGTAAGGCGTCGGAAAAAGGAGAGGGACGAACACATGTTCCTTCTGTACGACAGACCTCGGAGAAAATCCCACTCGATCCTTTTTTCCGACGGACGGTTGGGGCTGGACGGTCAAAACCCTAGAAACTCCACCCCCCCCCCCCCCCCCTCTTTACCAGCTTCCTTCAACTATTTCTCTTAAACCCCTTTTCCGGAAAAAATAGGATACGTGCGTGTCACCCAATTTCCATTCACTCTTTCCTACCATTCTCCATCCACCCCCTCCTTCAGGAAAAAACGTCATCGTGTGACTGCTTTTAAGGATTCATTCATGAACTCATATCCCAGTTACATTTTCGCGCAGGATATTTCCCACGCTCGTTTCCGCATTGTATGGGATTGGCATATGGGTCCGATTGAGAGGTTAAAACCCTTTTTTTTCATCCACCTTGTTTGCGGAAATCGGTCCGTTCTTTTGCGAATCCCTGGAAAACTAGGGATCCCATACCCGTTTAGTCTTCCGCTGTCACAGGGATCTATCCCTATACATTCGTAAACAGGAGTGTGACCATCTCTTCTGTAAGTTTCCCACGGTAAAGGGTTCTCTCTCGATAGTCCTGCAAAACTTCCGGTGGATTTGCGGGCGCCATTGGTGACGATGGAATTTTTGCGGAAGGTAAACAGAAACTATTTGGCACTTCCTATTCAACGGGTATAAATTCGAACAAAGGTATTTCACGTGGCAACAAGTCGTTCGAAGGAGACCGAGGAGCTTATACATGAATTAATTATCGCGGCGTCACTATGGAAATAATTCCCTCGGAATTCATTAAACTTGACCTAGAGGATATTACAAATCCTTATGCGATAGTCTTCAATAGTGCGAAAAATTGGGATGTTTGGCAACAGATTGCATACTTGTCGTTCATGAGAGTTTATGATTATATTTAATTATGTTACCGTTATGGCAGAATGAAATAAATATAATTTCAGACTAAGGTCTGTCTCAATAGCTCGGAGATACATTTATTTACAATGAGTTTCGGTATATTATTTCTTCATACTTGTGAAATGCCTGAAATTTATTGCTTTGAAAAACATGTGTTGCTAACGCAGCTGCTGAGATTGAACGCTAAACCACCGTGACTAATAAACATTAGCATAGGTCACATTCATAATTTATAATCGGCTTTTTACACGAGTGGAGCAATCGCGACGAGAATTTCAAATATCGACGTAAAAAATATACAGATGCGAACCGGTTTTACGGGCGCAATTTACTTTAAAATGATGATTCGATACGTGAGTTCGCTTTCAATTATACCCAGCTATTAATGTTCAACCTTGATGTGACAAAGGGCGAAACTCGGAAATTAAACCGTCACTTTTTTTTTAATTCCGAGTTCCGTTGGCTAACTTTTCGAAATGAATTTCCTACTTCAATCAGAAATTTAAAATTTGCAAGTAATTTGTGTAATATGTTATATAATTCGTCCTGATTTGATCTTCCTTTATCTTTTAATGGAAAATAGAATCAGCTCGTGGCAGGTCGGTTGAGATGAATAATAAACACGCCCCTTCGTTGTTTTTCGTGTATTCCTTCCGAGTTGCTCGGATGAATAGTGATAAACAACGAAAAAGCGACTTAATTAGAAATGCTTTCTGCCGAGTGCGAGGACGTCGAGCTAGCCGACCTGTTGCCACGTCTACATGCCTCTAAGCACGACACATTTTAGTATCAATTATTTTTATATAAATAATATCTAGATATTAATTAGTGTGATATCGTATTGTCTATTAATATGCATTGACGTCTTTCACAACATATTTTTAATAACTGAATGTGTCACTTTACCTTTGAAGTTCATCGTTTAATCTTTGTCCTCTCTTTCCCGCGCAGAGCGTCGAAAGGACCGCGAACCGCTGACTCCAGATGGCAACAAAGGAAATTCACCCGGAGACGGCGGGAGCACTAAAGGCACCCAGCCCGGAAAACCTTCTACTGACACCTTGCCACGCCGCTTCTTCTCATCCATCCTCGGTGGCGACGTCCCGTACGCCGGACACCGACTCGGCCTGCAAGGGACGATGGGAACAATTCTCACGCGTGCCGCAAGGAAGGAATACTCCCCCTCGGTTCCCCCGGCGATCACCCCTCCCGCCCCCGTCGGCATACCTCCCCCCACGACACCCCTCGCCATCAAACCCGCCCCCACTCCATCACCCCCCCCGCAACCCATCAAAGAGGAGAGGGATCTATCAAAGACGAGACCCCCCTCCCAGCCTGGTATTTCCCCATCTCCAACCCCACAACCCCAACCTAGATGCCAGCAGGTTTCCGTCATCCAGAGGACTCCGGCGGCTTCCGTCGTAGTCAAGGACACGATAAAGCCTCTTCCGACGCCCTCACCCCCTAGACCTAAATCACCCAGGACACCGACGCCGGCATCACCTTCGCCAGAGCTGCCCAAGATGATGGCGCCGGTCCAGGATGCCCCGATCGACTACCACGTCCCCAAAAGGGCGGAGAAGAAAGGGGGAGCGGACGAGAGGATGGGTGGGGGATTGAAGGAACCTAGGAAGCTGAAGGGAACCTCGCAGGCGATGGCCACCACGATACTGGCCGCCGCGATCACGTCATCCAGCGGGGGAGGAGGAGGCGGGAGCAGGAGTAGGAACAGCGGAGGTGGAGGCGGCGGGGGAGGAGGCGGGGGAGGCGGAGGAGGAGGAGGTGGAGGAGGCGGCGGTGGAAGTGGCGGACATAATTCTTCGGCTTCGATGTCGTCGCATTCGTACGGGGGGAGCGGAGGAGGTGGCGGGGGAGGGACCGTCGGTGGTGGAGGCGGAGGTGGTGGTGGGGGCACGATGGGAGGCGGTGGTGGTGGCGGCGGGGGCAGCGGGAGTGGTGGTGGTAACGGGGGAGGTGGCGGTAGACCGAACTATGGACCAAGCAGTCCGCCTACGGGGTCGCTGCCTCCGTTCTACGAATCATTAAAGAGTGGTTATTTGGGTTTGCCGGTTCCGATGGAGTGCGACGGTGGGGTGCTTCAGGGGGCGGTGGGGCAGGGCGGTGGCGGTTACGACGGCGGTCCAAAACAGTACCAACTCTTACAGAACGTTTGCGCGTCTTACGGGATCAATTTCTATGAAGGAGATGAACCCGGTTATGGGGTCATGGGCGGTACAAAGATGCCCCCGGATCCCCGACTCGAGCCTCCGGGTTCCCCTCCAAGCTACGAGACCCACCATCACCTCCAGGGTCACCAATCCCACGCCATCCAGCAGCGTCTCCTCCTGCCTTCCTCGCCCGCATCCACCACCTCGCCTTCATCCGCTTCCTCGACCGATCCTCTACCTCCCATGCACCTATTGGGAAGCGCCATGGGACACAACGGCGTCGTCAACAACCTAAGCTACTTGAACATGAACCAGCAGAGGTACAACAACGATGCGGGACGTTTCCTTCCGGGGGGAGACGAAGACGAAGAGGAGGATCCTCTGATGGAGATCTCTGGTAGTGACGGACTGCCTTTCACGGCGACTCTAACCTTTTCGTCACCCGCCGAAAGTGCCATCCTCTTGGATTCGCTCTCCTCTGCAGACGCAGCCGAGTTGTTCCTCCAGCGTCTTCCAGGAGACGACCCGACCTCGGCCGTCGGTCCCGGTGCTCCGGATGGCAATGGAGGCGGAGGACAAGGTGAAACGGGGAATGTACTGGGAGGCCAGGGTGCATTGGCACCGGTGGAGCCTTCAGTGCAGCCGTTCCCAGAGCACCAAACTCAGGCATCACCCACGATAACACCTCCGAATCGCTGTTTCGACACGTCGAGATCTTATCCAGCACCCTCCCACTTTACGAAGGGAGTGCTTTTCCAGCAGGAGAATCAACAGCAGACTCCTGACAACCATTTCCAGCAACAGTTGGCCAAGGAGAGGCCGGAACTTTCTCTGCACATTTCCCAATCTCCATCGCCTCTGGGAGGTGTTCAGCAACACGAAGCAACGTCTCCCCTTCAGCATTTGCAGCAACAGCAGCAGCAACAACAGCAGCAACAACAGCAGCCCACACAGCAAATGCAACAGCTGCAGATACAGGTCCAGATGCAACAGTACCAGCAGATGCAGCAGGAAATTTCTGCGAGCAGAGCAGTGGTGAGTGAAGAGATGTCACCCGCAGTCAGCGAGCTTTCACCTCATGTTTCCCAAGTGCATCAGCAGCTTCAGCAACAACATCAGCAGCATCAGTTGGCAGCCCATCAAGCAGGTCTCATGTCACCTGGAGGTCTGTCTCCGTTTGATTTGACACCATCATCCCTGGACTCACCTCCAATGTCCCTTCCTTCATCCCCAGATGATGCCAATGCATCATCTGTGGTTTCTTCCTCATCATCTGGCAACAACCAGACCGTTCCCACGGGAGCATCAACTCCTGGACTTGAGTCTGATGGTGGGAATGTGCCCTCACTTCAAGTTCGAGTTTCCATCCTTCAGCAAAGAGTTAGTACAGCATTTATTGAGTTCATAATTTCCTTTTCCTTCTGTATGATGGTGCATAATTTTGTATTTTCAATGTCTAATTTTAGAATTTTTTATTTCAACAGCTTGGCCTTCCTGGAGATGCACCCATTGAATTTGTCAATGGTGGTCATGGAATCAAGAATCCATTGGCAGCAAACCAAGATCCTGTAGCAGAAGGATCAACATGTTCATCTTCATCTGTGCAGGCTACATCCTCCTTGAGCAATGACTGTATACCAGCCCCAGTAGCTCAATCCCCTGTTTCAAGACCTCCATCCACAACTCCATCATCCATCACCTCTCAAACAGGCACATCAGAAGATGACCCATCTAAATTTGTGTGCCGAATCTGTTCCAAGGCATTTGGTCTTCAGCGTCTGTTGAACCGACACATGAAGTGTCATAGTGACGTGAAACGTTATCTTTGCACCTTCTGTGGAAAAGGATTCAATGACACCTTTGACCTCAAGAGGCATACTCGCACCCATACTGGTAAGCAATATTACTATTCCTTAATTTTGCTGCTATTGACATTATTGATGAATTAAGTTGGTGCAATTTAATCTTTGACAGAAATTTTTTTTATAGTAATGGTAGTAGTATATAACTACATGGTATATGGAACTTCCTAATAAGAAATACATAAACCTACTTGATATAAAATTCTTACTTAACTGAATATTTTCACTTATGTTACAAGCTTATTCACGAGTTGTAATTAGCCTCTGTCAGTAATTGATATGAAATCATATGAAGAGACTCGAATTTTCTAAAAGAAAATTTTTTTGTATTTACAGGAGTTCGCCCATACAAATGCAATCTTTGCGAGAAGTCATTCACACAGAGATGCTCGCTCGAATCTCACTGCTTGAAAGTTCATGGAGTCCAACATCAATATGCTTACAAAGAAAGACGATCAAAGGTGTGTATATTATTAGCTTGAAATACAGCTTCCTAAATTCAAATATTAATTTTCTAATAGGATTTTTTGTATCAAGAGTTTCAAATCAATTATAACTTAAAATTAACATTTTATTAAAGATTGTCATTTTTATATTACTATAATGTCATTCATAATCGGTTTCTTTAAAGTAATTCTCTAAAATGTTTGTATAAGCAGATATGATGAATTTATTACTGAAAGCATACTGCCTATATTATTGGAGGAAGGTTTGAATAAGAAAGATGTATTTTTATATTATTGTAATGTCATACATAATCGGTTTTTTTAAATAATTCTCTAAAATGTTTGTATAAGCAGATCTGATGAATTTATTATTGAAAGCATACTACCTATATTATTGGAGGAAGGTCTGAATAAGAAAGATGTATTCATTTTCAATATTTGCCTTAAACCTACATCATCACGTTATGATTAAAAATATATTTTCATCTTTGTCTTCTTGCAGATGTACGTTTGTGAGGAATGTGGACACACGACAGGGGAACCCGAGGTGCATTATGTCCACCTTAAGGAGAACCATCCATATAGTCCAGCACTGCTGAAGTTTTATGACAAACGTCACTTTAAATTCACCAACAGCAACTTTGCCAACATGCTTCTACAGGTGTGAATTCTTTCATTTCTTTCCTAAAATATGAATCCCCAAAAAATGAGATAATAAGGCAATATATTTATTTTTACAATTATTTAAACTGACATGATAGATTCTGCATGTCAGTAGCTTCATAAATAACATATCGAAGGAGCAATTAACCATTTATCTGAAAAATGTCATTTAAACTGACATGATAGATTCTGCATATCAGTAGCTTCATAAATAACATATTGAAGGAGCAATTAACCATTTATCTGAAAAATGTCATGGAGTTCAGTACCATTTAAACATTAGTTTAAATGTTTCCGTCACTCACATACATGCACATTTATCATTTAAGTAGTTATTTCACTTGATATCATTTAAATGGCTTAAATTTGTGAATAAGTTATGTTGTAGATTTACTATTGCTATATAAGTCCTTGGTTAGGTGAACGGGTCTTAGCTCTTGAAAGTATATTAATATAACCATTTTTTTGAATAGGTATAAATGCTGTGCTCAAGCTGGAAAAAAGCTTAGTTCTTGAATACAGCCCTTATTCTCCTAGATTCCTCATGCTGTCAACACACTCAACTGTATAGCTTCCTGCTCTGGTGAAGGAAAGGAATCCAGCTGATTTGGGATCATTATAGGGTCAAAAGTGTTATTAAATAAATCATGGGTATAGTGTCAAAAAACTTCTCAAAAATCTCCATGAAGAAAAATTGTTTCTTCCATGTGAACACGCGAGACTAACGACAAATTTAAAAAACTTCTACGGTGTTGATCAAGACAAATAACATGGTTTACACAGTTTTGGCCGTTGTTGACTTATGTTGCGCAATTTGAGTTATATCAACTGTAATGTGCATGTATGTGTGTGAATAATTCAAATTACATAATAAAATAGTGGATATATCATTTTTAATTCCTGTAGGTCATTAGGATTTACTATGGTTGGAAAATATATTTCTTTCTTTAGGGTGACATAAGAAATTATGGTTAATTTCTAATTATAAGTGCACTCAAATTTAGCAAATATATTTGTTAACTATAGTATTTGGTAAAGCAACTACTGTTATTTCTGCTATCTTGGTACCTGTGATATCTTTGATAAATAGTACAAGTTGTGCGGTCCTGAAAGTCGGAGGCCAGCAAAAATAGTACGAAGCCTGGTGAACTGGTGTTTAATATGGGAATTTTTTATGATGGGTTGTTTTTCTGGGTTGAGTACGGGTCTGCAATAAAAAAAATTACGAGCTAACAATGGTAATGTTAAGCAATGTTATTTTACGAGACGGTTTTTCGAAAAGTTTTTTCATCCGGGGAAGATCTTATTTCCCAATAATTGTTAATATTTTAGAACCATGGTAACCAAAAACTATTCTTTTTAAAAAGTTCTAGCTGGCTACTCGACTTTAAAACACTCAAAACGATAATATTCTTACATATTTTATTACGAGACACACTGAATTTTGAGTTGTAATTCGTGTAAAGGTTATAAAGTAGAAGAATGTGGTGCCTGTGTGACACTTTTAAAAAAGTGTATTCCCGTCTATTTTCGGTTATAAAAAAGCTCCCGCAATTCCCCTGATTAAAAAAGACTTTTAAAGTGATTATTGTCTACGTGGCTGTGGACAGTCATATCCTATCTTCTCTGTTCTTATTGGTCATTTTTCAGTGCCGTACAGTAAGCGAACTGAAAAAAACTTTTTCGAGAGGCAAGTGAAGTGAAGTAAATGCATCAGATTTTTGCCTCAGTCAAGAGAAACGGACAGGCCCCCCTCCTTATCGTGGAATCTCTGGCTGTGGTGCACTGGATTGATCTGTTTCTCCCCTTTTGGTTGAAGTTGGCTTGATAGCAGAGAGTCCCTGTTTGTAAATGAAAACATGGGAGATGCTTCGTACCTTCTGCTAAATAAAATCCAGGGTAGCAAGGTAATTGGGAAATAAATCATAGTAATTAAGTGTTGATGTATTTGTTATGTTTTGTATGTTTTTGTACATAGTACTATATATGGAGTCATCAAATGGAGTTTAAAAAAATACATAGAGGTGCTCTTTTTCCTTGCTGCCTATTCATTCTTTGGGTTGCCAGTAATATTTATATTATTTACACACAGTATTCTCATCGTATTTAATGGCTCATCTCATTTTAAATAAGTTTATAAAGTTACATATAAATATATATATGAGAAATTATGTATAAATGTGTGCGTGTTTGTGAGAAAGGCTGTAAATAAACATTTGTTACTCATAATGAAGAGATTTTGAATAAAGACAATGTATAAAAATAAAACTGCTCATATTATTTTATATCCCATCATCCAATTTATTTATATATATCCATACCTATATATATATATATAGCACATATCGATAAACATGTGTAAGCATCACACAGTCATACTCTGCTAAAACTACATTCTTCTCTTAGGCAAAGCCAGGTTCGTTTCTTTACAATACAAAAGATATAATAATAATAAAGTAAATAAAAAATTCCATCAGCAACAAAATACTTTTTAAATACAAAGTAACGTATTTAATTTAACAATGGCTTTGAATCAATGGATATATAAAAAAGTAATATAGAAAAGTTTTTAAATACAAATGTTTCTTTAAGAAAAAAGTTCATGTTCATCTAATAACATGACAATGTGTGAATAAATGGACCTCCAGTATTAACAATCATATATTTATTTTTTTCAAGTAAACCCAATTTAATGACTAATGGTTCAAATGAACCTAGGCAGACTATCATGTATTAGATCTAACCTTCTACATAGCAATATTGTGGATTGCAATGGCCCCTAAAAGATAATATAATAGGATATGAGACAAAAGCGAAGCTGAGACAAGATTAAATATCTCAAAATTTTACCTTCATGATCAAAGCAGGTATCTTGAGTTAAAATTTTTCTTGAATATGACACTTGATACCTTGCTCTTCAGTCAAATATGAAATCTTAGTAACATTCAACATTAACAAAATCTCATAAACACTCTTAGCCACACCTCATTTCATTCATATTCTTGCCTCACAAACCACTATCACCTATGTCATACGAGATCAACAGAGAAAAATATATTAAAGTTCTTTGTTTCAAGGACTAAATAGTAATCTACTAACATATTTGATACATTTTCCTCTGCTTAAAATATAATTTGCCAAACACCGAAATGCCAGCAAAGTTATCATATGAACAATACTATAGATATATCTTTAATTCTTTCCAGACTAGCAAGTACAATATACTCCCGACATAAATATTCAAATTTGATGCATTAAATCCCAACAAACAATATACTAAATCATTTCCCAAATGTATGAAAGCACAAAGCATTACTAGCATAACCCAATACAGACATTTTAAGTTTTCAGAGAACGTAAATTGGAGCTCGAACTACCATCTATGCTGAATAATTCTTTCTCGAGTAAACTACGTCATCAACTTTGTTCAAACTTATGGACACTGGATTTATGTTGGAGCCCGAACCAGAAGGACACTGTCGTATTATATATGCAGGACCCATTATGCAATTCGATACCGATATAGGAACGGGATTGACGGATATACCTCGTACATGAGAACTTTTCTGTACCGAATGAATAACCACAGGCACAGCGCTCTTATTGCCGAAAGGTGTAAACTTCCCATCTGTGATTTTCCCCACAGAGTTAGAGCGATTTAAGACGCATATGGACATATCATTCCTCACATCATTGCTTTTTTGCGGTGTGATCACCATCATGCCATTAGAATTCTTTAGCAAGCTGTTTGCTCCTTCTTTGGCATTCACCCTCGCATTGGTATTCCTCAGAATGCTATTTTTCCAGCTTATATCTTTCAGGCTTTTGAGATCGCTGGAATAAATGGCACTGTTAATACTTGGACCAAGTGAGATGCAATTTTCGGAGTGATGGTGCCGCCAATTAGCCTTTGGAGATGAGCTAATGTTTTTTCTCACAGGAGAGGAATTGAGTTTGAGGACAGAAGAATTTTCTTTCTCTTTCTGCTGCTCTTCGTTGAAAATCCTCTGCAGTTCCAACTCTGCCACTTGCAATATGTCACTGCGTAGCGAGCTGTGACACTTGGGATCTTCTCTGATGCAATTCTCGCTGTGACTGCGGGGAAATTTCTCTCGGATTGCACCTGTCCCTGTCAAAGAGCATGTATAAAAAATGTAATTCTTGTAAGGAAAATAAAAATCATGATTTACAGTCAGCTACACAAATGAGCAATCTTTCTAAACAACAGTAGACTTTAAAGTTTTTATATTTTAAGCATGTGTTAATTTTTTCTCAAATAAGGACAATTTAAGGACAATTTGAGGAAACACTTACATTTGGTACTGACAACTACTTTTTAAATATAAGTACTAGCTGAAATACAACATTTTTAAACTAAAAAAAACTAAAATTGTATACTATAATTAATTTCAAGAAATACAGGTGATTCCCGAGATTCGACGGGGATGTGTTCCTGAAAACGTGGCCGAATCTCGAACAGTCAAATGTCAAATCAGCTCAAATTCAAACTTTTAGAGCAGAACTAACGATGTCTAGACTGAAACTAAACCTCTCGTGGTTGGTCGGGCTGAAAATTACTTCGCGTAAACTAGTTTCTAATTCGACCGATCGATCGGCTGGGTCAAATTCTCGAGTTGGTCGAAACTCGTGAGTCGCCTGTATATTAAATTTTGGAAGGCTATTTCTTTTTTATCCACTAACAGATTCAAAGACTGAATAAATTGTAATAAAAGTATATACACAATACTTACATATAAGCAGCAACCTTACTTTACAAGAAACTAGAACTATATTAGCTGCACCACATGTTTCTAAGAGAGAACATTCAAAATACAGAAAAACCCCATTATGTAGAAGTTCAAGGGACCAAAAAATTACAACTTGGTAGTATCAGGATACGAAATAAACAAACTTTCATAAAAATCGAACTTTATTACGATCAGCTACTTGGGCAGCAAAACCAAAATACAGAATATTATCTACCCATTCTACAAATGAAATGGCCTTACAAGTTAGTATATAGGGCGAATTTGAATAGAGCTGAAGTGAACAGTCTGCGATTCACAAAGACCACCACGTGTGAAAAAAGGCTCCAGTGAATATCCCGAATTTCCCAGTACATTTCAAGTTACTCTTTTATGCCGTGAAGATGTTCAACCACACGCCAAAAGATTATCACTCATCTTTCCATATTGCTGCATATATAATACACTGTACTCTTTTTGTATGACATTATAGTGAAACCAGTGATGAGATGAAGCCGGCTTCCGCTGGCTCACGCGAGCCTGTTGTTAAATTTTTAGAAAATACGGAAATTTATTGATTTTGTCCTTTCAAGTACATTTTATCCTATCTGATATTCAATTACCGACATTGTATGAAATGGAATATGTTACGAACAGAACACTTGTTAAGCTAGCAGAATGGAATCAGTAAACAAGAGCGATCTGGTGTCCCTGGCATGTAGGTCTCCTGCCACCCTTATCCTAATTTCCTTACAACATTTTTTTAGAGAGCCGGTTCTTAATATTTTTTCCAGCTCATCACTGGGTAAAATCACTACATTTTTGTTTTTGGCTCATCACTTATTCTCGGGTAAAACAAAGGCATGATTTTTTTAGAGACAACATTCGGTATAACTTTGTACAACATTATTTAAAGATTGGTTCAGTAACAGAAATCAATATTACACCGTCTTTTCTGGAGCATATCACTTTCTCATGAGAAAAACCTTGCCCAGGTTTGGGAAAGCATGAGGATTGAGGTAATAGGGGTTCTTGCACCTTCTATTCGTTTCAGCTTGGTTCTCGAATTTTGCTATCTGACTGAGAATGTGAGCATTCACAGTGATGCAAGGATAAGCTGATTCATTTATTTGAATCATCTACGACTTTTATTTCACGTGGACTATTACATAGGGTGACCATTTTCCAATGAGGTGAAAACAAGACATTTCCCATCATTGTAAGAAAAAAAGAGGACAAAATTTTCATATGATTTTTTAATGGTGGATCTGTCACCATCACAATCTATAGCAAAAAAGGCAAATACGAACTTTCCTTACAGCTTGGAGCATGAGCATGCCAGACTAGGACAAAGCTCACAACCAAATGAGAATCCGACTAGCGTCGTCATTGTTGAAACTCAAAGGGAATAAGTTAGGATATTATATGCGGAGACCAGCTTTGCCACCTCAAATTTATCAATGACCCTGAGGTTCCCTAATCTGACAATTGTGACTGAAATTAACATTCGTTGTTCGTTTGATAACCTCCATGTTTCCGTGAATCCTACATTACTACTAGGAATATAAGCTATACTATCAGATAATCTAAATTTTATCTGCGATGGGTTTCAAAACGGTACAAAATGGCTTTTTTGATAAAAAACGGGAATGTCCTGGCAATAATGGGACATTTGGTCATCCTACTACTAAATAAGTAAAAGGGAATCACCTGTTTGGGGCACTATATACATTTTGTGTGCGAGAAATGGGAAACAAAAATGTGATGTGATGGCGTGGATCGAGGTTTCGAATTAAACAAACTTTTTGTGAGCCATCAAACCAGATCATGACTTCGAATTTCATTGTGGGCATATTTCGAATAATCCGTACCAAAAAGTATGCAAAATCCTATGGCGTTGGCCAGCGACTGATCTTAGCTTCGAATTACACCTTACTTTGAATTATCCGGGATGAAAATAATGGGGTTTTACTGTATAGTGAATTAGGAAATGCAGTGCGACACCTTTGGGAAACAGGCTATGCTGGACTATGGAATTTTCTGGATTGCGGGAGTTGCCCATAATGAAGGGTAAACAAAATCTATCCTATCATTTTTGGTTTTATGCTTTTATTTCAGGGTTTTAATAACTTTTCATACGAATTATGGGCCTTCAAGGAAAGTGTGAGGATAGGTTTAGATTTTACAAGGAAGTTCATTATCAACCTGAAGAAATATGTTACAGGAGTTCACTATGGATAAATTTATTTCTGTAAAGCATTTCAGACTGCCTATTATGATTTTATAGGATGTGATTAATAAATTTTGATTGCTTACGGTATCCATTTGGCTGAGAAATGTTGATGCAGAGAGAAAAAGAGAAATATTAAACTTTTGGTGACTTTATACTTAAGTAATTAGGTTTGAGTTTTGCCTTCAAATTCTGAGAGGGAGTTGATTTGTTATATGATATGTGTGTATGAAAGAATTTCACGAGTTTTTAATTTAAATGCTATGACATCAGACCGGCAGAATCAGAAAAAAATCCATGAATTGTTTCGAACCTCAAAGAGTTTGTACTGTACAAATAAAAGAATAAATGGAGATAGGGCCTAAAACATTAAAAACTAAAAATCACAAATAAATACCAATGACAGTAAATAAGTATTCATAAATACTATTAATAATTGAGTGCACTCTCGATTATCCGTAGACAGATATCCATTTTGCAGGTTACTTGTGCATGACTTTTCCGTATTTCTAATAAATTTCTATTTATGAAAATTGCACTTTACGCTATTCATGTATTAATGCATGCATGTGTTGCACAATACTTTTCCCTTATTTACCTATGCAAATAAGACATATTGCGCAAAAAAGATTGTACTTAAGGTCTTTTTAAGGCAAAGCAACCGAACATCCATACATCGCATCATTTACTGAGCATAGCGGACATAAATTGTTACGTTGTGACTACATTTTCCCCATGCACAAAAATTTTTGGTTTTTTTTTAAAGAAAAGGGACTCATAAAGCAGTGTTACTGATAGACAATGCTCCTTCCCACCCAAATGAGAGAACACTGACTTCAGATGATGGTCTAATTGTTAAAAGATTTTGCCTCCTAATGTCACTGCCATAATACAGTAAAACCTCGATCTTACAAACCCCTACACAGCGAAGACTTCTGGATAACGAACAATTGGTGATGGTCCCGCCAAACTCATATATAAAATACCTAGCTACGACCTCTCCACTACGAACTCCCGTACTACGAAACCTTCCGAACAATGTAGGAAAAAATTGCCACTTTTGCTCGGATTTATCTCTTTTCAACGAAATTCACTCGCAAAATATTTTTTTTTCAGTTACATACGCGCGGAAAATGATTAAAAATACAATGCACCAATTAGCATCAAGCTTTCAACAAGCCAATCATAGCACCTCTTCTAGAATGATGACGTATTTCCTATTTCCTGTGTTTCCGGCACTCTCGCGCATTGCTCGAAATGGAAAATGAAAACGGAATGCTTGTCTTAGTATTTCTAAATATCTGACGAAAAGGAACGGCAATCCAGCTCCTTTCGAGCACTGCTCTCGTGCCATTGACCGGTGTGTTCAAGATTGGAGGTATAAAATTGTGATAAGGTGTTCCTGTGGTAGAAACAGGTGTTAAATATCAGTTTAGTGGTTTACGATAAACCATGATGCTAACCTTCGGTTTTTCACTTACCATTCTTCATTTGCTGCTGTTCGAGTTAAGTTTGCAGTTGATGACTCAATGTCATTGTGCTTTCAGAGACGGAGTTAGAGGGTGGTTAAGAATTTTATTGAAAAATATTGATGACGTTAATAAAACAGAGCGTCTGGGTTGCAACTTCGAAGAATTCATGTAATAAAAAGTTGCAGAGGATGTTTTCGGACGAAACCTGCCAATCAATGCGAGAAAAATAATATTTTCGAATTGTAATTGGTGTTTGCCACCGTCAAACATTGCAAAAAAGAGATGAAAGTGGTGTTTTTTCCATAAGAAAGCATTTTAACGATGTCGTCAGCACACAAAATCAATATTGCTGGCAGCAAAGCAAATTAAATCTTACGGCCACATTTTAAATATCGTCCACTTTTATGTATTATTCTTTCCTGAAAAGCTGTAATGGGCATACTTTATTACATAGATAGTTCTGCTCGATTATGCCATTTCTGTGCATTTGCCTTAATTTGGATAACCCCGCTGCTTCCGTATAATTTAACAGGCAATCCACCCCCTGAAGTTATGCAACACCCATTAACTTCCGATCAACGAACTTCCTAATAACGAACAGAGGAAAAATTGGGCCCCTTGAATTTCGTTAATGAGAGGTTTTACTGTACAACCAATGGATCAAGGTGTCGATTCAAAGCCACTCTCAGAACTCTCGTCAATGAAGATGACAACTTAACGACATTTTGGAAAAAAAATACTGGATGGTATTTACGATGTGCCTCAGGCGTGGTCTTCCGTAAAACCTATTAACCTTGTTCGGTCGTGGAGGAAACATCTTTTAGAAATCAAAGATGATTTCAAGGGTTTCTCTACTGTATAAGTGAACAACTCTAAGTTGGTTGGTTTAATAAATGTTATGAATGGGTTTGAAAATGTTCACGAGGAAAACCTTGATGGTGGTTTAAAAGTGATGATTGTGAATCCAGCTTTCAGCACATGAGTGATAAAGACATTGTGAATGCTGCAGCTGGTCAAGGGGATGAGGACAGGAGTGGGGAGAGTAAGAACGAAGGGGAGAGAAACAGAGCGCATGAGTCACAGTCTGGAACTCCAGTATATTGATAATTTAATTGATTACATGGGGCAGTGGAATTATCAATACTGTGACATCATAGCTGCAAGGAAAATCTGAGTAATTATGAAGAGAAACCTTAATGAGTCAACAAAACACGCTAAGATTACAAAATACAGTAGAATCCCAATTTAAGGTTTACCCGCATTTAAGACGGTTTTTTGCGGCCCTGACCAAAGCTTCATATATATAATGTATTATATTACCCGATTTAGTGTTTCTCGATTTTGTGAATTGCCCGCAATTAAGGGACAAAATTCTGGTCCCTTGCGGGGCATCGCCTTGATTTCAGGTGCATTTACACCGTGACTCAAGAATATTTCATTTGGTGGAGATGTAACATATTAATTCAATCTAACCATCAATGGCACCACACATACTGGCGTTGTTACTACATTAAATAAACTCAAAAGAATTAATATTCAGTAGTGCTGTTTTGTCAATCCACCTTAAATGTCCTAATCTGTTACGTACTTCACGAAAGTTGCGATGACATCATCATGTGAACACGGATTTTTTTACGTTTCAGTACGCAGGTGCTCGCTCATTAACGTGATGCGTTAGCTAGTTGGGCCACCCGCATTTACCACAGCCATATTTACTTTGTTAACCCGAAAGGAAAACAAGCCCCAAAAAAAGGAGTCTTATTCACATAGCATTTCCCTACACCGCACAAGACACACAATCAAATTTGCGAGCCCACTTCGCATAAAGGGCCGAAATGTAACAAATGAGACTAAAAGGATGTTGGAACTGTTAGTGTTGTCATTTTATGCACGGTCAGCCAACACTCACCACACTGCTTCACTAAGGAATAATTATATGAAACTCGTAAATACAGTAAGACGCCATTATAACGCACCTCACTTTACTGAAGATTCGGATATACCGCGGTCTAGTCATGCCCCCGAAAATGATTCCATTTATTTTCTTCGTAAACATCCTTGTTTCAAATTTTACCACGATTTATTTTCTTCGTAAACAACTTGGTCCAAATTTACCACGATTTATTTTCTTCATAAACAACTTGGGTCAAATTTTACCGGGATTTATTTTCTTCATAAACAACTTAGTTCAAATTTTACCGCTATTTATTTTCTTCGTAAACAACTTGATTCAAATTTTACCGCGATTTATTTTCTTCATAAACAACTTAGTTCAAATTTTACCGCTATTTATTTTCTTCGTAAACAACTCGATTCAAATTTTACCGCTATTTATTTTCTTCGTCAACTTGGTTCAAATTTTACCGCGATGCTAAACTCCCATCGCTGCCTATAAGAATGATAAGAAATTGTAGCTGAAGTCCAGAACTGCGGAAGAGCAGAAAAATTATTGGAAGATGACAGCAAGAATTAAGAGATGTGTGAGGTTGAGATCCCTAAAATAAGCAAAGTATTGGATAACATCAGTGAAGTGATGAATTGGATGGAGAGACAGAGTGATTGTGATCATCTTTATCTTTTACATTTGCAAAACATTAAGACGTATGTGACGAAGAAACGCCATCAGCTGTCGCGCCAAAAGAAAATATTGGACTATTTTAAAAACACCGATTAAAGTAAGGTATGCACTTAAATCAAAATACGATATCAGTTTTTATATTATTTTGCAATTAAGTTTGTTATAACACATATGCTTTCACGTTTTTTAAATTATTTCCCGAAATAACGCGGGTTGCCGATAACGCGGGTGTACATTCTGTCTCCCGAAACCCGCGTTATAACGGGGTTTTACTGTATTATCTTATATAACCCATGCCAGCCCAATTATATCATGTATTCATTATAGCATGCCAACTTAAAAAACTGAAAGGATCAGCACGCTTGGTTGATTCCTCCTATATACTAGCAGCACTTCAATTGTGTCTATTTTCTTAAAAGTTTTAAGAAAGTTTGTCTCGGAAAAATTAAAGATCACAAATTCACTGCTAGGAGGTGCAATGAGGGTCACAGCCATAAAATGACCACTAATTTCGCAAAAAAACCAGAATCACCTTCGCCGGAGGACTTACAGTTGGTATTATTCTCAACCATCTTCGTTCTGTGAAATTTTATGAATGAAAAAATTGATCGTAATTAATCTATACCGTTAATATTTGCATTTTAACTAATAAAACATATTTGACATTAATGAACTGCCATTTAGTCTCAATTTTAGATAACCCCCATTTAATGTATTACTCGATTTAAGGTACAAAAAACTTTTCCCCGATGAAAATGTTAAATGGGGATTCCATTGCATTTACTAAAAGGAAGTAAACTGTGTTAAATGCAAAACGGATTGAATAGCATGTAATATGACAGAATGTGAAAAATAAAGCAAACTTTTGGATATCCATGTTTTCCAATTATTCGTGCTTCTCCTCCCCATCATTAGCCCGGATAATCGAGAGTATACTGCAATGTTTATGAATATTTATATACAGACACTGGTAGCTATTTGTTGTTTTTAGTTTGCCTGAATGTTTTAGTCTGAATTGCTGAATATTACTTCATTTATTTGTATTCCTTATATATATATTCCTTATATATTTAAGGTCACCTTATAAAAACATGGGGCACAGCTTACATTTACTAGTTTCAGCCTTTAAAAACAAGGTTGCAAGTTATATGAAAGTAAATATGGTAGATAATTTTATTAAAATTTATACAAGCATATGAATCAGTGAATCCCATGACGTTTCTGGAATCAATCAGGAATATATTCATATTGTGAAATAAACCAGAAAACCCAGGACGCATAGCTAGTGTTAATATAAGTCTTTGTTAAATGTAATACTGTTTAAGTTTCAATCTTAAGACTTAAATATGACATGCAGTCAGAGGCTAACATGCAGAGTTAGAACACACAGGGTTAGTATGCATAGCTAGAGGGTTAATTCATTGAATATAAAGTGGAACCAAGGTTAAAGATATTTGTTCTACAATAAATGAGATTAGGTAATATTGAAATAAGTCAAAGTAAATTGTATGATGCAAAATATTTATACATACCAGATGGATAGTTCTTGAAATAACCTAGGAGGGAAGTTAATCTAGGCATCTCAGATGAATAAAGAGCAGGTCTCTTTCTAGCTGGGAGAATTACCACATGCTTTAAATATCTTCTCATGTCTCATACCCAGCGAATGCCTCACCAAATGAAGAAATACTCTGCTCTTCCTCAACTTTTTCCTCACTCCCTGCATCTTTCTCTTTATTTTTCTCCTCTGCCGCATTGTAAATTTCTTCAATAGTTAACACTGCTTATGTTATAATGTAAGCATCACAGTCTACAAAGTAATCAAACACTATTTCTGGATTTGCAGTGATGTTGCTCGCCTCTTCTTCTCTTAAACCCTCTTTGCCTTCATCTGTGGTCTCGAGTGCTCTATCATTGCATAATTCTGCCTTTTGAAAGCAAATAGCAATGTTTGCAGAGCTGATTGCATTCCACAAGAGCATTATCATATATTCTGCTCATAGATCACTCAGCTTGATTAATACCTTTCTCTCTAGTGTAACAATTGCTTTCTGCACCTATATTTTATGGTAATTAGTATTCATCAAGCAAATGATGCAAAGGTCAAGATATTGTACCCTTCTGGTGCAATTGGCAGTATTAAAAAACCATCAATACACTCCTCAGAAGTGCTGTATGTGTTTGTGTGCTGGATACTAACCAATGACGTGAAACATCATCCTAAGGGCAGTTCCTATTCTGACATGGAACTGTTTCAGGAAATATAGAAAGATCTTTGAAGTCATCCACGCATTACTTGTTCAGATATTTGCAAGGAAAGGAATGCACATTCTTAAGGCATCTTGGTTTTGCAAATT